>CP080486.1:5550000-5880000 GCA_020844145.1 Sarcoptes scabiei | reverse complement strand
GATGTTATAAATGCATACACTCCAATTAGGTTTTAGAATCATAGTGAGGTGTGTGAGGTGTTTGATGCGCTTGGGAATTCGTTTTCGTGCTTTCGGATTGACGATTTTTTTTTTCTCGTCGTTCTCTCTCTCTCTCTCTCTCTCTCTCTCTCTCTCTCTTTCTTTATTATCTCTATGTCTGTCAAATCTTTTGGAAGAATTTTTTTTTTTTTTGTTTCTTCTTCTCCATTTCTTTTCTTTTTTTTTCATAATATAAGTTCTATAGTCACAGATCTATTAAGTTAAGATGTATAGAGTTAGACCAACAAACATACACACACACATACGCACACACACACACACACACCTGTTGTGTTTTGGAAAATCTTTTGAATTTTGAAATTTGATTAGCTGGCTATTAGTTTGTGTTGTTCTTCTTTGCTGTTTTCTTTTTTTTTTTGTTTGAGAAAGTAAAATTTGAATTTTTTTTCTTTCGTTTTTTTTTTTTTTTTGATTATTTTTATGATACGATTAGACAAACAGATCATCTCACACACCATCACCATCTCTCATCATTCGATTCGATGATGTTTTTGAATAAATTCCAAATCTCACATCTTAGATTTGTCCCTTCCTTTCTCTCTCTCTCTCTCTCTCTCTCCCTCTCTCTCTCTCTCTCTCTCTCTCTCTCTCTCTCTCTCTCTCTCTCTCTCTCTCTCTCTTTGTTCCTTTCGATGTTTGAAGTGATGGAATGAAATAGATGGCCATATCGATCGATTTCATTTTCGTTCATCGTCATCGTTTAACGAATATCTTTTTATCGATCGATGTGGACAAACAGAAACAACAATGATCAACAGATTTGTAACAAAAAGCTAACAATAATTCGACAATAATACAAATTAATTGTTTTGTCAATGTTTTTAGTTAATCGCAAACAAAATCTTTCATCGTAAATAGAGATGAAAGATCTTAGGTATGAAACAAATTATAAGTCCAATGATTTTTCTTTTTTTTTTTTTGTTCTTTGCCCATTGAAAAAAAACTATGTCTTTTGATTTATCGGATCATTTTTTTTGTTGTTGAAAAAATGAACAAACAAACGAAAAAAAAAAATGAGATTTGGAACACATCGGAGACACATTTCTTCTGGTATCTATTTGGTAAGAAAAGAAAAAATTATCGATTAGATTTATAAATCGATGTTTTTTTTATGTGTGTGTGTATGTGTGTCTGTTTTGTTCGTTTTGTTCGTTCATTCGGTTATGTTGAAAACGAATTAGAAAAATGAAAAATAATCTTCAATCCAAACAATCTAGAAAAGAAAAAAAGAGAGAGAGAGAGAGAGAGAGAGAAAGGCTATGATTGTAATTCTTTCGAGCTTAAACATCGCACAATCCTGAGGGCCTAGTAGATCGAGACTCGAGATAGAACTTAGAACTCGAAATTGCATCTCGAATCTAATGATCGACTTTTGATAGCCGGTAAAGCATCCTGCTCATCATCATCCAAACACTATCACCTATTCAGAGAGAGAGAGAGAGAGAGAGAGAGAGAGAGAGAGAGAGAGAGAAGAGAGATTATTTCATTTGTTTCGATCGCGAACACTAGGTCTCTAAGATCGAATGAATGAGATTTTTTTTTTTTGTAAAAATGCAACATCAAACATCATAGATCATAGACTATGCTATCTCTCGAGCAATCTCTCATATCAAATTCATTTGTTTCCAATATTCAAAATCGATTTAAAATTTTCGATCTTCGATCGATCTTATCAAATCTTTGTTTGTTCTTTATTCGGTCAGCTACGATAGGAACAATAGCAATAATAATAATAATAATAATAATAATGAAAGTTTAAAAAATTTTGTCGATCAATTAAGAGACATAAAAGATTCATTGGAGAGCAAAAAAAAAACACACACAGACCAAGAGCATCGAATGGATCGAGCTAGGTCTTTTGGTCTCAGATCTTTCAATACTAGCTAGATTTGAAGCAAAAAGAAAAAAATTTGTGTGAAGAAAAAAAAAGCTTTGAATGAAGCGATATTTGGATATCTCGGTACGATATCGAACCACATCACCGATCATCGCATCACATTCATTGTGCATTTAACTGTTTAATTGTTTGGAATACTTTTGTGATTATGGCCAATGATTCAAGATGATCACAATCGAAATCGTTTCGAATGAAACGATTCATTTCAATTCATTTTATTCCATTTTTTTTTTTGGATCATTGCATATCTCAATGATCATCGACAACAACGACAACAGCATCGATGATAATAATAATAATAATAATAATTATTGTAATATAATAAGGTCCATAAATGTTTCTCTCTCTCTCTCTCTCTCTCTCTCTCTCTCTCTCTCAATCGTTCTAGAGTTTTATTAGTAATAAAAAAAAAGCAGCAATTATTTTCAATAATTACCAAGTATTATTATTATTATTTTTTTTTTCTCTTATTCAAAAACGTTTACGATTTGCTTCAATAATTGAAGATTTCATTTTCATTGTCGAATATTATTTTTTTTTTTTTTTTTCGTTTTACTATGGTAAAGTGAATTGTTTTTTTCTCTTTCAATATTCTTTGTCGATATCGCACAACGATTTAGATCGGAACTAAGAATCAAGATTCTCGATTGAATTTCTCGATTGATTTGAATTTGTTTTCATTCGAGTTGAAGTGAATTTTGAATAGCCCTTTTGGATCGCAAACAGAATTGTCTAAGTAGAAGCCTACTTAGATAGGTTCATTTTTTATCTGAGATCCAATCCCCCTCCCCAAAAAAAAAAAAACAAAAATCTCCATTCGATGCAAAAGAAAAAAAAAAGAATCCAAATAAAATATATAGTTTGATGGTGGCCTAAGCTTCGAGATTCGAATCAAACCTTGACCATAGATGGAGAAGAAGAAGAAGAAGAAGAAGAAGAAGCTAACGAAGCCGTTAAATTTTTTTCCGAGGTCATATTTTATGATCTTGGAATTTTTTTTTTAATTTTTCGCTTTTTTTTCTTCTCTCTCTCTCTCTCTCTCTCGCTCTCTGTGTTTCTTGCAATGATTCCAAACAGAATCATTTGAAGCAAACGAAAAACGAGAGCTTCAAATCAACAAAAAAAAAAAAAAAACAAAAATTTTTTTTCTTTTTCGTATTTTTTTTTGGCTAACTCTCATTTATTAACGAGAATAATGTCGGAATGGCATCGATTGATGCTTTCGATGCCATTCGGTAAGATATTGTCATCGAACAACTAGAATAAGACCCATTATTTTATTCATTAAGATAGCAGAGTAATTAAATTTTTTTATTTTTTATTTTTTTTTTTTTTTTTGATTGCAAAAAAAAACAGCGACGCGTCCGTTCATAATAAAACAATCGAAAAAGACAATCGAATTAAAGAATTTGACTCTCTGATTCATTGATAGGGGAGAGAGAGAGAGAGATAGAGATAGAGAGAGAGAGAGAGAGAGAGAGAGAGAGAGAGAGGAGAAAATTTCGAAAAAAAGGCGCAATTTGTCATTTTTTTTCGTTGGTTTTCGATTTTAGCCATAGTGAAACCCAATAATTTCTAAATAACTATTCTATAGCTATTGTCTGATTGTTGATGAGGGTTTGATATGTGGATGCGGATTCGGATACGACGATGGAACAAAGAATCGGATCCAAATGTACATTTTTTGACGAAGTTTTGTACAATCGTACTAATTGAATTGCGAGAACAATCGGAAGCTAAAATGAATGAATGAGAGAGAGAGAGAGAGAGAGAGAGAGAAAAAAATCTTTCCAAAATCGAAACAGAATAAAAAAAAATCCAAAACAATCAAACTACAAAATGAATTGATGAGAAAGAATGAAATCAACAAAAAAGGATTTTCCCTAATTATTTCACAACAACCTGAAGATTGTTTGATAATTCTATAATGAAGCTATAATATTTCCAAACTATTAACTATTAAGAGTGAGGGGAGGGGGAAATAATAATCTTCGATTCGGAGAGAGAGAGAGAGAGAGAGAGAGAGAGAGAGAGATCAAAGAATCAGATTCTTTGAATCCATTCACTTTGATTAAATTGATTGTGGGAAAAAAAAGAAACAAAAAATCCTACTCATTTCAAAATAAATCAAAAAAAAAACTTACCTTGATTTCATTTGAGATGCAATTTCAGCTGAAGAGAACTCTTCTATTTTTATCAATCAATCATTTTCCACTTGAAAGTGGATCATTTGATTAGAGAATTCAGAATCTAAACGATTCTGTACCGATGTGAAAGATTGTGAAAGATTTTTTTTTCTTTTCAGAAAATGTTCCACTTTTTTTTGTCCAGAATTAATTGTCAAAATGAAAATATCAAGCGAAATGAATTCATTGATTTTGCAACAGAATCGTTTCAATCTAAAAAGGTTAGGTTCTAGGTTCTAAACTGATCAACAATTGTTCGCGGTTCTCGATAACAATCGAAGATATCCTTCGTAGACCATCACAAATCGCACATCGGAGATAGTTTAGAAATGGAAAAAAATATAATAACTTTTTCGGCAAAAAAAAAAAAAAAATTTCGATTTCGATTTCTCTTCCACCACCAATTTACAATGTCTTCAAGAAGATCTCTACAAGAGAATGTCAATCGAAAAGCTATGATGAAACGAAAACGAATCACCGAAGATTAGTGATTGGATAAAAGTGAAAGTTTCTTTTCTCTACTCTTGCTGGTTACAACGATAATGGTGGTGGTGGTGGTGGTGACGGCGGAGGAGATGGGGAACAAACACCAGAAATATGAAACAAACTGAACGAAAATACAAAAAAAAAATCAAGGGAAATCAAATAGGAAGACTAGTGCGTTGAAGAAATGAAGGTGGAAAAAAGAAAGAGAGAGAGAGAGAGAGAGAGAAAGTGAATGGAATAGATAGAGAGTGCGAAGGTAATAAAAAAAAAAAAACACTTCTTACGCCAATGTCGTCTTCGTCTTCGTTTTTTTTTTTTTTTTAATATATTTTGTCTCTGCAATATCGGAAAGAGAGAGAGAGAGACGAGACGAGAAACGAAAAGAAGTGTTTGACTTTGGAAATTTTGCAACGAAATACAACAACAAACGCATACACAAACACAAAAAAAAACTACAAAAAAACTATTATAGCTATAATAGACCAAAATCTTATCGATACCGGAATTGATCGAGAGAGAGAGAGAGAGACCATCCTTGATCTAGAAGAAGCAACACCTTCGAGATGATCAAATGACCAAAATGACCGAATGAATTTGTAATTTGATTGCAATTAAAAATTGTAGATTTCTCTCTCGCTCTCTCTTTCATCATTATAAGCTTCGATTAATTATCATTGATAAAATATATCATTGAGAACAATCGGATAGCAAAGAGTGAGAGTGAGAGAGAGAGAGAGAGAGAGAGAGAGAGAGAGAGAGAGAGAGAGAGAGAGTGTTAAAAGATGACCAAGAAATCTAAGATAGATCAAGGTCTATTCTCGAAATTCGAATCTAGAAAGAACTCTTATTCGATATTGTTCGATATCGAAACCATTCGATAATTAATGCCGAATTCTTAGGTAAAAGTAAAGATTAAATCTCTTCTCTTTCTCCTCTCCTTCCCCTCTCCCCCGAAAAAAAACTTTCTAGACAATGATAAAGATCCAAACGATCGAATGATGATGGTGGTGTTGAGCAAGATCTATGTAAAAGATATCGATTGATGTTAGTCAATTAAATCGAATTCGATTCAAATAAGATTGTGAAGAATTTGAGATCTTATCAAACGATTGATTGAATTCTTATAAAAAAAAAAGGAATTGAATTTGATCAAAAAAAAAAAAAAAAAAACGAGAAGTAAGAATCTAATTCTATCTCTCTCTCTCTCTCTCTCTCTCTCTCTCTCTTTCGCTTTTCGATTTCGATGAAGATCAAAAGACAAAGATATTCGACTCTCAACAAGAAGGATGAAGAATGGAGAGAAAAAAAAGAAGAGACCCCCCCTCTGATTCATTTGTTGATTCCGAATCTCGATTCGAATTGGTACGAGAGAAAAAATTGCCATCGGATATCTTCGATCTTGTAAACCTCATCTGGACGTAAACATAGATTTGCGTGTATCGTAATTAACTTATTGCTCGAATCTTTTTTTTTTTTGTTTCATTGATTGTGAAAACTGATTGATTTCGATTCTCTCTCTCTCGCTCTCGCCCCTTCAATTGATAGCATCATCATTAATATCTTGATCTAAAATGCAATAAGTAAATGAAACGAAATGAAAAACACAGTCTACTGTAGACGACATTGAATCCAATTCCAATAACATAAAAAAGAAAAATATCTAACAAAAAAAAATATTTACTAGAATTCTGAGAGTTTCAAAATCGAATGATCCGTTCCATATACAATCCTTAATCTAATCCCACCAAATCTTATCTGACTTAATTTAACATTAATCTGACCTAATCAAACCAAACCTGACCTTACTTAACCTAACCAAACCTAACCTAACTAGACCAAACCAAACAACATCTAACCTAAATTTTCTTAATTTAACCTAACCTAACTTAACCAAACCAAACAGCATCAAACCTAACCTCACCTGATCTAATCTTAAGAGTGAATAGCCATTGATAATGGTGGCCATTGAGTCGATGAGAGTGAGAGCGAAGATTAGCATTGATGCTTTCGGAAGAAAAAACTTTTCGCGCCTCAGATCAGATTTCAAGCAATGGGAGAGATTTTATTTTATTTTTTTTTTCGTTTGATTAATTACTTCGAATTAATTACTAATCATCCAAAAAGAATTCGGAAAGGGGGAGATGGGAATGTTTTCAATCAAAATATTTCGATCGTATCAATCAAATATTATGATCGATGATTGTTGTTGTTGTTGTTGTTGTTGTGGACAACATTACAATCTCATTACAATCATCATCATCATCACCTTTTCGATCATCGCTTGAGAGTCATCGTCGTTGTTCGTTGTTGTATTGTAGGTCATCTCTCTAGCCGAAAGGTATTGGAGGTAGATTAGTAATAACAAGCATCTCTCGATCCAGCTAGAATCGCTCGACAGAGCTAAAAGAGAGAGAGAGAGAAAATTAAATTAAATAGAAAAACAAATCGAAAACAAACAAAATTATTAATCATAGAAAAATTTATATTAATTAGTGAAAATTCTTCAATAATTACCTCTTCAAATGATCGTTCGTTCGGACAGTATTTTTTTTTTATATCGTTTCGCTTTATGAAAGATTACGATAAAAAGAAGAATTTGATTGATCGATTCGAATTCGATTCGATGAATACAAAAAAGTATTGAATGAACAACGATCGAACTAGTCATATCGACGATTCTTGACGATGTTACTACGATTGAACGAGAGCGCGATTGTTCAATTTCAAGAAGCTATCATCAATCGAATCTAGAATCGAATTGATTTGATTGCATTCTATCGAAATGAATTTCTTCTTCCAATCTAAATGTTTAGATAATAGATTTGAATAATGAAGAGAAAAATCGAAACGCAAAATGTATTCTTAGCAATCAAAACGATGATATATCAATCATTTCGAAATCGAATCTAATCGAAATAGAAATTAAATTTGAATTTTTTCTTTTACTGGGTTTAAAATGAAATTGTAAGAAGAAGAAAAAAACGAAAACGAAACCGAAACCAAACAAACAGAAGCCATACACCACCATTTCCAGAGGTAGTCTTTCTAATGAATGTCTTAGTCTTTTTTTTTTTCTTCCTAAAATCTTTTCACTCACCTCATCGATTCGAAAACGTTCGATTAAGGGAGGAAAGTTGGAGGAGAGCTATTCCTTTAGATTAGAGCACCTCTCTCTCTCTCTCTCTCTCTCTCTCTCTCGACACCTTTGATTGAGAATGATGAGAAACTGTTATGATGTCTTCAAATAAATTAATAATTAAGAATTTCAAAAAAAAAAAAAAAAACTTACAAAAAAAAACTTTAACAACTCTACTCTAGAGATTGATTCATTGGAAAAAAAAGTAACCCAACTCTATCGTACTAATGACTCTATGGAATCTAATCCAAACGAAGAGATTATAGATCTCCAAGACTAGAAGAAGATTTCAAGGTAGATAGAGAAGAGAGAGAGAGATAATCCACTCAATCAGATCAAAGATTTTTTTTTCTGCTTTTTGACGAAAAAAAAATCAAATCAAAATTAATTTAGCTGGAAAGGATGCGATTTATTGATTCCAGAAAGCAGAGAGAAGGCAGAGAGAGATTTATTGAATTATTTGTGTTTTGATTCATTTTTGTTTTTCCCTTTTTTGCAATTAACGAAAACGTAAAAGTTCTTGTTTTTTCTTCGAAAAAAAAACAAAGAAGAAAAAAATTCTTTTTCGAGCTTTAAAAAACAGTTCTCTTTAAATTTTTATTTTTCTCTGTTCCAAAATGAACTAATCAATATTAGATATTTCCTCTTCCGATTGATTCGATACTCTTCCGTTCCATCGAACCAGAAAGAGAGAGAGAGAGAGATTTTTATTTTTTTCAAAAAAAAAAAAAAAAAAAAGAAAATAGAAACCAAAATTTAATGATAAGATTCTTTCGATCTTCAATAATTTCATTTCCAATTCAAATCTTTGTTCCAAAGATTCCAGATCTAAACTAAAAAAAAAAAGAGAGAGAGAGAGAGAGAGAGATTGGTTGCAATAGGATCAATATTTTTTCTAGATCCTATTGCACTCTAGAACCTAAATGATTGATTAGCGAACCTGAAAACTAATTAGCTTTAGCTTTTTTTTTTTTCTTCTTCTTCTCCTTTTTCTTTTTCTTCTTCTACGTCTTCATCTTTCGAACTGATTTCGATCAAGTTTTGAGAGAAGAAGAAAAAAAAAAATAAATTTGATCGAAGAACAAAAACAAAAACAAAAACAACAACAACCACAAGAAGAACAGCGATAGCAACAAAAACATCAATCGAAAACTATGAAGCAATCGAATCGAGAGATTCAATAATAATTACACAACAAAATATATTGAGAAAAAACAAAAAACCAAAAATATCAAAAAAAAAAAAGAAAAAAAAAGGAAGAAAGTTAGGTGCTAGTTAGGTGTAAAAGTATTGGTGTAATAATTAAATTTTACAAATAATTAAGCGTTCAATGAGAAGAGAAGAAAAGTAAAGATAGAGATAAAACTAAATCGAAATAACGAAACTTCGAGGGGAAGAGGAGAAGAAGATTGAAGCTATCGTTTTGAATTTCAAACATTGAGTATCTCAGCAAGCTAAAATTCCTCTCTACCCATCAGCTTTAGATGCATCAAGAAGGTGTTTGTTTTATGAAGATAAACAATCGAATCAATCATCAAGATTGAATGATTTTCAATTTGTTCTCCCATTCCCACAATCGTTCCTCAGTGACACGTTTAATATCTTCACAAAGATCTTGTACATAGGTATAACGGCAACGATCGAATGAGAAATAATCTTTGATCACTGCCTGAGTGGAATCTTTGAATGTTTCGCATTTGAATTTAAGATCATCATCGGTTCCGAGAAAGCCCCAAGCAAGAATAGGCGAAAGATGATCGAGAATAGAGTAGAAATGTTCGAAAAAACCATTTTTTAAGATCAATTTGGATCGTTTCCGTCGCATCACTGTAGAAACGGTGGTTTGAAGGGCAACTTCTCGGAACGATGCCGATAACCATCGATTACTGATGATACTTTTGACCGCGGTGGGCGGATTCTCTAGATCATCAAAACTTTCCATGATCATATAATCGAGAACGATATCGTAGAATGAAAACATTGCAATTTTTCTAGGTTCCATCTCGATCTCGATGCTGGTGTGATTTTTTTCATCCAAAACGTAATTGATAAAAGCATAATAGGCTTTAATACATTCGTTAGAATCCTTTTCCCAATCATAACGATGTTATTTGATCGATAATAGAAAAATAGCAATCGAAAATTAGTTTGAATCAGAACAATTCAATTCTTATTCATCAAAGCAAAAGCATTAGCTAGCTGAAATGCATACGCAAATTGTTACCCTCAACGAGTGATCCAGAATGGTTCGAAGAATATCTTCACCGATTTTCGCGAAACGATTGCAAAGTTTTTCGTCTTGAAAGAGCAAAGCGAAAGCTTTACGTAAGCAATGAACTTTGGCTAAAAAATCATTATAATCTTCACATCCCGTTACGATAGTTCGATCAGTTTTTGGCGGCCTAATCGAGTCGACTTTTTGCAACGCTTCCTGATAGAATTCGAAAAAATGTAAATTGGGCTCTGGATCCCAATAACCTAACGAAGTGGTAGTCGTTGATGAAATATACGAAGCTTGATCATCAAAATCATCATCATCAATCTAGGAGAGCGAAAAAAAAAAAAAAAAAAAATACCGACCAATGTAATCGCGAAAAAAAAATCCCAAATATTTAAATTAGAAAATCAATTAAAAGCGAACCTCCGGGGAAATATAATTATTCGAAGATAATTGATCATTTTGTTGCAGTGATTCTAAATCAGTGATTAGTGTATGCAATAGTTCGTCAAGATTCTCTATCTTGCTCTCGAAAGTTGTAATATCTATCCGAATTTCTTTGGCGTTGATTTGTTTTGTTTTTAATTTTTCGAAAATTCTATTGACATTATTTAGATTATCCAAGCCAAGCTTAATGAGCTGAAGGCTGGATAGATTTTTCAATGATGTTTGAATGATATTCGAATCTCTAAATGATAGCTTTTGATTGCTACGACAATAGGAACACTTTGTGGACAAGAGTGCGGATCTAATCTTTCGGTTTTCGATCGAAGCAGCGCAACCATCGGCACTATCCGAATGATTCAATGTGATCGAATTGGATCCATTCGAGATTTCTGAATTATCACAAGCATCATAATAGATGGTCTCAATTGATTTATTTTTCACAGTAAAATAGCAATACAATCTAAAATTGGAATTGAAAAAAAAACAAAGATTGAGAATTTTAAATTTCAAATTCAAAATTCATTCAATTCGATTACTGTTTCCATAGATAATAAGATCCAATAATTAGCGGCGGTATTATGATGATATATCTCTTACTGATTGAATTAGGAAAATTCAAATTGATTCGATTCAAACGATCCATTTGGGATCCAAAATTTCTCCCCAAAATTGATATGCCGCGCTTTTTCCACAGTATTCAATCGAAATTCAACACGAAACATCCATGGTTCGTCTGTTTATCAAAGTCAGCCCAGAAAAGCATTTTTGTGTCTGCTGATTTGATTAGCGAATCAAAGTCGAAATAGGTGGACGCAACAAAGAGAAAAAAAATCGAATGATCGATGATTTTTTTTGATCGAAAAAAATTTCATCTAGGTCCTGGGATTTCTTTGTTCTCGAATGGAGAATTTATCGATAACTTTAACCTCGAAACAAATCAATGTACAGCATGCGTTAGATTTCATCCAATCGAATGATTGTGGTGCACAATCAATTTTTATCGGCACAACCAGATCGAATGAGATTGATGACACAACAAAGTTAGTCGAAAAAATAGCAATTTTTTTCGCTCTCTCTCTCTCTCTCTCTCTCTCAATGATTACTTTGATGTTTTTTTTCTAACGCTAGTAAAACTATTGTTCAATTCTTATTCTATGAGGCTTACGAAAAAATGGCCATCAAATTGATGAATGAAATAGTGAAAGATCAATTGAAAAGTTTCGATGTGGAGAAAAAATATAGAATTTATGTTTGTCATCGTATCGGTCTAGTTCCGTTGGGTGAAGCTTCAATTGTGATTGCAGTCTCTTCACCGCATCGAGATGGACATCAAGTTGTGATGAATATTTTGAATGAGATCAAAAAAAAGGTTCCGATTTGGAAGAGAGTCCATTTTGAAAATGATGAAGAAGATTGGAGCAGTAACAGTGAAGCTTTTTGGTTGAATTGAAATAATTAATCAATCACATAAAATTTCCATATTTTGAAGCTTCAAAATCTGCTTTAGGTATACGATAATCACTCGAACTATCCATATTGAATCCATTAGCAAAATCAGCACTATTGATAATTTTCGCTAAACTTATTGGATCTTTGACATCCAAAGGCAGATATGATGCTAAAGAGTAATTATCAATTATAGAAGCAATAGCCTTTGTCAGCTTCTTATATTTAGACATCATAGGATCGTCGGAAATTCTTTCAACTAATCGATCTAGATCGGGTAATTCACAATAAAAATTGATTCCAAAGTCTGTCTCGCCATACTTCTCCATTAGATCAGCTTTCGAGAGTACGTTAATAAATGGGCTTTCAATGTGAAGCATCGATAATAAGGAATTCAATACGACCGATATAAATTTTCCTGGATCATTAGCGTAATGAGAATCCACCATATTGATGGTGACTAGCCTCAATTCTAGTTTAGTCTGGATAGTTTTGGAATTTGAAGATGAGCTCTGATCGGAAAAAAAATTTAAAATCAATTTATTGATAATCTCAAGCAGACAAAGTTCAAACCTGTTGTGAACAATATTTGTAATTCAAAAGTGCAGCAACAATGTTTTTGAAAACAGGATAATTAGTATATAATTCGATTTGGCCAGGACAATCGAAAAGAATGTACGGTCTTCGACGATCTAATTTTTCAATTAAAATTTTTTGTTTAGCTTTCAAAAACTCTTCATAGATTCGTTGCTGAAGCCATTCAAGATTTTTCTCCAAAAAATCCATACAAAACAGAAAGGATCCATTTGGTCCAAGTTTTTCTTTTTGCATCACATCACTCAATTTAATTAGATCACTTATATCAATTTGATATCGGATCGATAGATTTGGATTATTATCTGGATCTAAATTCACTAGAATCACTTCCCGATTCGATATGTTTTGAAGATGTTCTAAAACATATCTACAGTAAGTAGTTTTTCCACTTCCAGCCGGTCCAATTATTAATTGACCGTGAAGAATTTCAGCTGTTTCCATTGTTTCAAAAATTTAAAATCTTAGAATCCATCTAATGAATCAAAAATTTTTTTTTGCATTTTTATTCTGAGCCTTTCTTTGGTCACAAACTCACACATATATGTTTTTCATACGTATTATTTTCATGGCCCTAGAGAACTGAATTTCATCAAATTTCCAAATAGCCCCATAGTCAAATAGATTTTCTTAGCTTTTGTTACGAAACTTATTCAATTGAAAATCAGAAATCAACGTAAGAGATTGTAATGAACCTAGGCCAGTAAAAATAATTAGGATATGAAATATTGTATGGGAGCTAAACAGATCACAGTGACCGGGAAAAAATCGTTCCGGACATTTCGATGAATAGATTAGAGCTGCGAAGAGATAGAGAAGATCTGTTGTGAGCGAAGTTTGAATGATTTTTCTAGGATAATTACTAAATATCTCTAATTGTGGAGGCAATGAAATTAAAGCGATCGAAATGAAAATCAAAGCTCGTTTAGTGCTGTCCATCTGGTGATTCGCCATCGAGCTGAACATCGAGAAATAATTCATAGCGAAACAGACAAATGTTAACGAGATGAAAATCGACAAGAATAATAGCTGTCGGAATGAATCAAAATAATAGACAAAATAGACCAATGTGATCATGCAGCCCATCAGATGGAAAATGATTCCAAAATAATCGATTCGAGTCAGGAAACAAGAGAATTCATAAGATGATCCAACGTTGAATGTGTGATAGAGAAACGAGCAATACAATGAGATGGTCACCCCTGTGAATGTTATCGACATCATTAGCTGATCTGGAACGAGAAAAGCGAAGAACAGAATCAATAAGAAACAATTGGGAAATAATAGGAAATCTAACCAAACAATCGATCTGATTGATTTGTGAAGAATGAATCCGATTTGATAAGGATTATCACGAAACCGATCAAATGTGTCCATATATTCAAGGTTTGATTATGCCATTGGAATAGGCTGAGAATGCATTCCCAAAGATTTAAATTTGTTGGACGGAATTGATCCAAAATGAATGGGTTATCTTGCATCCATTCTGGTATCTCTTTATTTGATAATAATTTTGGATTTTTTTCAAACATCTCAATTGAATCAATGGAATATTATTCACAATAATAATATCTCTACGATCGTATCCGATTTCGAATCGACCGTTTAGAAGCGTCAAATATAAGATCATTTTGGTTGACAACAGCATAAAACTATTCCGAAGAATAAGGTCAGAAAAAAAAAAAAATAAATAAAATGTTGTCAAAAATTTTTTTTACTGTTTTTTTTTCGCTTTCTCTGTAACAAAGGAGTAGAAAAATCGATAAATGAAAGTTTTCGAAAAAATGAAAAAAAAATCAATAAAAATTTTCAAATATTTATCGAGTTGCCAGAGAGAATAGGTTCGCAACCTAGAATGATATATATAATATATAGTTTAATGAAATGAGATATAATCAGATCAATCACACCACTCGAAACCTATACCTTTGTTGGAAAAGATTGTTGCGATGATACAATACGAATGATATACTAGATCGAATTCGTTCAAATCGAAAAAAATCGAATCGGCAACAAGTATGGAACGTAGCCAAGAATAGAATCAAAAAAAAAAAAAAAATAAAATTCCGATCAATTCTCTCTAAAGAAGGGAAGTGAAAAAATTCGAAAAAAAAAATATTCAAAAATTGTTACAAAAACGTCACAACCTCTATTGACGGGCAACCGATTCTCTTCTCTATTCTTGTGTTTAAAAAAATTTTCAAACGAACGGTTTTTTTTGTGTCTCTCTCTCTCCCCTCTCCCCCCTCTCCTCTTCTCCATCCATTGTCGTCTTATTAGATGTTGAAGCACATTTGTTGCTCTCTTCCTGTTGGAACGATTGCATCATTCTTGAATGTTCCAATTCTTTTTTCATATGATTGAAATCTTGTGAAAATGATTTTCACAATCATCGAGTATAATCTTATTGAAATTTTGATCAAATTTTGTCTACTCTTCAATATCATCATTGCAGTGAATCCATCACCGGATCTGTTTTCATTGCCCCAGAATACCGAATTGTTAACCAGAAATGGTCGTAGAGAATATGAATCGTTGATGGAGAAACGAAATCTACCAATCTATGGACAATGTTGGGAACGAGTAATCATTGATTTAGAGAGCAGCTGTATGAAATTGAATGAGAATCGACAATCTTGGTTGGCGATCGCTTTCACCAATTGTTTTCTAAAAGCATCCGGCACCGAACTAACATCATCATCATGCAAGAAAGCGATTGATTTTGCTCGTAACGATTTCGAGATTCCATCGAGCTCGTTGGAATTTCTAACAAAAGATTGTGTGAAAACATTAATCGATTCCAATCTCTTCAATACCTATACGTTGTTTTTTGTCCACACTCAAAGTATCTGTTTCTATTTGCAATCGGAGAGATGGCAAAAAAATACCGAAAATCTTGTAAATAGTTTGGTAAGAGATGCTAAAATTGTTTCGAATGATCTCAATTCGGCTGTGCTTCAAATCAATCAATTAGAATCATTACAAAACTCATCGCTTGAGGTGCAAAAATCTATCAACGAAGAGCTAAATCAAGCTAAAATCAATTTGGATAAATTTCAGCAACAAACAAAAGCACAGCAAGATCTTGTCGAGAAGATTATTAATCAATTCTCAATCCTACAAGATTATCTAGTTTCAGAATTTCATTCAAGTCATACGATTTTATTCTATACTTTTCTAGTTTTGATCATCTATTTCATGACAAGCAATCAAAGAACGATTGAAATCAGATCAATGCTCTATTTCTTAATGATTGTTTTTCTTTTCATCGAACGTAACGGTCTTCAGTATTTAATTCGTTTGGATAGCTTCATTGATTTAGCTCAATATGATACTCAATACTTATTTTCAGCTTACAATGCTACGATTGATTCTAGTAATAAAACATGGCTACTAAGAAAATTATTGTTGACCATTCAATCGATTATCTACGTTTATCGTTTGATTACATTCACCGATCAAGCGGAGATCAATTGTCGATTGTTGAGAAAAAATTCAATGATTTTAGAGGATATCAATAGAAGATTAAGAAAATTCGATAAGATTCCTCAGAGTAAGTTTTTCGCAATCTCGATTCGATTTTAATTTCGATTAATAACTTTTTTTTTTAATCTCGATTCCATAGAATGGATGATTCGTGATAAATATCGAGATGAAGAGGACTACTACTCATCATCATCTTCATCATCATCATCAACCTATTCTGATTATGAAAATGATGATCTACTTGAAATCTCGCATGATTTTAGCTATTCTGGTGATTGTATCTTGAATGATTCTTGCTCTAAATATAATTTAAGACCTAGAAAAACGCGTTTGTTGACACTGCCCTCTTCATACGCCAACGAGACTGTTGAAAGTTTTGTATCGAGATTCAAAAATTGATTTAAATCCGATGTTTATGTTCGCCATAATTACTTAATTTTTAAATTATTGACGACTTTATTCATAAAAGAATATTTAACCATGGATTTTTTTTTTCTAATTAAAGCTATTCCATTGACATTCTAACCAAAGTGTTTTTTGTATTAGTCGAATGTCTTATGCAGTCAATAAGAGTGTTAAATTGAATAATCAAAAAATAAATTAAATATTTAAAATCGAAAGAAAAAGCAGATAAACGCCAAGCCAGATAATTAAATTCGTAAAGATAGATCCGGTAAATTTAATTCGCAGTTATAGCTTGCACACGTTTAGCATTGCATCCACGGCATAGTATATGATTATCCAATGGATAGCATCCTCTACCTTCGACTTCTGAGGACAAAAGAAGATCACAATCCTGAAAAAAAATAAATGTAGTTTAGATTTGAGACTGAAGGATTTGAAAAAAATAAAGTTGAGGGATATTTACTTCACATTTGTAACAAGAAACATGGAAACTCTTATCCATCGCCACTACTCGTACTGTTTCCGTTTTTCCAGGTTCAGGCACAATCGGGTTGGAGCAAACCGAGCAACGAGGTGCAAATTTTCTACCATTATATGATGAGCGAAACGAAAACAAAATTTTGAAAATTGATTCAACTTAATAATTGAATATGAATATGGTCATCGTACCCATGAAAACAATCGATGCAATGTATCTGATTGGAAGCATCAACAGTGAATGGAATACCATCCAAACATTTTTGGCACACAATACAAGTGAAACAATTCGGGTGATAAGGCTTGCCAGTAGCTCGCAGAATTCGATCCAAAATTGGTTTCACACAAACGGAACACTTTTCTAAAGTGTCCTATCGATCCGAATCCGGTGAAAGATGAAACATTTAGAATGACACAAAAGATAGAGTAAATTTCGAGATAAAAACAAATGGAAATCGAATCAATCGAACGAACCAGATAACATTCTTCACAATGTGGATTGCTTTCCATTGCATAAAATGGTTTCCCACGAAGTTCTTTATCTGTTTCATTAAGAAAGACATTGAATTTGATGTCTCTTATTGACGAAAAAAAAAGACTATTAACAAACTTACTACAAACATAACAGGTGAAACATTGAATATGATAGACTTGTTCCATAGCGGTACATCCGCTACCTTCACCGATAACTTTCTCTCCACATTTATTGCACATACCTTTCGGAGAAAAGAAAATTTGGAAAGAATAAAAGATAAGATTTTAGAAATAAAAATCAAATTCATAATAAAAGAAGATTGAAATTTGAACAAAAACAAAAACCTAGAACTCGATCAGGAAAATCCATCCAAAAAAAATTTAGAAAGAAGTAATTGAATAAATTTTACACATTTGATCTAGAGAAGACATTCTTGAGGATTTCATCTCTCGATGGCGATGATAAATGGCCCTAAATCAAGCATTCTTGCATTCCTTTTTTTTCGATGTTAATGGAGTTTGCAGAATTGTTCATACATATTCCTCTCATAATAAATGATTGGTGAAACAAAAAAAAAAATTGTCATCAGCAATTCAGGAATTAAATAATAATTTTCTACGTTCATTGTGATCTAAGTATTCCTAAACTATTTCCTAAACGAAAGAATCAATTCTATTATATTCGACAAAGAATTTTGATTCTTTTTTGTTCATTCACTAGTTTTTATTGAACAAAGAGAAATAAGAAAAAAAAAATTACTATGTTTGTTTGATTCTGTGAAACCAATTTTCTTTGTTCTTTGTTTCCTACTTTCATTGTTAATCTAAACATCGCTTAAATCATTCTTAAACATTTCTTTCAACAAAAGAAAAACTATTCTGTTGTTAAAAAAATAAATTCCTATATCATATTCTCGATGATCGAAAATATTGTAATCTATGTTATTGAAAATCACATAATTGAAAAATAAATATTTGTTAGAATCCAATTAAAATAATCAATATCTGTTGAGGTAAAGAATAGCTAATTCAAAGTTATGAAACACTTCCATCGCTTTTCCTCTGCTGTTGATGGAGAACATTGACAAAACTTTTTAAACATCTAATTTAATTATTAAAGCTTCAACAACATTCGTTGTTGGATATAAAAATAACTCCATTTACAACATCAAATGAGAACGAGATGAAGAAAAACAACAAAAGTTTTAATCCTCTCTTTGAGTGATAGGCAATTGCACTAAACGAATGAAATATTTTAGTCCAAGTTCTGATCGGCTGCACTAGGCAAAAGGAAGTGAAAAAAAATCAACATTCATAAACAGAAAAAAACTAAAATCCAGACTCTCATTCTCATGATTTTAGCATCAAAAACGTTCAAGAAACGGAACTAGAATTGACGTTAATGAAAATAAAATTGTCAAAATTTTAAATATTACCAAAAAAATCTGGTTCCACTGAGTCTTCCATACTTTTCACAAGTAAATTGGTCAAATGATCAACTTCTTGAGCTTGTTTGGTATTAGATGATCGACTAAGGCGGAGATCTTAGTTTTCAAAACAAAAAGCATAAAAAATCGATTAGCTTAATGGAACGTAACAACAAATTTTATCATACAATTTTTAATATTTGGCAATGAACAAGGTGGCTGTGGTGCGGCAAACGATGATTGAGAATGATTCTGTGAAGTTTGCTTACTTGGATGAAAATTCGGTCTATTAGATAAGCTCTTATTGAATACAATTGATTTGGAATCGTTCAGATTGTTGCTTTCATTCGATCGAAATCTATTAACATTGCTATAGATGTTGGTGTTGCTTTTTTTCACTGGATTTTGATGCAAAAGATGAGGATTGATAGAGTTTATCAATCGTTGGTCTTGATTCAATGATCCGTTTGAGATTAATTTTGATTGAAAAGAATCTTTCGGTGCGACAGTAGACGATTCAAAGATGGTATCGTAGATATTGGTGATCTAGGAGACAAAGCAATCGAAATGAGAAAAATAAAATGAAAATCAATCAATTAGAAATTTAAAGCAAACAAATCGAATAGACGGATACAATTGGTGAACAAATTAATCTTTCGATAATCAAATTGAAATCTTGTTTAGTTCATCGGATTGTCTTTTGTCAAAGAAACCCCATATTTTTACATTAATCAAATCAAAATACCAAATTTTTTTAGCTCAGAAGATTCCACAGAATCTTAACCAGTCAATTTTAAGGCAATTAATTTGTTGCGGAAAAAAACAAGCAAAAAACTAACGAATATTTTCGCTGTGAATTTTTTCTCTCTGTTCCCGAATTCAAAAAAAAACAGGGAACTGAAAAGCATTGGAATGGGAAGAATAAGAAAGATAAGAACTGAATCCTACTAGGAAAATATAGCAGCGATACTTTAAGTAAGCGATGCGTTCTAAGAAAAATTAACTATTATTGAATAGAAGAGATATAATTAGAACGAAAACGAAGCCATGATATTTTGATTTGATTCTACAATACTTGTTCAATTAACTGTTTCAACTTCGTTTAGAATACTTCTTTCTTAGAATGAAAAAAATAACAGTTAGACTCTAGATTATTAGAAAAAAAAACTAAAATCTAGAGGCAATCTTAGAATGAAAGAAAAGTAATATGATTTCAAATTCAAGTAAAATCTTGATCTGAATCGAGGATCGATCAACTCGAAATGGAGCTCGGTTTTTAGAGAACCTAGAATATGCTGACGTTTGTATGACGATTGTCTTCTCTATCAACAAGTTGTATGGAGACTAGAAAGATCGACACACCTATCTTGATGATCTAGAAAAATAAATTAGTAGGATTTTGATTAATGATTTTGAATTAGATTAGATGGGGAAGATTGTAGAATTTTTCTTTCGGATGATTTTTTAAAGCAAAAGACATTTTTAGACTCTAATAAAGTAATATTCCTTACCAGCGTTTGAATAGAAGCTAAAAATATTTTGAAATTCAATAGCTAGATAATTGGAGAATTCGGTGGAAAAAATTCTATCCGAAAGAGAGCAATACTCGAAACATACTTATTAAGGATTCGATTACCTGCACTAAAACTCTTTAGCTAAGATAAAGGCTTAGACTTGCTAGAAGTTTGAGCTATTCTTTCTCATCCAAGTGAAGATGATGAAAAATCGAGTCGAAGGGCGGTTATATGAAAAAATGAAATTGTGGGGAACAATTAATGACGAAAACACATAAAAAATTGAGGATAATTCTGACATCAATCGAAGATATTCTGTTTGACAATCAAATAGAGATTTGAACTTTTTTTTACAATTGTAAAATTTTGTTTACAGTCTACTATTGAAAGAAAATCGTAGAAAAAAATTAGAGGATTGAATCGGATTGAAAGAATCATCTAAGAGCTTCGAGACAGATTGCAACTTTATCGACACACCTATAATTTTGATGAAAAGAATAAAAAATAAAAGATTTAGGATAGCTTTTATGGATAATTTGATGACAAAGAAACGATTGTCAAGGAGATGATTCTGAGCCATAGAAAAGTTGATGGCGGTGATCTTAAACAAATAGAATCTTTCAGTCTGCACACCCACACATAATTTCATTTTTTTACACAAATCGGTGTCTACAAAGAATTAATAGAACGAAACGTGTAAAATTACTAGAAAATAAATACGAGTTTATAAACGAAATAATTTGATATGTTGAAAGCAATCGAAAATGGCAGAAAAGTAGATCTTCAAGGGAAAGTATCCTATTGAATCGTCAGCGCTACAAACGTCAATCAAATTTAATCCATGCTTAATTTGTATGATAGATCTATTGTTGGGCCTAAGAATTTGCATTTCAACTATTGATCAAATTAAATTCTAAAAAACTAGAGTTGAGAAATGACTCAAATATGAACTAACTTTGGATGAGTTGTCAGTTTTTTTCAACGGAATGTTCTCATAGTGATGGTAATCTTTGCTATCAGATTCTTTATCTTTGATGTTGTTCGATTTGTAAGAATAACCTCCATGTGTTGAAAAGCTGGCAACTTTGTTATTGTTATCATCATTAACGGATGATGATAAGGAAAATGTCATTTCAGAATCTTTTGGTGGCTTAGGAAAATCGTTTCGTTCTGCTGGAAGATTTCGAAAAGGATGCCGAATTCCATTCTTGACAGATTCTTCAATCATAATTGGTGGCGACGGTAATGAAAAATCATCAAAATCTTGTAAATTATTATGTCTAAACATCTTGAGACGATCTCAAAATTGATTTATCAAACGAGAAACAGGGAAGATGAATCCAAACCAAATACTCCTTCTTGATTCGAAAAAGAAAAATCATAATTAATCAGGCAAAATAAAAAAATAGAAGATATTTAACCGGATCCAGTTGGAAAATCTAGGCACCGAAAATTGTCATCAACAGACTGATAAGTTATGGATAATTCAAACAAATCGATATTTTTTCCATTCAAAACAAAAAAAAATTAGCCACATAAAATATCACAGAATCAAAAAGTTTAGATTTATGGAAGATTAAAAGGTATTGCAATGATCCAGTGGAAGCCGAAAAACAAAAATTTCTATCGGTTCTTGTATCTCCATTTCAAAAGAAACAAAATTAAAAAAAATAAACAAAAACAAATCAATCCAAAATCAAAAAAAAAAAATTCGAATGCAATGGATATCTCTCACCCCCCTCTCTCTCTCTTTCTCTCTCACTTCATGTGTTTTGCCCTTCGTAAAAAAAAATCAAACAAGTGTAAAATTGGGGGGGGAATTTTTGTTTGTTTTTATCGCCACTTTTCCAATCGATGCTATTTCCATCTGTAGGCAATGTGTTTGTTTGTGTTTTGTTCTTCATCAGACATGTGATTTCTTTTTTTTTTTTTTTTTTTTGAATGTTTCGATAAATTTTGTTTTGCGAGATAAAACGAAAATCATTCAATTTAATCGAATATGTCCGACAACGATGCAATTGGTATGTTTTTTCAATGCTTAAAGTTTTACTGATATCATTTTGAATGGCATTTATTTTTCTAGTCGAAAATCCTTGGAAGATTGAGATCCCTAAATTCCGACCTGAAGATAATCCTCATGGTATTCTAGTTGAGAGTGCTTTCGCAACATTATTCCCTAAATATCGTGAGAAATATCTAAAAGAATGTTGGCCTCTGGTTGTGAAAACTCTTTCCGAGCATCATATCAAAGCCGAGCTTGATTTGCTTGAGGGTAGTATGACTGTGGCTACAACTAGAAAAACTTGGGATCCGTATATCATTTTCAAAGCTCGAGATTTGATCAAGCTGTTAGCGAGATCAGTTCCCTACGAGCAAGCTATCAAAATTCTTGAAGACGAAAATGCATGTGATATAATCAAAATTGGTGATCTTGTTCGCAAAAAAGACACATTCATTAGACGTCGTCAGCGTTTGATCGGTCCAAATGGTTCAACTTTGAAAGCCATAGAATTGTTAACAAATTGCTACGTTTTAATTCAAGGAAATACTGTAGCAGCGATTGGTCCACATAAAGGTCTGCAGGTATTATTGAATCATTTCGATCGATTGCTCTTGTATTGATTTTTGAATAAAATTTTAGCAAGTTCGAAAAACTGTTGAGGATGCAATGAAAAATCTACACCCAATCTACAGTATAAAAGCTTTGATGATTAAACGTGAGCTAGTCAAGGATCCCAAATTAAAAAATGAGAATTGGGAACGTTTTCTACCCAAATATAAGCCTAAAACTTTGTCCAAGCGGAAAAAACCAAAAGTTATTAAGCAAAAAAAAGAATACGTCCCATTTGTTCCTCCTCAAACCGAGAGCAAAATAGATAAGCAATTGGCCTCAGGTAAAATCTATTCAATTCATCTAGTGTATTCAAAATTTTAAAATTTTTTTTTTTCATTAACATTCATTGAATAGGCGAATACTTTATGAAAGAGAAGGAGAGAAAATTGAAAAAAATCAAAGACAAAACTGCGAAAGTTTTAATATCGAAAGAACGGCAGCAACAAAAACGATCGAAATCATTCATACCTCCAAAAGAACCAGAATTAGCTCGAAAAAAAATAGTATAATCAATTGTTTTTTGTTTGCTATTTTTTTTTTTTTTGATCAAAATTTTAAATTTACAAACTTATCATAGGAAACTTATATAATTCTTCATTGAATTGATCGATTTAATCAATCATTTTGCATCGCAAAAATATTGCTGTTCTTATTGTAGACGTATTATTACATTCACTTCCTTTTTCTTGAAATTAAATCCATAGTTTACTTTTTTAAACAATTGAAAAAAAAACCATTCCCCTATGTTCGATTCTTATCTTTCACTTCGAAAACATTGATTGATTAATGAATTTCTATGATGTCACACAATAATTACTAATCTAATTGAATTTCAAATAGACCACATCGAAACGATTTTGTGTAAAATTTGAGATGAAAATTTTGATCCAATATCAAAATATGAATAAAAGCCAATTTTTATTTCAATCGAATTTTGAACATTTTCTTCAAACCTGATCCAAACTATCTAAATAGCTCTCTATCAATTTCTAATAGAAACCAACACTCTTTATCTCAATATTCTTGATCTAAGCTTTTCTAGCTTAGATTCTCTAGAAGAATCTCTCTCTCTCTCTCTCTCTCTCTCTCTCTCTCTCTCTCTTTTCAAGCAAATAATGAACCCAAGTGGAAAGGAAAGAAATAACCAATCAAACTTTATTGATATTTGTCACGCAACATCAAACTGATAACCTAGGTATTATTATTATTATTATTATTACTTTGTCTGTGTGTTTTTTTTGTTTCTATTTTTTTTTTTTTTTTTCAAGCGATATAATAAATATTTATCCATCTTCATTTTCTTCCCAGATCTAGATCAAAGAATATCATCGAATCGAATTGGTTTTTTTTTTTTTTTTTTACTCGATTAGAATAGAATTAAAAAGAAGAAGGAGAGATAAACGAGAAGAGTGAGAGGAAGAGAGAGAGAGAGAGAGAGAGAGAGAGAATTCTATCGAAGATTAAAAACAAAGATAGGAATAGAGGAAACAGAGGAAGATTATTTGTGGGGGAAGGGGCGGGAAAGCTATCGAATTAAATGATCGAAATTCTTGTTCCAGAACAACTATAGAGAAAGAGAGAGAGAGAGAGAGAGAGAGAGAGACTCTCAAATTTTTACTTAATATTGAAATTCTAGCCAGAATTAGCGAATAGCAAAAAAAAAAAAAAAAAAAAAAAAAAAGCAATTGTTTATTTTGGGAACAAATTTTAAAACGAAAAGATTTTCTATGGATTTCTCTAGCTCTCTCTCTCTCTCTCTCTCTCTCTCTCTCTCTTTCTCTTTCGCTCCTTTCAACCTGGTTGTTATCTTTTTCTTCGGTTTATTTCCCACACCTAATCATTGATGATCGAAGCTAATCGAAAAAGATCGAGATCTATCTAGAGATCTTTTGCCTCGAATGATGATGATGATGATGATTGAAATCTTTTGGATTGACGAATAATTCATCAAACAATTTAGAGAGAGAGAGAGAGAGAGAGAGAGAGAGAGAGAGAGAGAGAGAGAGAGAGAGAGAGAGAGAGAGAGAGAGAGAGAGAGAGAGAGAGAGAGAGAGAGAGAGAGATAAAGACAGAGAGAGAGAGTTTTTTTTTTAATATTCTTTGTTTTTTGTTGTCCAAATTACGTTTTCTTCATCTTCTTCTAAACTCAATTAGAATGATAATGATTTCTAATGACGTTATAGATCATTGGCGACCAGATAGATTCATGGATCTATTCTTATCTTGGCCGAACAGAATCAAGTGAAACAAAACCAAACTGAAGCAAAGAAAGAGAGAGAGAGAGAGAAGGGAGAAGGAGAAGAAGAAGAAAGAAGTTTGCAATTCTTCCGACAACGATATTTGGTACCGTTTTTTTTTTTTTTTTTTTTTTTTTGATTTGGAATCGAAATTTTTATCCCAATAAGGATTCATCAATTTTTTTAGGAGATTTTCATCAAAAATTGTGACATCATTATCGATTGTGAATGGATAGAAAATCGTCAATTGAAATCAAGGTAAATAATCAAAGTGATTTGATTATTATTGTACGATGAGACAATTCTCTGTTTCTTTTTTTTTTTTTTTGCCTTTTTTTTTGATGTTTTTATCTTCAAACGAAAGAATTATTTTGAAATTTGTCACTAAATTCTTCAAGAATCTAAATATGGGCTGTGCTTGTAGCTATTTTTTCGATCAATTCAATGATCTACCAAAACGTCTACAAACAAGCAATGCTGTTTGTATTAGTCCATTGAATCTTTATCGATTTCTAAGCGAAGAAAATCCGAATCCAAAATGTATTTTTATTTTTGGTAATTTATTTTCCGAACATTAAATTTCACATTACTAATCTGAACTAACAAAAAATATAATTGATACATTATTGTTTTCGTTCGTTCTTTCTTCTTCTTCTTCTTCTCTTCTTCTTCTAGGTGGTTCCGGTTCGAATAAAGGTCAATTTATTTGGGAAATTTTACAGAACAGTGCCGAAAATTATCTCAACAATCGCAACAATGAAATCATCAAACTTATCATTGAGGATGAGAACGAAATCGATTTCAATCGTTATCGATTCTCATACTATTATGTTGATGTGGAAAAATTAATCATCAAACATTTATCGGATAGAATTAAAAAATTGGCTGGAAATCGACAAATGGTGCCTAGTAATGAATCGCCAACAAATTATAAAAATGATTATTCGATCGGAAATGATCTCAATGAAGAACTTTTAAATGAAACATTTCGTATGAAACGAAAACGACCAAGTCAATTGGATATCGATTTAAAAAATCAATTAACCGATTATGCCAATATCGTAACGAATAGTTGGATTTTGAATCTAGTTAAAGATGAGATCGAATCGAATATTAATGGACCGTTCGAGAAGATCTTCATCATCAATATCATACCGAATCGTATCACAATCTTTAAGAATTGTTTATTTCTAAAACAAACGCCAAGTTTTATCAATTTCGATTTCAATTATGTTGCAATCAAATTGGTTAAACAGCATTCGAAACGAAAAGATTTAGAGATCAAAAGCGATGATTATTATGATGAGATCAATAATAATTTTGTCAATTATTTTCGGTAAAAAGGCCAGAGCGCAAATTTTTTTTTTTGTTTTTTTGTTTTTGTTTTTTTTTTTTATTCTTCAATCTTATTCAAACTAATTGATTGATTGATTGATTAATTAATTTATTAATTTATTGATTTATTTTTTTTATTTCTTAATTCAATTGATTCAATCGCTTTAGATTGATTAATAAGCTGTTTGAGATTCAAGTGAAAAGCTCTGAGGATAAGATTCGATTAAAATTATCTACAACAAAAAATGCTATACGGATAGCAAACAAAGATGATCTAATTAGTTTCATTTGGATGCCGAAAAAAGATCAACTTGAATTAAACATACAAGATTTTCGTTTAAATGATTTCGATGAGATACTTGGACAATATCAAACCGCATCGCTATTGTTCATCATCAACAATGAGATCGATCTTGAAGATAATCTTAAAATCTCTTTGAACAAAGATCGACACTATGATCAAGTTTTTCTAAGAAAATTCATCCATCTCTATCGTTTGATTAGCTATTCATTGAAATTGATTTGATAGATTTAAAATGAAAAGTAGAAAAAAAGAGAAGAGAAAAAGATTCCATATGAAGTAAATTATTATACTCCTCTCGTTATTGAATGGATCCAAAAATGGATCCAATTCATTAATGATCGATGAAATATGATCATTTTATTTGTTTTTTTTTCGCTATTCAAAAATTTGACTGACTCGAAATTTGAATAAATTCGATTGTAATTATCTTTCAATCTTATCAAATTTTGAATTTGGCCATTTATTGATGAACATTTTGAATAGAGATCTTCGATCAAATCAATTCAATTCAATTCAATGGTTGATTGAAAGTAGCATTATGATTCAAATCCTAAATGATTCAGATTTTAAGCTTCTCATTTGAAAAAGAAAAAAGAAAGATGACAATGACGATTGACTATCTATTTGATCTATTCAAATTTATTCTCTATTTCTTATTATAATAATTTCCTCTCAATTGTTTGAATTGTCTGAAAACATTACGTTCTTGAATGAATAAATAGAGTGAGGTGGTGGTTGTGATGGTGGGAAATAAATGGCTATCTTTTCACAATGATTTTTTCGCAACAAACACTAAAGCTAAGATCATCTCATCTCATCTCATTTCATCTCATCATCATCATCATCATCTTTATTGTAATAATTTGATTTTTCTCAACAAAAAAAAAAAAAAAAAGCTTTGATTATCATCAATCTTTTCAAGTTTGTCAATAAAATGTAATAATTGACTCGAATTTTTTTTTTTTTTTGACTAACTAATTGACTCAACTTTCAAGGTGTTCGAAAGATTGTTCATTCAATGCAATCGAAATCGATTTTGTTCCGGTTACACTTTATTCTTCATATCTCGTATCTTCGTAAATTAGATATCCGATACGAGATTATTTACGGTACTTGAGAGTGAGAGAGAGAGAGAGAGAGAGAGAGAGAGAGATAGTTCGTATTTTGAATAATAAACTTGGACCAATTTACAACTGTCAACATCTTCAACAATCGAGAATCAATTGTTATGGATATTAGTTTTGGTTTTCAATTATTATTATTATTTTTTTTTTTTTTTTGGTTTTTTTTCTCTTTTCTCTTCCTCTTTCTGGATCTTTATTTTTTTCTCTCTTAGTCTCATCACCACTCTTCTCACCTAATTTCTCTCTCTCTCTCTCTCTCTCGAATCTTTGTGAATGAATAGTTGGATGAGAAAACTATCCAGTAGTCAATAGATGAATGAATTTGATTTTTTTTTTCATTGTTTGAATTTTTAAATTGTTTCGAAATTGTCATCAATTCAATGATATCTATGTGTGTGTGTGTGTGTGTGTGTGTGTGTGTGTGGTCTTATCTATGAATCAAACCAATCAATCTGGAGTAATTTCCAATACAATAAACAAAACCTAACCACAGAGAGAGAGAGAGAGAGAGAGAGAGAGAGAGAGAGAGAGAGAGAGAGAGAGAGAGAGAGAGAGAATTGAACCTAGGTCCTAGAGAAATGATGGATCAATGAAGAGATAGAGAATGGACATCGAAAAGAGACTAATTTTATCTGCTTAGCTATGATTTAGTTTTTGTTGAAATTCAAAAAAAAAAAAAATAGAATAAAAATAAAACGTTCATTGCTATTCTCTTTTTTGAAATTTTCAATCGAAATTGATTCATTCATTTTTTTTTCTCATTCAGAACAAAAAAAAAAAGTCAAAAGTTAAAATGGAAACACTCGATACTCGAGATACAGATCTAACTAGATCCACAACTCGAAGATGATTGAATTTCGTTCATTTCATCTATACTCTGGTTAAACAAATCAATACAATCAATGAGATATATTGAAAAAAAAAAATTTGTAAAAAAAATGGAAATTTTTCAATGGCTATGAAAAAATCCGATCACTAATGATCTGCTTTTTTTTTTTTTTTTGGATTATCAATGGAACGAAAGAAATCATCACATCAAATTAACTATTATCACCACAAGCTAAGACTAAGACTAGACTAGACTAGACTAGACTAGAGAGATTGTTAAACTTTTCCATTTACTTTCAAAACAAAGTTGTCTCTCTCTCTCTCTCTCTCTCTCTCTCTCTCTCTCTCTCTCTCTCTCTCTCTCTTCAGTTCTCGATCTTCAGTCTATGTTTGTGTTCTAATTTGAATGAAATTTGAATATTTTTTTTAATTTTTGATTTAAATTCATTCACTTTTTTTTTCAGTTAAATTTGTTTCGTTTCATCTTCAATTTGGAACGATGATTTCTTTTTTTCCCCTCAAATGATTTAATCGTTTAGTGAAGATAACCATAAAAATGATGTCGATCTAGTTAGGTTAGGATCTAGTTCTAGGGTGTTACTTTCTAGTTGAATTAGTTTTGATAGATAAACTATCACCAGCACTACCAGATTTGGTAAAAAAAAAATCTGTTCAATGATATCTAGAGATGAAGGTTCATCGAAAAAACAAAAAATAGATAACAATAAATTTTAAAATCGCCAATGTTATAGGACTAATTTGAGGTGTAGCAAAAAGTTTTGCACAGCAAATAGCTAAACGTTCGTAGTAAGTCTTTATTTGTTCCAAGAGAACGGTGTATCAAAACGTTAGGCTCGAAAAGGCAAAAGGCTGGATTTGAACAAAGCGCAGCAAACTAATTAACCAGATGTGTTGGCAAAGTCAACGATGAGAGAAACATAGAAAACGAAGAGTGAGAACAATCAAAACTTTTTGTCGACACCAATCATACCTCTTCAAATTTCTCTCTCTCTCTCTCTCTCTCTCTCTCTCTCTCTCTCTCTTTCTGATTTCTAAGCTCTTGAAAATTTTGGTTTCGGTGCTAAATATTCGAAGTCCATTGATTCAAGAGCAATCAATTCAATGGCAATAAAAGAGAGATGGAAAGCTAATCGATAATTTTCTCTTGGAACCTCGATTCTCTCATTCAATACGGCCCCCACACTCTTCGATCGTTTCTCGTTCAAACTTCATCGGATTGTTTATTGGTTCAAAACAATCGAAACATTGTGAAATTGCTTGGATTAGGTTTGTCTCAATCCTTAACAGCGCGATCGATGATTTTAGCAATGGAAGGGGATCGATTTAGCAATGCTTTTGGATCGATGATTCATTACGAGAGAGATCTCCTCCAATCATCTCGATTCAATCTCCATCATTCCATATTTGTTCGTTTTGGTTTGATTTGAGTAGATGATACAATGAAAGAATGAAAGAGAAGAAGGAATCAAAGTTTTCGATTGAGAAATAAATTGTTTTCGTTATTTTTTTTTTTTTTTTTTTGAAAATTTCATTGATCCGTTTGGTTCGGTTCGGTTCGGTTCAGATTCAGATCTCTCTCCCACTCTCTCTCTCTCTCTCTCTCTCTCTCTCTCTCTCTCTCTCTCTCTCTCTCTCTCTCTCTCTCTCTCTCTCTCTCCTCAAGTCCTCGATGAACGTCGATCTATTCTTTTTTTTTTTTTTTTTTTTGTTTTCAAATTCAAATTGAATGAATCAAATTCATTTATCGATGAAAAGAGAAGTAGAGAATGAGTAATCTAATGACGAGTCAAACAAGCAGAAAGAAATAAAAACCTCAAAATGAATCCAATCGATGCCCTCTTCTCGCATTCTCACCTCCATTCTCTTTCTCTCTTTCTCTCTCTCTTTGTCCCTATGTTCCTTTTTGGTGCGAATAACCAATTTTTTATTGTCTATTGTCAATGGTTGTCATCAATATAACACCAATGCTGAATAGTTAGCCAGCTATTGAGAACTTTTACGAGGCTATAACTTTTTCTCGGTTGTTGAGCTTTTCATTTTTTGCCTAGCGAAAAAAACTTTCAGCAACTAGGTCCAGCAAAACAACTGACTACCGGCGACAATTTTATTTTTTTTTTTTTTTGTTTCCCTAGCTTTCTCTCTCTCTCTCTCTCTCTCTCTTTTCGTTTTTCAACGATTGCCGTTTCAAACGATCTAATAGTACCGCGATTGTTCCACATATGGAGATGAAAAGAAAAAAAAAACTAAGATCCCAAACTCTTGTTTTGTTCTCGATATTGATGGCTCAAGAGACTCTTTGGTACTTGATGATGATGATGATTGTGTTGTAAGTAAATATCCGAGTGGCTTTGTCGGTTTCGTTTCATTGTAATTTCATTCCATTTCATTTCAATTCATTCATTCATTTCAATTCATTCATCCATTCATTCATTCATTCATTCATTCATCGATTGATTCGATTCATCCGATTCATTCATTATTTCAATGCTAAAAGTATTTGACTCTTCAAGTGGATTAAATAGATTAGATTGCTTTTGACACTCGAGAAGAGGAAAGAAAACATTCCCAACAATCAAATCGAGAATGATTTTAGATCGTAGATTAAAAATACTAATATGTTTAGGAAAGAGAAGCAAAGATGTTTCTTCTAAATTTTGGATAGATTTAATGTCGCCGAACGAAAGCGAAATATCAAAATCTCTGGCTAGCAAAAGATACGATCCAATAGTAATAATAGGGCGTTGATTTATATCATTCGATGTAGTTTAGAATCGGAACAGATTTAATTAGATTAAAATTAATAAAATAAGATTTAAAACAAATAAATTAAACGATTCGAATGAGAAGTTTCACTGCAAATAATGGAAGAAGTTTAAATGCAAAAAAAAAAAAGAAGCCAATTTTGTAACCAAGATTTGAATCAATCAAATTGATTTGATCCAATTCTGAGAATTTTGAAAAAATCATCAAAATTCTTATGAAATAAGAATTCAATCTAATCTCACTGTGCTTATCTCTCATGTTGGGTTTGTCACACCTTCTAAAATCTAGAGAATGGACTAGAGAGAGAGAGAGAGAGAGAGAGAGAGAGAGAGAGAGAGAGAGAGAGAGAGAGTGAGAGAGAGAAATTTTCTTGAAGAAAAATTTGGATTCAAATTCATAACCAGAAGAAGAAGAAGAAGAAGAGGTTGTTGTTGTTGTCTTCGATTGTTCATCGACACTCTTATCGATTGGAGACGCTGTTGAAAAGTTTTTTTTTTCTTCTTTTTTCTTTCCATTTTTTTTGAATTTTTTTTTTTTTGATAAATTCATTTCTTTTCATCTACACTTTGATTCTTTCATTACATTTTTATTACAATTTTTTTCCTTTTTTTCTTCCTCCTTTTTTTTGTTGCTTTCTATCCATCGAGAGAGAGAGAGAGAGAGAGAGAGAGAGAGAGCATTCATTTCGCAGAAATTCATTCAATCATTCATTAGTTTACCTGTTGTTGTTGTTGTTGTTGTCCAGTTTTGTTCCAATTTGAGAGAGAGAGAGAGAGAGAATAGATGTACAATTGAGAAAAAAAAAGCAAAAAAGCAGCCCCTAGGTAGATCATAGGTAGGTAGGTAGTTCGGTGGGTTAGGTTAGGTTAGGTTACAAATGAGTTGAAGGCTCAATCAAAGAGGCTCACAAAAGTAACCAAACTCTCTCTCTCTCTCTCTCTTTTCATCGCTTGCTGAGCATTTGTCACATATAGCCATCACCTTTGGAGTGCGATATTGTTTTTTTGTCTTTTTTTTTTTATTTTTTTTTTTTTTTGCTTTCTTTTTCTATCTTCAAATTTTTTTCTCTCTGTTATGAAACAAGTCCTCAATGGTTTTGATCGTCAACAACACCGTCCACGATCGTTTGATTATACCATTGACGAATGAAGCTATCGAAATGAATCATTTTCGGATTGCTGCATTTTTTTGATTCAATTAGAATCCGCTTCTATCCGCTACTTAGTGGTGTGCGACAATAATAATAAAAAAAAAGAAAGAAAGAAAAAAAGAAAATCTTCAACAAGCTCGTATTGAATTCCGAATTGAATCATTTCGAAATTTTTTTTTTCTTCTCATTTCATTCGTTTGTTTCAATTCAAATCTTTTTTTTTTGCTTTGATTTTTTTTCCCGAAGAAAATTCATTCAATCTCGAATCAATTCCATTCCATTCGATTGCTTTTGAAATTTTTTTTCCCCTACCATTTTTGAATTGAATTGAGAATAGAATCTCAATTCAATTCGGTTAGTTTTATTGTTGTTGTTGTTGTTAGCTGTATTATATTCAAGGGTGATAATTATTCGATGAATTGAAACAATACATAATGTCTTTAGATTGGATCGAAAATCTATCGAAGTTTTCGATGTTTCACTATAAGCCGCCGCCCCAATCTTTTCTCTTTACGAGAGGATACCGAAGAAAGAGATATTGCTACGGTTATTGCTCGAATCGATCCAATAGATTGGCCATTATACAATGTTTTTTTTGGATGGCTAATAAATCTACCGATTGGATTGCTTAAGACTAGCTAGATGATCTTATTTTCATAGATCATCGTAAATGATTTCATTATCATCAACCAAATACAACCTTGAATGTTTTTGAATATCTTCAATCTCTCTTTCTTTTTTAGATTTTGGATCATCAAAATCAACAGATTGTTTATTATAAGATCACAAACAGTTTTGTTCTGCTATATCTTCAATGAATGAATGAATGAATGAATGAATGAATGAATGAATGAATGAATGAATGAATGATGATTAGAAGATTGATCGATTTAACAAGAAAGAAAGAACGAGAGAGAGAGAGAGAGAGAGAGAGAGAGGCGAAAGAATTGAATCAAATTGAATTAGAGCACAAAAAAAAGGTGTTTAAGGTTAGGTGTTAGGTTAAGGTCGGTGTTTTTTTTTCTCTTTTGGTCTTCGAATCGAATCGTTAGCACCTCGAAGAACTATGTTACAATTGGAATTTTCTCCCCCCCCCCGCTTTCTCTGTCTTTGTCACCTAGATATGAGAGAGTGAGAGAGAGAGACGCTAAAATCTTAACGACGCTATCCTAATTTTTATTTCTCTCCAATTGAGTCCTCGCTCTCTCTCTCTCTCTCTCTCTCTCTATTTGGCTTTTGTTTAAGTGGCTCTCGATTCGCCAGTTTTCGAGATCATTTAATCATCTTGCAAACACACAAATCTCTTCACCAATGATTCTTCTTTCGTTGTTTTGCTTTCGGATAGTTTTTTTTTTTTTTTATTCTTCTCGACAATTGACTAAATTTATTCAACTAACCGATGTAAAGATTTTATTATTACTAATACTTTTATTATTATTATTATTATTATTATTATTATTTGTTATAGTTTCCAGTTGATTTTGTTTTTCGATTCGAAATAAAAAAATCGGTTACTTTATGAAATCGGTTGCTTTTTTTTTTCTCACCTAGTAAAGAGACTCACTCATTCACTCATTGTGGCAAACCTAACAAGTTGGACAAGTTGTTTGAAATTTTAATCGAATCATCGAATAATTCGATTCGATTCTTGGCGAAGCAATTTTTTTTTAATTTTTTGTTTTTCTTTTTTTTTCAAAAAATGAATATTAATATCAAGAATGTTAAGAATAATTGGGCGAATAATAATCAATCATTGAGAAGCCAAAACGATGAACGAAAACGAAAGAGTAATTAACAAACGATTTATCATTCAAACTAATCTAAATATTTCGATTTGAATGTAGAAAATTATCTTTCATTCGTGGCAATAATTTCAGATGAAAACTTCGATCAATCTAATTTAGTTCGATTGATCTGATTGAGATATTAAAAAAAAAATTTCCAAATTGATCCCTCTCTCTCTCTCTCTCTCTCTCTCTCTGATCTATCTAAAAATTTTGAGTCAATAGCAAATAAAGATCTTAGCGTAGCGATTTAACAAGCGTAGATAATTGTGATTCGCAATTAATAGACCGAATCGAATTTGTTTCGAGATTTTGTAACCAAAAAAAAAAAAAAAAAAAAGAAACGAAATAGCTAATAGCTACAAAACAAGGTGCGTACGTTTACGATTTGAACGACATTTTTTTTAGACATAGAACGACATAGATCATATTTCATTCATTCATATCTTTGATTCCGAAGCTATAAGTGGAGAGAAGAGTGAAGAGAAGATCGAGAGAGAGAGAGAGAGAGAGAGAGAGAGAGTCAATCGAGAGAAGAAGACCACCACCGTAATCTTAGTTGTGATTGTAATCTCGTTATAAAAAAAAACCAAAAAAAAAAAAAAAACGAATATAGTCAAAGATGAAAATCCGTAACAAATTCACTTCGATGAAGAAGTTATTTTTTGATTCATTTCCTAAAACTAAAAACTCCGATTGTCGATCCAAATTCATTCAGATTCAGATTTATCAAAGCTAAAATTCTCTTAAAGCGTTTGTTTGGTTTAGCAAAATCAAGATCAATGATGTTGTTCGAAATTTGTCACGCAAGCTTTGCGTTACAAGCAAACAAAACATCTTCGATGATAAGAATGAAAATGAATGGGATCGTATCGAAAATGATGATGATTATTTAATCAAATTATTCTATCAAAGGATCTATTCATTCAATAGATTTTCTCGAAACTAATTTATATCATAAAACGATTCGAATCGTTTCATTGATATTTTATCTTTGATGATCTCGAATTGTTCGTTGATCTTGACGATCCAATCGACGACAACGATCAACAACGATCGTTTTTGTGTTGTGTTAATTTTATTATTATTATTATTATTATTATTATTATTATTATCAATATCAATGTCAATTTGATTTTGATTTTGATTGAATACCGAAGAAAATTTTTAGTCTTGTAATCTCTTTGAATCATTTGGTTGGGATTGATTTTTTTTTTTTGGAACAAAGTTCCGTGTGTGTGTGTGTGGTTCCTTAACAATCGAACCAAGTTTTGGATGAAAGTCTATTGTTGTTTGCTAATTTCTTTCAAATCGATTTGTAAGTCTATCGATAAGTTTGATAAGTTTTCAATCTTTGTTTGATCATTCTATTTTGTTCAATCAATATTATCGAATAATTCTGAATTGCTATCAAAGTGCTCTTTCTATGATCTCGATCTAATCAATTAATTCTCATTCGATTTCATCTCTTGACTAAATAGCTAGGTGAAATATCGAATCTAATCGGATTATCAAAGTTTATTATTAGTGTAATTTTTTTTTATTTCTATAAGCGGATCCAAACACAATGGATTCGTTTTTGAATGAGTGTTTAAAAAAAAAAAGATAGATCTCATAACTAAGAAGAAAAAAGGGAGTAGATCGGGTGGCGATGAGGCGAAACTAATCGACAATGGTAATGCTGGTGTCTGGATTATTATCACTATTCCACATCGCTCGAATGTAAACTCGCAAGCTAATAATATCTCGTTTAGTGAATTTGTGAATTAAATCAAAACAAGACAAAATTAGGAGATAAAAAAAAACTTCTCAATGATTGTCGGAAAAGGAAATTGATGTTTCAGGGGGAAAGGGGCAGAGGAATGGAGAGGAGAAGAGGAAACATTTAATGAATTGTCGCATTTAAATAATACGCCACTTTTCGTTTAGACTATAAAGCTCGAGAGAAAAAAAAAGAAAGAAAGAGAGAGATTGGTTTCGATGAAATTAAGAAGGAGAGAGAAAAAAAAATCAATGAAAATTTTCAAAATCGTAAAACGAGATTAAACAAGAAAGAAAGAATTCAACACCAGATGATGAAGATCTCTTTCTCTCTCTCTCTCTCTCACTCACTTACTCACTCACTTACTCACTCATTGAATCTGTTTAGGTGAATCTGAATAAATTAGCGTTGATGAAAATAAAAAATAAGCTCGACAATTAGCAATGATTCGAAAGCAATTTATAGTTCCATAGTTCCATTTGGATGCAATCAAAATTTTCCAAAAAAAAAAAAAAAAAAAAAAAAAAAAGAAAAAAAAATTAAAATCCAAATAGTAGAGAATTGAGAAATGCTATAAAACTTTTCGAATTGAAACGAAAGTTAAGGAGAGAGAGAGAGAGAGAGAGAGAGAGAGAGAGAGAGAGAGAATTAGAAAACTTTATTATTCTGAAATTGTTCGTCTAAATTGACCGGAACCTTTTCATTGTCGTTCCAAAAAAAAAAAAACATTGATTTTTTTCCGTTTTCGTTTTGAATTCTATTTCTAATTAAAGATTCATTGCATTCATTGCTAACAATCTAGTGTGGAACAATAAAAAATTATTCTCAAATTCTCTCTAATGAAACAATTGTTGAAAATCAAGTTCAATGAAATTGAATTTCATCAACAAACAATTTTTCGATAATTTTAATTTTTATTTACAATTTTTTCTCGTGTTAGAGGGAAAGAAATAATGCTTAACAAAAAAAAAAAAAAAAGATAAAAACAGTGTTTGTCGAAAATTGTCGATAATCGGAAACGAAATTGATTTACAAAAAAAAAATCAGTTCAGATTAGATTAGATCAGATCCAAGCGAACGGAAATGGCGGATATTGTGCCAATGTTGTCGCCAACGAAATCGGCATCGGTGGTGGTCTTTGATGTGTTTTGATATGCTTTTTGAGATGATCTTTCCGACCGAAACGTTTATTGCAAACGGAACAAGCGAAAGGTCGAAGACCAGTATGGATTCGTTTATGTCTTGTTAGTTCTTCATTTCGAGTGAATGTTTTGCCACAATTCTGATGATCACAGACGAATGGTCTCTCTCCTTAAACACAAAACAAAACAAAACAAAAAAAATCCGACGCATTTAGATTTGTATCAAAATTAATCACTAAAATTATTCATTACCTGTATGAATACGAATATGACCTTTGAGTTGGCCATTATTCGAGAAAGATACTTGACAATGTGGACATTGAAATCGTTTCGGTCTCTGTTTTTTATTACTACCATTACTTAACGAAACAATCGAAGAACTTGTGTTAGCACTATTCGTTGGATTCGATTGGAGAAGAGATTGTTTCTCGAAAAATTCTTGTTCACCACTCGATGTTTGCGGTACAGAATTCATCATTTTCAACATCATTGAATTCTTTAGAAATTGATTTGTTTTACTCGATGCAATCATCATTTGATCGAATATTGTTCTATCTGGTAGTGGAAAATTTGTTGGATAATTTTTTAGAAAACTTTGATCGAAATAATGATTGGCACGAAACGGTAACGGAAGAGATGGTGTTCGCGGAAAGAGAGAATGCTCATCCATAACATAATTGTTTCGGGATGAATCTTTAGGCACAACAAATGGATTGATTAGTGAGGCATTTTTGAATTGTACATGAAAAAGATCGAGAAGATCTTTCGGTGAAGAGGGATTGAGATTTGAATAATTCGATAGAGATGGACATCGAATCAAAGGTTTCGATTGAAATTGGATCGATTTTGTTGAAACGATATCAATCACTTCATTCGTTTGGATCTTCTCCAATGATATTGGTGATGCTGTTTTAATCTCTCTTTGGTTTGATGTTAGAGATTTCGAGAGATTTCTCTCCTCTAAATTCGATGAGGATGATTGGATCGGAAAGGATTTGCTCGAATCCATCGTAACGGGACAAGAATCCCAAGGTCGAAAGATCATTGTATCACTTTGATTCGATTGATTATTTCGTCTAAAATGCTGTTCCATCGAATATTTTCAAATCGATTGAATCATTAAATTTATTGAGCAAACTAATTGATTCAAATTTATTCTTCTTCTTCTTTTTTTTTTTTTTGAAATTTTTAAATTTTATCACGAACAGTAAATCACACTTGAATGAGACATCAAATATTAATTTGATCTTCAAAATCTAATTCATCGGTAAGTTTAGCACCTAATATATGTCTTGAGATGAAATCGAAGCTTAGAAACGATCTGAATTTGATTTGAATTCGTTTCATTTGATTGGACATCGAAACATATTTATAATGTAGACTAAGCTAATAATGGATTTTTTTTTCTCAAGAGTTTTGGTTAAATTTGGGACGATACAATTATACTTTACGCTAGGTCCTCTAGACAATTGAAGCACTCAACAGACCGCGATCGAACAACAATAGAAGACCTATCAACACCGCAAGGCCTTTTTTTCTCGCTCTCTCTCTCTCTCTCTCGTTTTCATAATGGAAAGAATGAATGATACCTCTTAGAAAAACAAAATTGGGACCAAAGTTGAACGATATCATTTCGAAGAACTTTGCTACGTTTTTCAAAAGGGCATGTAAGGAGAAAACAATATTTTTTTTTTTTTTTTGGAACAGTCCCTAAAATCAATGCGTTCAGCGGTAGGTTTTTATTTTGCGAGTGCCAAACGATATTCGATAAACGATAAAAGCGGCTGTGATAGTTTTCGTTTGGATTCATTCGTTTGATCCAATAGAGAGAACCATTAGAAATAATCGTTAGCTTTTATTATCGTTTCGATGAAAAGAAGCCTATCGAATCTAGTCAGTCTATGATGAAGAATCAGCTAGCTCGTGTGTCAGTGTTAGTTAATTCAGTTCTCTAGCGAACCATCTATCTTTCATTGTGTGTGTGTGTGTAGATCATCTTCAGCACTCTTTCCCTCTCCCCCCCCTCTAGATCATTTCTCTAATCTATATCATTTTACACCTAAAATTTTTTTTTTAATGTTTATCTACTACTTGTGAAAATCTCAGCATTTTTGATGTTCGATTATCTCAATACCATAACTTTAATATTCTCTATCTCTTTCGAAATGATCAGAATTGTGATGAAACTAATTGATCAATCTCAATTGAATCATTTCAATAATCGATTTGGATCTAGTGAATCGATTATGAATGGAAAATTTTAATGAAACAATCTTTGTAAGATTAGAACAAACAAATATTCTTTATTTCAATTAACAATTAACTATTTGAGATTGAGTCTTTTTTTTTTATATCCATTTCTCTAGGAATTATCAGGCATTATCAAATTGGTATAAACAGAACCACCATCTACAAGCAAACAGACACCGTTGATGAAGGCGGCTTGATCGGAAGCTAAATAAGCGACAGCGTTGGCACAATCTTCTGGCTCTCCGATTCGACCCAATGGATAGGAACGTTTCGCTGCTTCCACCATCAATTCAGTGTTCAATGCGGAGCTTTCTAGTTTATCGAAAATTGGTGTTCGGATAGCGGCAGGACTTTGAACGATGAAGAAATTCAAAAAAAAAAAAAAAGAAAAAAAAGATTTAAGATTCCGAGAAAGATTCGGATCAAAATTAAGCTCTCACTTGATTGCATTGCATCGGACACCATTTTTTCCCAACTCTAATGCCAAAGATTTAGTGAACATATCTAGAGCGCATTTGGTCATCGCGTATAAGGTATTGGTAGGGGCCTAGAAATGAAATTTAAAAAATAACATTAAGAAACGAATCGATTATTGCGATTTAGATTGAGACGAAAACAAACTGGTTTGTAAGAAGCGACGCTGGAAATGTTCACAATATTTCCTTTGGTTTGAATCAAATATGGTGTGGATATCTTTGTGAGATAGACTACGCTTCGTAGATTGGTCCGAAACAATTCATCATATAATTGCATATAATCTGGACACTCGATCGGTGTGATTTTGTAAATTCCAGCATTGTTAACAAGAACATCTAGTTTGCCAAATTTTTTTAAAGTCTCCTGAAGAATTCGATCCAAATCATCATCTTTGTTGACATCGGCAATCACCTCTAGAATCTTATCGGTAGTGGAGAAAGATAAACATCGATTGCGAACATTTCTCAATCGATCAGCATTACGTCCAGTGATGGTGATATTAGCACCAAGCGAACAGAGATGGACAGCGATTTCTTCACCGATTCCAGAGCTCGAACCTAGAACAAGAAAATGATTGCTTCGATTATAAAAGATCAAATTACAGAATAAAATCACTCTTAACCAGTGATGATGATCACTTTATCGTTAAACGTAGGCCTTGAATGAGACATTTTTGATTGGAAGCGATGAAGAAAACGATTGAATTTCACTCGAAAACAAACTAGACCAGATAGATTCGTTCGAATGAATGCTATCATATGAGACAGCGAAGAGAGAGAGTGAGAGAGAGTGAGAGAGAGAGAGTGAGAGTGAGAGAGAATGGACGGATGTCGTCGATGGGCTATTAATGGCTATCACACTTGATGGATGGATTGATGCAATGAACGATGCGCAATCAATGTTCTCTTCTTCAAGGACTCTTTCTTTTTCGTTCTCTCTCTTCAAATCTTTTTAGCTTCTCTATCGTTTGAACATCCGTTTGAATAACGAAACGAAACAAACTAAATAAAATCTGCCAACAATCCTTGATTAAGGATTGAAGCAAAAAAAAAAAAAAAAAACACAAGCGAAAATTAAAATCAAAAACATCGAAAGAGCTACCAAAGAAGGCTAAGACTATTTTTTTAAGCAGAATAATAATAATAATAATAATTTCGATGATTAATAATTTTCATTACCCACAGATTGAGATTTATTCAGAAGACTATCGGACTAATTGGATCAATCGAATTGAATTTCGTTGATTGATTGTCTATGGGTGGGGGATGAAAAAAAAATTTGATACAAAAAAACTAATCAATCAATGAATAGAGAGAGAATGAAGATTCTATTCTCACTGATGGATTAGATTTTTTTTTTTTGAGTTTTTTTCTTCTCTTTGATTCGGATCAAAAACAAAGTGAATGGATTAGATTCAGTTAAAAGTTTCAAAAAAAAAAAAAAAAAACTCAAAAGCATTCGATACTGGTGGAGGATGCTCATACGAAATTCTTCGAAAACATTCAAGTCGAATGGATTATTTAGTGACAATTCAATTAATGAATTAAGTTTGGAATTAGAACAATGTTTTCGATGTAATCGAAATCGAAGTTGATAGAATTAAGCTCAAACCTTGAACTTTCACCGCAGAAACTACCAAAACAGCCACCTTCACTACCCATTTACATAAGGTTTTCATATTTTCATCATTTAGACTCAATGGTTTCGAGATCGAAATAAAGAAAGAGTAATGAACTTTTCTCTCTCTCTCTCTCTCTCTCTCTCTCTCTCTCTCTCTCTCTCTCTCTCTCTCTCTCTCTCTCTCTCTCTCTCTCTCTCTCTCTGACCTTCTACACAGATAGTTAGATTGTTAACATTAAGATTGTTATAGTTTTTTTTTCTTCGATGTGAACTCATCGTTAGGATTATCATCAAGATTCGATGATAATCCAAACTCTCGATTATCACAAACGAATAGTGATAGAAATCGTAATGTTTGATGATGAAATCATCGCTCCGAAACTTTTCGAGATTCTTTATGAATTTTTTTTTTTCTTTGGTTCCCCAAAATAATTTTCAATTTTGAATCGAAAAATGTGAGATTAAGAAGACGACGACGACGACGACGATGATGATGACGATGATGATGATGATGATGATGATGCTGATGACCAGATTGGTAAAAATCTAGTGGAGATATTACATCTTTAGCCTTTCCTCCCTCCCAACATACACACATTCACACACACATCATGGAACAAGTTGTCTCGAGCCAAATAGAATATTTTTGATTATTATTTTGTTTGTTTTTTTTTTTTTTTTTTGATTATCTTTGTGAGAAGAAATGCAAAAGGGACTAGAGCGATTGAGTCTCTCTCTATCTCTCTCTCTCTCTTTGGTCTACTATGTCCGAACACAAACAACCGGAAAAAGATGATCGTAGTTGATTGTTGAAATTTCTTTCTTTCTTTTTCTTTTTTCTGTTTCGCTTCGTTTCGATATTGACTGTAATGAAATTTAAATTAAATTAAATTAAATTAAAATTCATTCTTGTCGTATTCTTTTCTTTCTTTCTTTCTTTCTTTCTGTTTTTTCTTGTAGAAGAATTTTCTCCATCCACCTTTCTATTCATATTCATTCATTGTTTGTTCGATGAAACATTTGCAGAGCAAAAATCTTTAGGGATTCGAAAGTTAACAAAAAAAATAAAACAGAAAAAAGAAAAAAAGAAAATGCAAAATAAAATGAATGAATAAATAAATAAATAAATACATACATACATACATTCCATCGTCTTTCGTTTTCGATGTCACAAAGAAATTAATAACCATTACAGTAATAATAATAATAATAATAATAACCATAACCATAACCATAACCATAACCATAACCATCATCATCATCATCATCATCATCGTCATCAATGTTAACATCTCACAAAGAAAAGATTGGATATCATTGAATCCAGTTTGACGCTAGAGATTTACAAAGAGAATCGAAAAGATTTCAAATTGGTCTAGAATAGAAAGATACGTTCCACTTGATTCGATTCGATATCGGAAAATAATCCAACTCTCTCTCTCTCTCTATATCAATTATTCAAATTGACCAAATGATCAAAAAAAAAAAAAACATCTCTTCCTGTATCGAATCACACATTGATATCTCTCTCTCTCTCTCTCTCTCTGTTTGGTATATCGATGATTCAATTATGATGATTATGGTTTCACAATTCTATGGAACGGAAGAGAACGCTAGAAGAAAAAAAAATGGAACGGAAGTAAGAATGATCAGTTGATTGCATTCATCTAAAACTATGATTATTTCAGATTACCCAAATACAGAAATTTTTCCCCTCCCCCTCAATCGACAAATAAATCCGAATTCGAATTGGAAGAATTTCAAAATCAAATCATCATCATCATTAAGATCAATGCTTTCAAAATATTCAAATTCAAAATTTTATTCATTGATTTTTTTTTCAAGTAAAAAAAACAAAAACAAAAAGTTTGATTGGATTGGAGAAACGGAAATGAAAATTATTTCAAATTTAACAAACAATAGAGTGAAACAATTCAATGAAATTGCAAAATGTAAAAGATTCTATGATTGGAAATCAAAACATTGATTCCAGGTTGATTGATTGGAATGGGAATTTTTAATGGAAAAACAAACTCAATCTACAATCTTAAGAGAGATGAAGAGAGAGAGAGAGAGAGAGAGAGAGAGAGAGAGATGGTTGAGAGGTCATCATCATGATTGCTTCAAAATGTCAAAATCCATAGTTTCATGAATTGGTTAGGTTATATCGAGAAGATATTTTAATTCTTATCTATTCGCTATGACTATAGTCCAATTCATAAATTCAAAATGAAAATCTGTTTTTTTGTTTGAGATTTTAATCGAGAATTCGATTCTTAACGATGCCGATCTAAGATTTGTTAAATCAAATGAGAGAGAGAGAGAGAGAGAGAGAGAGATTATCTTAGACAAATGTTTGGATTCGTTTCCGAATGAATCGCAAAGTTCTCAGTAGAACCACATCGATCAGATAGCGATTGAGATTCGATCGATTTTTTCGATCCAAATTCTTTCGATGATGATTGTTGGCTACCAATTGATTGATTCTCACCAACAGTCGTCGAGATTTTTTCCGCTGAAGATGGAACAAACTCTTCGGTAAGTATTCGAGAATCGCTTCGTCCAAATCTCATCATTTCACGGAACTGAGCTGCACGTTTTCCGAAACGCATCGGTTCACGAAAGATCGCATTCGGAATCGGATTGTTGAGTGCTCGAAAACTTCGCTCGAATCGTATCGATTCTGGTATCGTCAAAAATGATCTCGATGGAATCAGCGATGTTGGTGGTGTTAGTGATGGTGGTGATGGTAGATGGAATGATGAGAATGGTGGAGAGAATTTTTGTTCCGGATTCTGATAGTTTCGTTTACCGAAACGCATAGGCTCACGAAATAGACACCGTCTGCAGAGACTTTCTTCATCACGACGACAGATCGAGAAACAACGATAGGAAGAATAGGGTTGCGAGATTCTCCGAATCTGATAGCTATCGGTTAGATCAAAAAATATCCATACTATAATCGCCATCAAGACGATCGATAAGAACATTTGCGAAGTGATCAATTTCATTCTCTTCAAATCATTCAATCTTAAAGCTAATTAAAATTGTGCTCAAAGAAGTTGTTTGTAGAGAAAATTTTGCACAAAGAAGTTATTTGAGAAAAGATTTAATCAATCAAATCATCAATTTGATTCAATTCAAATCGATTCAAAAATAATTTCAGCAACTAGATTCTATGAGATTTTAACAAAAGATCATCGAAGATATTGTTGTTACGAAGTGGATCGTCTACGATACAGATACGAAATGAATTTGTTCATGAATGATCCAATCTGATCAAACTGTGTTCGCTATTCGTTCACTTAATCTATAATTATTTGTTCGGTATTTCGTAGATGCTTATCATCGTTTCATTACATTTGAAAATCGGCCCCAGAAAAAAAACAACCATCAAGCAATCATAAGGTAAGGTATAGGGAAATGTTAAATGATGGTGTAGAATTTGAATTCTACAATCCTCGAATCTTCTCCTCTCTCTCTCTCTCTCTCCATCCCTCTCTATCTCCCTCCACCTATCCATCTATCTATCTATCTTTCTATCCATCTATCTATCCATCTTGGACCATCTTTCAATCTCTACTATATATCTAGACTTTTTTTTTTACTCCATTCATATCGTTTGTGAAAGAGGTAAATTTTGATGGTGGAAGAATTTCGTTGAAAATTCTTCAAACAACAAAAGCGAAGACGCACGCATATCTTTGAGAATGAAATTTATTTATTTTATTATTTTTTTTTATTTTTTATTATTTTGATCGCTTGTTTTTTCTCTCTCTCTCTCTCTCTCTCTCTCTCTCTTCGTGTGATCGTAGAGATCGTATTGAATATTGTTCTTCACTCTAGCAATGTTTTATCTGGAAAAATTTTCAAATCTCTTTATCGCATTCCGAGAATCCGTAATCGAAAATCGACATTCTCTCAATGCTTATTTTTTTTGCTTTATGATTTGAATTTTTTTCTAAAAAAATTACCCCCTTCTCCCCTTTTTGATACCTAGATCGAATCAATCATTTGAACAGATCGAATCGAATCTTTTTTTTTTAGAATTATGAAGTTCTATTAGATATTATAGATATTCTATAGTTATTTTGAGTTTGGATTTTTGGAGGTTTTTCACACCTATCAATCATTGACAAAGAGAAGCAAATCTTATCCAGACCGTTTGGAAAGCTAATCAAAGTCTTGAAAGTTAATCAAGCAGAATTAATTGTTTGATTTTCTTTCTCTCTCTCTCTCTCTCTCTCTCTCTCTCTCTAGCATTGATTGATTGATCGCTCGTTTCAAAGTGTCGATTTTTTTTTCAAATCTGAATATCTTTTCTATTTTGAGAATTTTGGATGAGGTCATCTCTCTCTCTCTCACTCTTTCTTCACATTTCAACTTGTTGGTTTTGATTGGAGAATTTTGGAATTCTTTTTTTTTTTTTTTTTGCTCCGATCTCGGATGAATTATATTTAATTTTCGATAATTCTTTGAATTTTTTTTTCAAATTTCAATTTTATTTTTTGAAACTCTTTGAGCACCTCTTTTTCAATCGGAGAAATTCCAAGAACGAAAGAGATAAGAGATCTGTTGAAATATTATTTCCGAATCGAACCGATAGAGAGCAGTGATGTTTGAGGTGGTGAAAAATTTTAAATCTCACCATTGCCCGCCTCTTGAAAGAATTTCCTTTTCTTTAGAATCCATTAGGTTTGGAGAAAAATTTTGATCCAACCTCACTAGAAGTGAATGCTGAAGACCAAAAATGTTTGAGTTTCAGCTCTTTTTTTTTCTTTGTCTATTTTTTTTCCAAAACCATTTCATCTCTAAGAAAAAATTGATCTGTTTGTTAGATTAATTCTATTCGAAACAAAATCTCTCACTAGCATCTAAAAGCTTGCATTTCGAGCGAATTTTTTGTTGCGATCAACAATTAGGTGATGAGAATTCGATTGTAAATTATCCCTCTACAATTATCGTTGATTAGCAACGATTGATTTTCGATCTAGTAGAATGATGTCAACGATGTTATATAGCTGACAAAAAAATTGGTCAAACCAAACTATCTTCTACCAATGGAGATGGAAGAACCAGCATAAAAGGATTGCTGGTTGCCTTTTCTCTCTCTCTCTCTCTCTCTCTCTCTCTCTCTCTCTCTATATTCAAAACGGAAACGCAGAATTTTGATGTTGGCTCATTGCAATCGTTTAGGATTGTATGAAAAATAGAAGAGAGAAATATATAGCTAAAGTAAAATTTATTGAGGAAATTTTTCGCTCAAAATGAAGAGCGAGCGATTGATCTCATCAGTCCGAATGGTAATTTTTTCTGTATCTAGTCGTAGATAGAATCGATTCGATTCGATATAGAATCTGACATCGAAAGATATTCCCGTTTCTAAATCTTTTCTTTTCTTCTCAAAACATTCGCTCAACACTGTGATTGTGTGTTTAATCTCAAAATTTTATTTTGTTTTAATTTCATTTCGAATCTCAATTAATTGTCAGCGTTTTGAAACGAAACAAACTGCTAATTATTATCTCGTGAAAGATTGTGGCTAGGACTTCGTATATGAATTGATCATTGAAATCATAGTGGTAGCCATTATTACCTTGCTCAATTCTGTTCCGATTGCTTCTGCTCATCGATAATTTCGAACGCGATTCCATACAAATTCAGTTTTCGTAACCATTTTGACCTTGTCTTTTTCCGTTGCAATCGTTCAGCCTAAAACAAACCAATCAATAGCATTATATATTCTATTCACTGCGAATACAAATCTTTAGAGAGCGAATCCTTTTTTTTTTTTTTTTTTTATTTATTCATTAGAGTCAAACATTTCATTTTAGACTTTTAAAAATTAATCTAATCGAGATTCCAAATGATTTGAACAAAAAAAAAAAAAAAAAGATCTCAAATAAAAATCCGATAATGATTGAGATGCCGATTGATTTGGCGATAATTGTTCTCAATTCTCGAAATTATTTGAAACACAAAAACTTTGAATTGGATCGATTGTTGAAGCTTTCATAATTTCTCTTAACATTGTGATCATTCTCAATCATATCAATTAAGATTCAAGCTTCAATTGAAACGATTTCAATTCGATGCTTTGAATTGAGCCAGAAATAATTGCCATATTATTCCTTTCTTACATCGAGATGTGATTCATCGACACATAATTCATTTGAAAACTAATAGAAAAAAAATCCATTCCAATTCAAAAAAAAAAAAAAACAAAAAAAAAATTCTTAATTTTATGATTGCTTCGATTCGTTTTGGCAAAATCAATCACTAAGAGTGTGATAATGAAGCCATACACGATCATAAATAATCTTTCGATACTTTTGTCTCGTAATGCGAATGATTTTTCGATTGATTTGCTTGATCGAAACAAAACAATCATATTGAAAAGAATCCCACAAAGATAGTTGATAAGATTTAATAATGACAGATAGTGTGAAAAAATATTTTTCACCACGTCTGTTAGATTACATTGTGATCGTCGGAACGAGAGCGCCTTCCATCAATCAATCAATTCAGATGCCACAATTGCTTCGTCGTTATCCTCCTGAAGATCATAAAGATTTTCCTCTCTCACCGGATGTGGTATTTTTTTGCCAACCAGAAGGATGTATCACCACCGATGTTCGTAGACTCTCTCAAAGAGATACGAATTCTTTCGTTTTTGCTCTGACCGAAAAGGATACCTCGAGAGTACGTTACGGTGTCTGTATTAATTTTTATCGTCATATTGAGCTAAAAACTCCGAAATGTTCGAAATCATATGAGGAGGAGACAGCGACTACGACAACGACGACGACGACGGCCATCAATAACGATATAGATGATAAATTGATCGATTTCACCGCGAACCCTAAAGACGATGCTCTTCTTAATAGAAACAAATCCCATCACCGACGACACATATCCAAGAAATGCCTTTCTCTCGTATCACTCTGCATCATATCTCACCATCCATTTTTCTCCACCTTCAGAGAATGTTTGATTGTTTTGAAACAGATGATTTTGATTTTTAGCGAAAAAAATCGAGATAAAAAACATCATGGCCGGTAAGTGTGTGAACATCTTGATTTTCGATGATGATTTTGGATACTTTTTTGATTTTAATATTCGAATTCTTTATTATTATTATTATTATTTTTTTTTTTTTTTGAATAGTGATTTAATTTGGTCTCTGTTGACGACAAAATTCACATCGGATTTTACCAAAATGATTCCAGAACAAATAATTGAAGATGTGCGTGAGATTGAAACATGGTGCTTACGTTTGCTTAGTGCACCGGTGCCGGTACCCGGAAAGACCAAAGTGGAGGTATCGAGGATCAAATTTCAAATCAAAAATTTTTTCATCAAATTTTAAATTCTTCAATTTATTTTGAAATTTCTTCACTCTTTTGATAGCTTGAAATTTTAGACACCAAGATAAAGCCAGCACTGGTGTTTGCCTTGCCTGATCATACCAGATTCTCTCTGGTAGATTTTCCCTTACATCTTCCATTGGAATTGTTGGGTGTCGAAACATGCATCAAAGTGATGACGATGATAATGATGGAGCACAAAATAGTCATCCAATCTAGAGATTACAATGCATTATCGATGTCCGTAATGGCTTTCGTAACGATAATCTATCCATTTGAATACATGTTTCCTGTGATACCGTTGCTACCGACTTGCATGAATTCTGCCGAACAGGTGATTTAAAATTACAAAATTAATCTTCTCAATAATAATAATAATAATAATAATGAAAAAAAAACATTTCATTTTTACTTAGCTTCTTCTTGCACCAACGCCCTACATTATCGGTGTACCTTCATCGTTTTTGTTCTATAAGAAAAATTTCAAACTACCCGATGATGTTTGGTTAGTGGATCTTGATTCCAATAAAATCATTAAACCTACTGGCATCGATGAGCTTCCACAATTACCAGAGCCAGAAGGGAGCACATTAAAAAATCATTTCAAACAAGTATTGGCATCAATGTCAATCCAAAATCCAGCTGCTCAATCTCTAAGCAATACTGACATTACAAAGACAAATGTTCTTTCTTCCGATCCGAATTCGAAACTACCTTTCGATCCATTGAATTATGGCAATGATATCGATTTGGTCGATATTGCTGCCAGAATAGCGATGATCAAATTCTTCAATTCCAATGGCCTTCTGCTGAATTTTTCCGAGTTCACTCGGATAATACGATTGTTTCCAAGACCAGTTGTGGCTTTTCAAACAAACTCCTTTCTTCATTCTCGTCCCAAATCCTCGGTCTTCCTAACAAAATTTGTACAAACACAGGTAAGCATGAATGTTGTTCGATTGCGATGATCATTTTTTTTTTTAATTATTCCTTGTGGAGGCTGTGGAATTTTTCGCAGAATGGTCTTTGTGCCCTGATAATGTTGCCTTCATACGTGTTCAAAACGGAGTTTATGATCCATCGATCATCGGTGACAAACCTAAATGGTATAGTCATCAATTGGATACCATTCACTTCCGGGCATGGTCTTCTGGTACTCGATTGGAACAATTCTTTGCGAACGCTGATCAAGAAGATCTAACCGATAGTGATGATGATGATGATGATGATGATAATAATGGTGAGAATGATGATAGCGAAGATGATATAAGCACAAGTTCTTCGCTCTCCTCGCTCAATGAATTCGTTCAAGAGATGTGCGATGCGAATAAAATCAATTCTGTCTATCTAAGTAAGTTAACTTTTAAATTTAAATGAATATTTTCAACAAAAGTTTTCATTTCAAATCAGCCTCGTTAAGAGATCAAACAAATTCTTCTTTTACATTATGTGATCTCAAAACAGTATTCCATCCTCCCGATTCTCTTCAATATATCACAAGCTCAAATACAGGAAATGATTCTGAACAAAAAACTAGTCCGAAGCTATCCAAAGCTTCATCTGATACCTCTGATTCTGAAAGCTCATCATCGGTGAGATCCGATTCAGATTCCGATGATGTTTCACAACATGAATTCAAAACAACTTCGATCTATGAGAAATCTAATATCGAACTTCCGGATATGTCACAAATTCAGCCAGGTAATATTTTTTTTTTTTTGAATCCAACAGCTTTATATTATTAACAATCATTGCGTTGAATCGAATAGAAAAAATCGTCAAACGTATGAGCGAATCTGATAATGATGTTAGCCAAAATTCTGCATCTAAAACATTAGATCACATCCAATCTGGTCTTGTTCATACCTCGGATTCTTCCAACGCAAATCTTTCATCTAGTAATTCGGTGGATAAATCATCCGAAACATCGACACCGACACTAATTAAAACCATGTCGATCTCATCGGTGTTCTCTCGGTCACAATCACAACATCGAGATTCTTTCTCTGCCGGTTCATCTGGTGCATCGTTTTTCGATCGTATCACAAACGAAGCTAAAGATATGGCTCGTGAAGCGAAAGCTGTTGCCAAAGAAGTCGTTTCGAAGCCTTCAGCTCAAGCAGGCCGGAAAAAATTTCTAGCCAAACTTCAAGATCTAAGTGATCCGATGAAAAATTCTGCAAGAGAATTTTGGCGTAGCTCTAGAGATGAGGACTCTTCCAACAACATTCTACCAGCATCGGCAGTCTCGAAAATTGGCTCGATGCCGAACGATTTTAATGGTTTAGCTGATAAAACAGCCGGAATGATCTCGGGATTTTTTAGTAAATCTAATTTAGCTAAAGTTACTCAAAAAACGCAACCATTTGGACCGTTTCCGATTGGAAAGAAAGGTTTGGTTGAGAAATCTAATCTCATCAAACATTCTTCCAATCAAAACCAGTTGGTTGAACAAAAAACTCAAAGCCATAGGTATTCGATTTGGAACGAATCAAACATTTGTTTGAATAAAATTTTTCTTCCTTCTCTCAGTGATAATCAATCATTTTTAAAAGAATCAATCAATGCCGTAATCGATGGTGAAGGTATCGGTTGGTTGAAATTATCTCGTCTGAAAAAATTAATGGAAGATGAACAATATCGATCTTCGGTGTTGCAGCATTTGAATAAAATTTTGCCACGCAAAATCAGTCCAGATGATCATATTGAAGATTTGCAAATTTCAAAAAATACTTGGAAAGGATTATTGAAAATATTGAAAGCAATGATCTATGGTCTAGAGCAAAACTATTTCCATCATGGATCGAGCAATGGAATGGCATCAGCGTTTGGAATTCTTGAAATCGCGCACACCCATTATTGGATCAAAGAGATGTCGTCGGAGGATAAAATTTCGATGACTGCAACACCAGCTTCCGGTTCACCGAGCCTCACACCTTATGATTCGACTGAAAATTTAGCTTCGATCGCTATCAACAATCAAGGGAAGAAAAACTCAATGACTGAAACGGAGACTCGTTTCGAAAAAGCTCAACCACCGACAAAAGCTGAAATTCTGAATGAGGACAAAAAAAATTCCTTGTTAATGGGACAACTGGTGTCGTTTGAATCAGAATTATCCGATGTTTCTCCATCTCAAATCGCTTCGGATACTGCTTCGTTGACGGTAATTCCTAATTTCGGATCAAAATTACCTTTGGGCCATTCTATCCGTTCCACTTGTTCAGATTCGGAAATAGAAGTAATGATTGTTGAATAGATTTAGAGACTCTTGTCTCTCAAGTGTCCACTTGAAGATTCAATTCTTATTGATTAATTTGATTTTCGAAAGATTTTTTATGGGTTAAATTTGAAACAATTTGTTTACTTTCAGGGTTTGCAAGGAGGAAGACAGACAAGAACTCCAAGTGTTTGGAGCAGTAAATCTTCGATAAGTGCCGGTTTTCGATATCATGGTGGAGCTTTAGTTGGATCGATTCCGATGGAAGTGCAAAGATTTTATCTTTTCGAAGGGATTTCCGGTAAAATTTAACTATTTTTAATTGTGAAGCCAATCAAATAATTAGTTTTTCTACTTCGAATAGGTAACAATCGATCTAATTTATGGGATCAAATGCAGTTCTGGGAAGATATCTTCCTAGATGCAGTGTCCCAAGAACGAGATCTGATCGGTATGGATCAAGGTCCAGGAGAAATGATGGATAGATATCGTAATCTTGTTGAAATTGATAAAAAACGATTAGAGCACGAAGAAGATCGATTGCTGGCAACGTTTCTTTACAACATGGCAGCCTTCATGATCATGGTCAATGTTGATCGTACCGAAATCAAACGAAAATGTCGTCGACTTCTAGGTTAGTGTCGAGTTCATCTTGATTCAATTATCTTTACGATTGTTTTGGTTTTGTTTTTTTTTTTTTTGATTGTCTTAAAGGAAAATGTCATATCGGTCTAGTTTATTCAGCCGAAATCAATGAGGTTCTTGATCAAATTGATTTTCTTCACGGCAACGATATAGATTTGAAACCATTGTCGACCCGACAAATCCATCAGCAAACGTTCACCGTTCATATGGGTACGGATAACGAGGGCGACATGATGTTCATGGAGGTTAGAGATGATGGATTAATTTTACGATCCATCAACGGTATCATAATCGAACGTTGGTGGTATGAACGCTTAGTGAATATGACCTATTCACCGAAAAATAAAGTACTGTGTTTGTGGCGCCGAAACGGTGCCCATACACAGCTACACAAATATTATACAAAAAAATGCAAAGATCTTTACTATTGCATCAAAGATTCGATGGAACGTGCTGTTCAAAGTGGAACAGGAACTCTTCCAGGTACATTGATATCTTTGATGAAAATTTTTCTCTTTGAAAATTATGAAACGAAAAAAAAAATAAATAAATAAAAACTAAAAAAAAAACACTCTAATCTCAATAGGAACTGAGCTTGGTGGAGAGTTTCCTGTTCAAGATATGAAAAGCGGTGAAGGTGGATTGCTACAAGTTTGCATGGAAGGTGTCGGAATGTTATTCGCCAACAGCCAGGTATGAGAATTGAAGTGATTGAAGTGAACCCTAATCGAAGTGATTGATTGACTGTTGAATCTCATTGCAAAAAAAAAACAACAACAACAACAACAAGGAATTCTGGTGAATCTCGAAATTTGATTCCTAAAAAAAAAAAAAAAGATTAGATCTAATCATTAGGTCTACATATTTTTTTTTTTTTGGTCCTCTCAGAACAGGCAAAATATTTTTGCGAAAAAAAAGAACAGAAAGATTGCCAGCATGCTTGGCCAGTTCTAGCGATTGAAAAAAAAAAGGAAACAAAAAAAAAAATTCATTGAAATTTGATGTGTAACCGATTCGATGACAAAATAATAATAATAATAATAATCTCAATCAAAAAAAAAAGACGCGAGAGAGAGAGAGAGAGAGAGGGTGTTTTTGTTTTTGAAAATTTTGAAATTTTTAAATATTCTCGTTTCGATGAATTTGATTTGATTGTGTTTGAATGCTATAACTTCTCGATCGATCTGGTCCCGAATCAATCAAATTAGCTTGTGGAATATCCTTTTTTTTTTTTTTTTTTTTTTTTTTTTGTAACAATCAAACTTATTTCAATCAGAATCGGATTGCGATGATTCTTGGTCCCAAAAAAAAAAACAATCGATCGATGATTGTTTTGAGATCTAATCTCTCCGATATTTTAAAGTTTGTGTTGTGATTTTCTATATGCTAATCTATTTAAGTTGATCAATGCTAATATTTGATTTTGATTTCAAAAAAAAAGGACTTTTTTTTGAGATGGTCCTGTTCCGATAATACCGAAAGGTTTTTGATTCTTGGTTTTTGTTTAGATTTTGATTTGAGTTTTGAATTAATTTTCGCTTCCTCCCCTACTCTCTCTCTCTCTCTCTCTCTCTCTCTCTCTCTCTCTCTCTCTCTCTCTCTCTCTCTCTCTCTCTTCCTCGATTGAATTTAGATTTTTTTTTTTCTTTCCCTCCAATTTCTTTTGAAAGATTTTATGTTTTTTATTTTTCTTTTCCAACACTCAATTGAACATTTCTGCAGGACTATTCTCTATGTTGCGCGAAAAGAAAAAGTTCGAAAGGAAAAATCGGATACGGAAACAAACGAATTTCTTTTTTTCTTTTTTTTTTCTTCTTTTTAGTCCTCGATGGAGATTATTTGTTTTTTTTTTTTTTTTGGTTCTCTTTCTCTCTTCTAGTTTGGGTTTTCTACGATGATTATTAACTCTCCTCTATCCGAAACTATTGATTTGGGCCATTCGAAACAATCAAATCCATTTTGTTTGTTTGATTTTTTATTTTTCGTTTCTTTTCGATTCTAATTTTACGATTCATTCGATTAATTCGATTGAAAATTTTTTTTTTTTTTTTTGGTTGTAAAACTCATTTTAATAAATCTCATCAACTAATTCTATCTATCTGTTTCCTGTTTTCTCTCTCTCTCTTTTTCTCTCTCTCTCTCTCTCTCTCTCTCTCTCTCTTATTGTTTTCTCTCTTATTTTGATTTCGAACATCAATTAACGTCAATCAAAACCTAAATCTTCGCTACTAGGATTTTGAGGTATTCAAAACTGTGAAAAAATTTTTTTTTTTTTTGATTCTATTCCAATTCCTATAACCCTTTTTGTTTTGATTTCGATTTTCGATTTTCTTCCCCTCCGGATAATTTTTGTTCTGCTTTATTTATTTATTTTAGTCTAAATTTTAATTTTCCATCTTCTTGTAGAGCTATTTCTTTTTTTTTCTTTTTTTTTTGTCAAAACGATCGGGATTTTCAACAACAAAAAACAATACAACATTCAAAAATTAAGAAATAAATGAATGAATCATTTCGATCTCTTAGCTAAGAGATTGACAATTCATTTCCGCTTGATGCTTTATGCTAATCTAGTCAGTAAGAGCTTGTTACTAAAAAAAAAAAAAAAAATCTCCTCGAAATGAGCGAAAATAAAAACAAACCAACAACAGCCAGATACTACAATCGATGCACGTTGTTGATCGTTGAAGAAACAATGACAACAAAAACAACAACACCAACACCAACAACAACAACAACAAAAAAAGCCCTAGAATCTAGGCCCTAGTCTAGTGATAGTTAATCGCTAACCTTTTTTCGATCTTTCGATCGGATTACTTCAAAGTTAACATTAAAAGAAAAAAATCTTTATCCCATCACTCTTCTCTCTCTCTCTATATCCCAACACTAATCTTCTCTAACTCATTTCTATGGGTCTTAGTTTTTTTTCCTACTTCCGCTAGACCTTTAAGACTTTTTAATTATTTTACTCGATATTAAGAAATTAGAATTTAGATTTTTTTTTTTTCGTTTCGTTTCGTTTCGTTTGGTTTCTGTTGTTTGTAGAGAGTTGGTGTTTGGGTGCGTGGATAGGTGGATGTGGGTGGGTGTGTATGTAGAGAATTCTCTGTAGAATTGTTTCGTTTCGTTTCTTTTCCGTCTTTTATTTTCCATACCATTTGATTTTATAGATTTTCTTTCGTTTCTTTAAATTTTTCATTAACCTTTTGATTTTTTTTCTTATTTTTTTTTTTTGATTTCATTTCATTTCTCAATTGAATTCCATTCAAAATTGAAAGATAAATTTGTTATCTTCTCAATCTCTCTCCTCCAAACAGACCATCTCTTTGAAAGTTCTTTGAAATAGTTTAGTTTGTTTTTTTTTTTTTTTTTGAATACTTTGTTTAATTTCGTAAAATTTCCGTGTGATTCAATCAAAAAAAAAAATAGTAATTTTTCGAATGCCATCATTCACTTCCCCTTCATTGCTCTCTTTCCGTTTGCTTCATATAGTTATTCGAAATCAAAAAAAAAAAAATGTAATATAGAGAAGATTCAATCGAATTCTTTCTTCTCCAATCATTTGATCGCTATTGCTTGATTCATTTTCTCTCTCTCTCTCTCTCTCTCTCTCTCTCTCTTTTTTCGATTAAATTTGCTTCGAGATCGATTTGCATGGCTTCGGTGATGTTTTTTGCATGAAAATCAAACAAACAATTTAGTTGTTGTTTCGTTCAAAAGTGTGCGCTTTGATTCTCTTCAAAAAAAAAAAAAAAAAAAAATTTATCTTTTTTGAATCGATTCTTGATTCGAATTTTTTTATTCGTTTTGAATCCAAAAAAACAAACAAAACACCCACCTACACATAAACACATCAAACAGAATGAAGAATATGAGATGCAATTAATGGTGGGGCAAAATGATGCAAAATGATGGAAATGATTTTCAATTAAGATCGGATCGAAGAACAATGAAAGATTTGTTGAAGAATCCCTGATCAATTCTCGATTTGTATTATCAATTTTGTTTTCACTCTTTAATTTCTTAATTCGTAGCGAAATTGATATCTGTTGAAAAATTTGTTCTTTTTTTTTTTTTTTTGTTCTCTCTCTCTCTCCATTTTCGTTTCTGTTTGTTTTGTTTTTTTTTTTTGATTCTAAATTATTTAATGATAAAATTGAAAGAAGAATTATTATTGCTAAGTTTTTTTTTTAATTAAGTTTTACTAATTTTTTTTTATTCTCGATTCTCTCTCTCTCTCTCTCTCTCTCTCTCTCTCTATTTCGTTGTTATAGTTTTTTATACGTTTAGAGAACATCCGAAAGTGTTTCACAATGAAAGGTGGCATTTTTGTGATAGAAGAATTCAGTAAGTTATTTTTTTTTCGCTTCTCCACAAGAATTCTTTATTTTTTTTTTCAACGAATAATTTCCTTCTCCTCTCTCCATCTTAGATCCAAAATCGAGACAGATTATTTTACGTAGATATCGATCTCAAATGGCTGATCAAATTTGCTACTCTGTTCTCTGTGTCTTCTCATATATCGCTGCTGGTCTCGAGCAACACAAACGTCGTCATCAGTTTCAAAATGTGACAAAATCAAACAGGGGGACCGTTTTGAATCCAAAAGTTTCCTCCTCTTCCACCTCGTCTTCATTGTTGCCTACTGTTTCGAATATCGAAATCAATCCAAGATTTCGTAGCCAACAACAACAACAACGACAACAATGACAACAACATCGACAACAATAATTGTTTCACATTAATAATAATCTCTTAATTATTTCAAGTGAATTAAGTCAAAGATTAGTCAAAGAGATAAAAAAAAAACAATTAAGCTATTGCTAGATGGAAGAAGATTTGAAAATTTTTTTCAAATTTAGAAGAGATAAATTTTTAAAAAAAATATATTTTGCCGTCCGTATTTATTTTTTTTTTTTTTTGATCTGATTTATTATATGGAAAAAAAATTAGATTCAAATTATTATTATTTTAGCCTATTGTTGGTTTGTTTTGTAGCAAACAAAAAAAAAATCAAATTTTCTTAGAATTTGTTACACTTATGCAATTTGAATCTCATTAAAATTTCTCTCTCTTTGTGAATATAAAGATTTTTGATGAATTTTTTGCGCTCTACCGGAAGGATCAGTTGGGCAGCCCCAATCACTTCTTGGAATCCATCGGACCACACTCTTGACACATGCTTTCTGCGGGAAATGCATCTCGAATATTTCACGATACCAATAAGCTTCTTTGGTTTGAGGCGTATCCTCTGGCCATCTTTCTGTTCGATTAGAAAACAAATCATCTGGAATTCGATGTTCAGCTTCGATCTTCAACGAATCGATCCATGAGTAACCGACTCCATCGGAAAATTGCTCTTTTTGACGCCAAAGAATCTTCTCGGGAAGATAGGGTTCTTTGTTTGGCTCATTCGAAGTATCAAAGGCTCTGTGAAAGTGTAACAATACAATCAAAATCGATAGATTTTTTTTTTCTTTAGAGCAATAGTTAGCAATAATTTCATACTTTCGAAGAATGTATTTCTCGATTCGGTTTGCTGAGCACATTTTTTCACTCGGATCGATAGACATGATGACATCGAGAAAATCTTTGTCCAAAAATGGTACTCTTGCTTCAAGACCCCAAGCCATTGTTGATTTATTGGCGCGTAAACAATCAGATGTGTGAAGATTGCGTACACGTTCGACTGTCTCTTGATGAAAAGAGTACTTATCTGGAGCTGAATGAAAATAAAGATAGCCACCGAAAATTTCATCGGATCCTTCGCCACTGAGAACCATTTTGACGCTATTAGCTTTGATCTTACGAGACAAAAGATACATTGGTGTGCTTGCTCGAACCGTTGTCACATCGTAAGTCTCAAGATGATGGATCACATCGGAGATGGCATCTAATCCTTCTTGGACAGTGAAATGATATTCATGATGGACTGTTTGAAGAAAATCCGCAACCTCTTTGGCACAAATCAAATCTGGTGATCGTAAAGTAAAAAATAAATTCAAAATTTGAAATTCACAAAAGAATCGATTCGAATGAGCTTATCTGGTAATCCAATCGAGAAAGAATGCAATCGAGGCCAATAATTATCCATTTGTTCATCACCGCTACTTCCGCTACTATCACTATTCTCGGATGATTTCCAATCTAAATGTTGATTAACAATCAATTCATGTTTCAACATTTTTCTTGTCAATTTAGCAGCGATTGATGCGATGATACTAGAATCAAGACCACCGGATAGCATCACACCATATGGTACTTCGGACATCAATCTTTTCTTCACTGCTTTCACTAATTTCTTTCGTATCAGACCATAATCGGCTGCTTCTTTTGGGAACCATTTTTGATTGAACCAGATCGGTTGATACCATTGACGGAAACCATTTACCGAATCAAATATATGACCAGGTGGAAACGAGATGATTGTATCACAGATATCATTCAAACATTTCATTTCGGATGCAACATAGAACGTGGAAGGTGAGGATGAATTGAATCCATAATAAAGTGTGGTGACACCGATCGCATCGCGAGCGACAACAAAAAGATTGTTGGTGACATCGAACAGAACGAAAGAGAAGATACCATCAAGATGGTGAAGAAAATCAGCACCGAACTCTCGATACATATGCATGATCACTTCACAATCGGAATAGGTAACGAATTCATAGCTTTCCAAGTATTTACTTTTTAATTGTTTGTAATTATAAATCTCTCCATTGACGGTCAAAATTAAAGATTTATCAGCGCTAACGATTGGTTGTGCTCCAGAATCTACCCCAACGATTGCTAAACGTTCGTGGCAGAAAATGTTATTGCTAGAAACAACACATCCAGACCAATCTGGTCCTCGATGTCGGATTCTTTTCAAATCAAATCAAATCAATTCGATTCGATTCGATCAAAAAAAAAAAATAATAATAATAATATTAGCAAATAACAGTAAAAAAATACAAATGAATAGTTAAGTTTAGCTTTTTTTTTCTTTTTTGATCTCTGATACCTTTTCGAATGATTCAATGCTTTTTGGCGAAAAATTTTGATATCACCTTCATAGTTAAGAACGGCAAATATTCCACACATTTTTGTTTAAGAAATTTTTTTTTGCGATATTCAAATTTAGAATTTTGAATCAATTTCGATCCGATCCGATCCGATTGATTGATTTACTATCGATTTGAATTTGATTTGAAAATTTTCGATGATAATGAAGAAGTAGAAGAAGAAGAAGAAGAAGAATCAAAACTAATCGATCGAATCTTAAATCTTTGGATATTGAATTTTTTTTTTTTTTTTGAATTGTGGCTATTTAATAGCAATTTTAGACTTAGTTTATCAAGTAAGAATTGTTCTCGTTTTGAACAAGTTTCGATCGGAATCGTTTCAACAATATAATGAAACGAATAAAGTTTATGGTATTCGATTTGCTTGGGATACAAAAAAAAAAAAAAAAAAAAAAGGAATCTTTCACCGGAAAAATAATATGATCGACGATTGATGAAATTTGTTTTTTTTTTTTTTTTTGATGTCTCAATGATGCTGTTTCTCTCTCTCTCTCTCTTTGTGTGTGTGTTTTTAGATCTGATTGGATTGAATTCGATCTAAGTTTGAAGCAATTTGAATAATTTGATCGAAGAGAATAATTAATGAAGAGATTATTTTTTACGATTCCGATTGAGATCATCGTTGAGATTTTTTTTTTTCTTTTTTGGATGTTTTATAAAACTATCGTCATCAATTCAAACCTTTACACCATCAATATTATCATTGGAGACTAATCATTCGTCACACACCATCAACAATTATCATCGAATGATCTAAAATGTTAATCACAATTCTTGAAAAAAAAATAAGAACTTTTGATGTGATTGAATTTGATGAGAGATTCAAAGATTGAAAACTTTACCCCCCCCCACTCTCTCTCTCTCTCTCTCTCTCTTCTGATTTTGATTCTAATTTTTGGTTTGATTTTTCTTTCCACTTTTGATTATTCAAAAAAAAAAAAAAAAAAAAACAATCAGATTAGATTTTATTTGGTTTATGATAATTATTTGTTCGTTTCTCTCTCTCTCTCTCTCTCTCTCTCTCTCTCTCTCTCTCTCTCTCTCTCTCTCTCTCTGTTGTATCCAAGCTAGTCCCATTTTATTTCTATCGCTTCTGTTCTAGGGTAAGATATTTTAGCTTATAGAATTTAGGTTTAAGGTTTGATATCTTTTTTTTTTTTTTTTTTGCTATTTAGAAAGATAAAAATGCATTATCATCAAATGTATCTATCTCTCTTCTATATCGAAATTAAAATGGACATTGAAATTGATTAGCTTGATGATCATTTTGTGATGGACATTGCTTTTTATAGGCTCGACCTTTCATTTTTTTTTTCCACCTTTCTTATCTTTCTTTATCGCTGGGATTTTTTTTCTCTCTCTCTCTCTCTCTCTCTCTCTCTCTCTCTAAATATTTAGAATAGATTGAAAAAATGCCACGAAAAAAGAAAAAAATTGTAAGTTTCGAATCGAAAGAGAGAGAGAGAGAGAGAGAGAGAGAGAGAGAGAATGTAAATAATAAAAACAAAAATAAGAGGTTTTTGACCATCACAAATTCGTATTTGTTTCGATTTAAAACTTCCTCAAATTCGAAAAAAGATCAAGATGAAGATGATGATGATGATGGTGAAGAAATGGTCAAACAAGAAAAATTCATCAAAAAAAAAAAAAAAAAACTTAACCTTTAAACTTTATTTTTCTTCAAATCGATGTTCTTCTTTGATCGATCTTAAAAAAATAAAAAAAAAACTCTTTTCGTATCCGTAAAAGATTGTTAAGTACCAAATCTAACAATTACATTGTTGGGCCAATGTCTGATAAGTGCGAAAATACGAAAAAAAAAAAAAAAAAAATAAATTCCTTAAGATAGAGAGAGAGAGAGAGAGAGAGAGAGATTTAAACTTTTTTTTCTCCCCCAAAAGTTTCTCTCCAAATAATTGGATGATGGTAATCTGTAGTAGAGAGAAAAAAAATTCAAATAAAATTCTTGCCATTAAAAATAGTTTAAACACAGAGAGAGAGAGAGGAAAAAAAATTTAAATTTTTTCTCATCGACCTAAAGAATATTCTCGTTGGAATTCTTCTCTCTCTCTCTCTCTCTTTCTCTTTCTCTTTGGATTAAAAAAAAAAAAAAAAAGAAAAGTTTTCAATTTTTTTTTCTTTTTTTTTTTCATTGATGGAAACAGCAAATGGCTCCAATGGTCCAACAATCGACAACTCTAGTTTATCGGAATTGGGTGAAAAAAAAAAAAAATTTTGGATCGACTATTTCGTTTTCGAATTTTCGAACCGATCGAATTCTCTTCCTCTCTCTCTCTCTTTCTCTTTCTTTTTGATTCAAAAATCAAATTATTGGCACTCTCGATCATTTGATTTCGCCATGTTCTCTAGACTCTTGAATTTTAGAGTCTAGTGAGTCCTATAGTCTAGTCTAGTATTCTCTATCCATTAGAGCGTCTTGAAACTCGGTCTGGTTCCAAGATCCAAAATCAAAGATCAAACACACACACACACACAGCGAGAGAATCATTTGAATTTCATATAAATAATTTTCGACAATAATTGATGCCTGATTCATTCGATATTTTTTAGCTTTGCTCAGTTTCATTTTCGTTTCGTTTCATTTCATTTTCGGCTTATTCGTTGTCTATTCATTGGAATCTAGTTAATATTTTATATGAGACAGAGAGAGAGAGAGAGAGAGGGTTTGAAATAAAAAAAATTTTAAAATCTTTAGAGACCAAAGTTCGAACAAAAAAAAAAAAAAAACGTTTGCTTTTAATCAAAACCTAGAAGAGAAGAATCTAAACTTTCTAGTCTCTCTCTCTCTCTCTCTCTCTCTGTCCCTAGGATCTAGAATTGTTTCGAATCCAGGTGCTATTCAAAAAATCGAGAATATTCTGTTTCGGTATTTACTTTCTCTCTCTCTCTCTCTCTCTTTTACTCTTTGTTATTGATTGATCAGTGAAATATAGAAAATTTTCGATTAAAGAAGCAAAGAAAAAAAAAACTAGAGAAAACGGTATGGTACCTGAAAAGAAACGGTTCTCTTATCGTCTAACGAAGGAATAAAAAAAAATCGAATCAAAGAATAAAGAATTAGATTTTTTTTTTTTTTTGGAAATTTCAATTCTTTCGAAATTTTTTTGCGCTCGTTTCGTAACGTAAACAAAAATAATGGAGAAGAAACAAACTTTATTTTATTTTTTTTTTTTTTTTTTTGCAATCAAATTTCGAAGTATAAATTTGCATTCGAATATCCACATTCGACGAGACCTAGTGCTAGGTTTTCTCATTTTCTCTAACTCTCTCTCTCTCCCTCCCAATCTCTTTGACTTTTGAGAGAAGAAGTGAAAAAGAAATCGATTTCAAATTAGAATTTCATTCAACTTAATGAATTCTCTTGGAATAATAATAATTATTATTATAATCAAGGAGAAAATTAGAGTCGCTCCAAGACTCCTAGAGAGAGAGAGAGAGACCTAACTGGATTCTGGATACAAAAAGAGTAAAACTGAAAATTGAAGCAGAACAAATTTTAATGAAAAGCCTAGTCAGTTTTTTGTTTTTTTTTTCAATTTTGGATTCTAATCTCCTCTATTGCTCTTTCTCTCTCTCTCTCTCTCTTTGGTAGAGATCGGGAGAATAAAAATCGAGACATAAACAAAATTCCTTTTTTTTAATCATCAAACTCTGTAATTATTTCCAATGTCCGAAATCTAATTTTCAATCTAATTGGATTAATTGCAGATTGTTTCTTAGTTGTTGCTTAGCTTCCAATTGAATTGATTAAAAACATGATCTAATTCATTCGATTTTGAAGAAGATTTTAGAGAGAAGTTTCGATCGAAAAGAAAATCGAAAGAATCCAATGAAATCGAATCAAAATTGGATTGTTAGATCGAATCAATCGAGAAATTCTTTAAACAAAGCGCCACAACAATCATCACAACCATCAGCACCATCAGCACCACCACCATCACAACAATCATTATCATCATCATCATCATCCTCTTCAGTCTCGTTTACATCATTGAAATCAGCATCGATATCACAACCATTATCATCAGTATCGTTATCATCGGCTCCAATCAAATTGATCAATATTCGTAGAGAATCAGATTCGGATTCTGACGTTCTTAAATTGAATGTAAATAATCTAAATTTCATTGAGATAACTGAACAAATCGTAGGCATAAATGTACCAAGAAAAAATGATTTCAAAAGAAATTTGCAACGAAAACAGATATCAAAAAATCCTAACCTACCGAATCACTTCAAAGTTTATCCGGTTAAAGAGGAAGCGAATGAAGAGATTATCGATGATTGTGATGATGTGGTTACAAATGGATCAGAATCGAATCGAATCTCTAACGAATCGATGACTGGTTTTGTTTACTACAATTCCGTTCTAGATTATTCAAACGAAAATGATGATTCCGTCTCGCTCAAACGATTCGATTCGGGAAAGCCATCGACTTCCATATCGAAATGCTCTCATCCGTCTACCTCTTCGAGTGATCATAATAGATTCACTTCGATTGTAATCAATTTTAAGAAGAAAAATTACCATCTAATAAAATTATGATTTGTTTTTCTCTCTCATACTTTAAATTTCTTATTTTTCTCATATCTTTTTTAAACATTTTAGATTACTAAACAACCGAAAAATTTGGTTCGAATTTTGGATGAAACTCGATCCGATTCGATTGTTACCAATCGAAATGATCCAACTACTTTATCTGTGATCAATCGAAATGCAAGCAATGAGATCAATACGTGGCATAGAAATTCGATGCAAATTGAAGAATTGACAATCTCCGATTCTATCCATTTGGATCGGAAACGATTCGATTCGATTCGTAATGATCTACATCGAAATCTATTGGAACGATCCGAACAACTTCGAGTACAAATCAATAACAACGCTTGGAACGATGGTAATGTGGAGAGAAATCTAAACAATGATATCTATAAAAAAGATCGATTCAAAGTGTTTGGATTCTGTTTGACTTCGATGACTTCGATCGCTGCTATGATTCTTTTTTGTACTTAGATTGATTCAAGATTCGAAACTACGATCACAATCGAAGAGATGAAAAGATTGATTCGAATTGATTGCTATCAATACATAACACATTTCAACACTACATCAACCAGTTCGGTTACCATTCAAGATCATTGGTCTTAGATTTTAATGAAGTTTTTTACCATTATTATTATTATTACTATTATGATTAAAGCCAATATTATTATGATGTGTTGAATTGAATCATTTCTATGCATAACAGATAAAATTGAATGGAGAGGATAATAATGAAAGAGAGAGAGAGAGAGAGATTCGAATGAGAGGTACGAACGATCGAAGCGGAGGTGTAAGCCATTGAACAAGGTGAAAATAAAAAAAAAAATTCAAATGATTTCTCGATTAGAATTTCGAAAGTAGAAGAGATAGGATTCTTAGATACAATCTAATCTCGAACAACAACCAAAGAAATCTCTCTCTCTCTCTCTCTCTCTCTTAATCTCTTTAGATTCTTTGAAGAATTTTTGTTTAGATATTAATAAAAAGAAAGACCGAAAATGAAAAGAAAAGGTTCATTGAATGCGCATTATCGTTAACGCTAGTTTAATTCATCAAAAATTCAACGAAAACAATTCACAACAACATCGACAACAACAATCTGGAGAAGAAGAAGATTTTAATTTCAAATTTTTTTTTTTTTTTGATTTTTTGATGTTTTCAGTAATAACAATTTCTAGATTCTAGAAGAAGGCGTAAGAACGAAACGAAGCTCGAAAGACAAAAAAAAAAAAAAAAAACGATTCTCGAAAAAAAAGGGTATAAAAGAGATTGGACGAGGAATAAATTATTTGAGAGATGATGAGATTGATGAAGATTAGTGGCAATTGTTTCGCTCTCGATATGAATTGTTAAACGATTGTATTCGAATCACTGCAATCATTTTGAATCAGATTGATTCTAATCCTTTTGGTACGATATTTTCTTCGATCTTTGAAAAACATTTTAATTTGATTTCGAAGTCCTCTCCTCTCTCTCTCTCCCTCTCTCTCTTTCTCAATTGTTTGTTTATGTTGATTTGTTTGTCATCATCATCAATATTTTAAGACGAAATATGATCCATCAATTAAGAGAGAGAGAGAGAGAGAGAGTGAAGAATAATCCAAACGAAATCATTCATCTCTCCCCTCTCTCGAACATCATCATCATCATCATCATCATAATCCTTCTCGATGCCAATAACGCCAACACCAACATTTTCATCATCATAACAATTATGACAATCATCATCGAATCGAATCGAATCGAAAACAGGCAAAAAATTGATTCGATTTAATAACAGTTCAATGACAACCAAATTAAGATTTTTGGATTTCGATCTCTTTGAATTTCGAAATTTTAGCATCAAATTTCCATGTTATGCGATTATATTACTACGGCCTCTATTCTCTCTCTCTCTCTCTCTCTCTCTCTCTCTCGTTCTTTCTCAATCGATTGAAAACCGATCAAATTAACCAAAATTATCAGAGGAAAAAGAAAGAAAGAAAGAAAGAAAAAAAAAAAGATTCTCTTTTGATTTTCGTTTCAATTTCGCTTCGAAAAAAAAAAAATCGTTTTCGTTTCGAATCTTTGAATCGTTGAGATACTGTAGCGGCCAATACAATCACATTTCATATGATCGTACTCAATCAAACACACACTCGCACACCACTTCTTCGTCATTCTATCATCGGCAATCGAAGATGAAAATTTTAGACAAAAACAAGAGACAACGAAAACATTGAAGGGAGATAAAAAAAAAAAGAAGAAGAGATTTAAAAAAATTTTTGCTTCGAAAAGAAAAAAGATTTGTTTTTTCTTTTTCTTCAACCGAAAGACTTCAATCTTTATCTTTAGCGACTTTTTTTTTTTTGGTGATTCGTTTTGCTCAATCTAACCCCAAAAGATGTAATCTCTATCGATCTATCTCTATAGCCTATGCGATATCTATAGTTAATTGAAATCGGGAATTATTTTCGGAGATTTCTATACGAACGAATTCTAAATCAAATCTCTAATTAATCGAAATAATCAATCGAATATGTCTCCGTTATTATTTTTATCCTATCGAAAAATTCTTTTGATTTCGATTCTAATCGTTTGTATTGTTGTCGAATCGATTTGTTTCACTCGAATGACAATAGATCCAAACGAAACGAGAGTCAACATACAGACCTCATTAACCTCTTTCCATACGAATCGGATTGAATCATCTCCATCAACGCCATCATCTCAATCCTCGCCATCGTCTCGGGCATCTCTAGCATCCCCATCGTCTTCAGCATCTCTATCATCCCAATCATCATCATCTTCTTTACCATTGATCGATTCTAATGTTACGAAAAAATCTCGAATAAAAAATTTTCATGGCAACAATAAAGTGAGTATTCGATTCAATAAATATCATAATTATGATGAGATGAGTCGATTGCTCAGTACGGTCAATAGAAAATTTCCAAACATCACCAAGCTATACAGTATTGGCAAATCTGCTCAAGGTAGAGAGCTTTGGGTGATGCAAATTTCCAAGTAAGAATTTACTATATTATTGTTTATTGATTATATGATGATGATGTTCGATGAAAAAATTGATTGATTGATCGATGGATTGCTTGGTAATCATTTCGTTTCGTTTCTTTTCGTTTCGTTTTGTTTCATCTCATTTCATTTCCTTGACGCAATCAACATCCGTTAGTGATGTTCATCAAAAGATTCCATTGAAACCTAACGCCAAATATGTAGCTAATATGCATGGGAATGAGGCAGTTGGCCGAGAAATGATGCTCCATTTGATCGCCTATCTAGTGAATTTCTCGAACAAAAGTGCTAATGTAAAAAAATTACTACACCACACAAACATTCATATTTTGCCTTCATTGAATCCGGATGGATTCGAGCGATCGATTGAGGGTCGCTGTGAAGGACCAGGACGAAAGAATTCCAACGGTATCGATCTCAATCGAAACTTTCCAGATCGATTGATTGAGATCAAATCCGTTATGCAGCCAGAAACGTTGGCGATTAAAGAATGGCTCAATCGAACCCAATTCGTTCTATCCGCTAACATTCATGGAGGAGCATTGGTTGTCAATTATCCTTTCGATGGCAGTGCCGAGATTGAATCTGAACATCTTGAATCGACACCAGATCATGATGTTTTTCTTCACTTAGCGATGACATATGCAAAAAAGCATCCAAAACTAAAAGCTCAAACTAGATGTAGAAAAGATGATAATTTTGAGAACGGCATCACCAACGGAAACGCTTGGTATCCTGTACAAGGTCATTTTTTCTTTTTTTTAATCTTCTTTTTATTTTGAATTAGAAAAAAAAATAGATTAGGAAAGAAATATTGTTCCAAATTGATAGCATTTGATTAGAACAATTGAAATTGAATCCAAGAAATTTGTTTGTTTGCTTTTTTCTCCTTCTTTCTCCATAGGAAGTATGCAAGATTACAATTACATTTTTGGTGGCTGTATGGAATTGACCTTGGAAATCTCGTGCTGTAAACATCCGAACGCTACCAATCTGCTTACGTATTGGAATGAGAACAAAATCTCGATGCTAGCGTTACTGAATGAAGTGAATAGAGGAGTGAAAGGAGTCATTCGAGATTATTTCACTGAGATGCCGATCGCCAAAGCAAATCTAACAGTATTGGGCCGCGATGTTCTCTTTCAAAGCGATCTCGATGGACAGTTTTGGCGGCTTCTGCTTCCCGGCGATTATGTTTTGATCATTAAAGCTCAAGGATATTCTAGGCTACAGAAACAATTCACAATTCTTCCGAATAAGATAACTATAATGGAACTTTATCTGGTTCCATTGAAACGTATGGCTCGTACCGATTGGTTGCAAATGGCACCACGAACATTTCTAACTGATTTCTCTAATTCGACCGAGGACGATCTAAATGAATTTCGAAGTGAAAGATTAGTTCTCGATGATTTAGAGCTGAATACTGAATCTAATTCGGCATTCTCGAACAAACAACTCCATACTTGTGTAATTAGAATCTTTTTAATCTTTTTCGCTATCAATTCATTACATAATTGTTTTAATTTAAATTTGAGAATTTTCTTTGCGATGCCATTATTGTAATCACTTCCACATTCATCTGTGTAAAATAATAAAATATTTTAGAATCACTTCCTTTTCCAATGGATCCAAAAATCCTTTGGTCGATCGTTTGGGAATATTTTTTTGGCCGAAGATGGCGCTGTAAAATTCCAGCTGTTCAAAATAATTTCAGGCTTTTGGATTTTCTCGGTCCCTAGATTCTTTCGTTTGATTCTATTCGGTTTCTCTTGCTTTTGGTTCAACCACCACCGCCCGTATCAAGTGATTAAGGTTCGTAGGTTCGCCATCGAAGGTTTTGATTCATTCAATTTTATCATATAGCAAAATAATCTCATTGAAACTCTTTGGATCCATTTTTGGAACATTCTAATCGGATCGATTCGATGGACGTATGATAGATCTAAATCAATACCGGATTCTATATCGTGGAGAAAGCTTGGGTCTCTATTCCACTATACACCGAAGCTATAATTGCTTATAAATTTTAGCGCATGCATTCGTCAAAAAAAAATGAGCATCAAAATATTTTTCCTATATATAATTTGATGGATTTCTTTTCTCGATTCTATTCGATTGTTTACTGAGAGAAGATTCTTAGAGATATGAAATAGAGGCAAAATCTAAAAGCCTAGATCGAGCCATCAATCGACATCAACCAATTGATCCGAATCCAACGTTCAAGAAAACGTAATCTTTTCTACCTTTTCTGTTTTCTTGGTCCAATTTCTTTTGTTCCGCTTTTGTTCTTTAGCGGTGATCAAGATTCTTTGGGAGGAATAGGTGATACTATTGGTGGTGGTGGTAGTGAGTGTCAAAACTAATCTTTCTGGGCTTGATAGCCACCATATATCAAACAGATATAGACAGATATATTGTCTTAAGCTACAATTAACTCTAGCCACAATCAATACAATCAATCTTGAAACGATTCCAGAACAAATAAACTGCCATCAAATCAAACTCTCTCTTCTCTCTCTACGAGTGTTGCCGAATTGCAAATACAATCTTAGGAGAAGAAAAAACTCAATAGAAACTGAGGATTTTTTCTGTCTCATTAGAAGATTAAAATTTCTAATTCTTCATATCACAAACTAAATTTTGAGCTCGAATCTTCTTGTCATATTCTTCATTAATTGTTGGATTCAAAAACGCAACCAATAATTTTATGGAATATTTTCTTCTTTTTGATTGTTTATTGATCAAGAATCGTTAATCTTTCGTGTTATGATTGATGATCAATTCGATTGATTTGTTTCGATCGCAAACACACAACCTCTTGATCTCTAACGCTGAGAAGGAAAAGTACATATTCGATAAGATTGATGATACGAATCGAGAGTAAGAAAACAATTGTTTTACTTTCAACTTTTGATGATGTTTGTCTCTCGATTGTTTCGAATTTTGTTCTCCGTAGTCGATCCGTAGTTTTCGATTATTAGAAAATTTTCATCACAAACGGAACGAATAATTTCTTTATCAATTCTTGATGATCTCGATGGCATAATTTTAGTCCCGTGATTCTTTCCAATGATTTGATTCGTATTTTATCAATCTTCGATTTTTTTGGTGCTTGCGAAACTAAACAAGAAAAAACAATGGAGCTTCTTATTCAGACCTTACAAATTGGCAATGAAGAACATATCTCGAAAGGATTGGTTAAATTTTTCACCGAGGTTTGCTTGATGATTGTTCTCTTAGTTGATTCTATAATTGATTCTCATATTTTGTTTGTAAATCAGTTTGGAAATTCTACAACACTACAAGATTCGTTAGCAGTGAAACAGAAACTAGTCGAGAATCTATTCCGAATCGTTCGAGATTCTAATCGAGTCTGTTTGTATGCGACCACATTGCAAGTGATCCGAATTTTGACAAGAGACAATGCCACAGTCGATACGCTGTTCACCAATGATCGAATCGAAACATTATTGCATCTAGCTATGCTAGTCGGTGAAGAGGAAGCATTCATGACCGAGAATAGCCAATCTTTTGATTCAAAAATTGTTGTCGAATCCCAAAAATGTCTTTCAAATTTAATCGCCCTTTCACCATTGATAAGAAGAACTTGTGGCAACAATTCATGTATTGATGGCATTATGCTACGATTACGTATGCATCCAGATCCAAAATTGCCATATGAAGTGAAATACTTTGATATGTTGATGTTATTCTTTCTGACGGCTTATTGTTCCGAGCTCCGACCTCGAATACGAGATGATTATCATGGTTTAATCTATTTGATGGAGGCCATCGATTTGATTCTCAAGAACAATGCAGAATATCTAGCTGAGAATATGCCGTACAAAAGTAAACGTAGATCGAAAGGTTCACGCCGAGGTCGCAAAGGAAATCAGCAGCCACAGAACTCGCAACAACCTCAATCACAATCAAACGAATTTGATTCGCAAACAAAAATCACTGAAGAAGTTACAGAATCAATGAGCGATTTACATATCGATGATACTCTTGTAGCCTATTGTCTCGATGATTGGGAAGTAAATCTTTCAATACAAGTCATCAAAGTATTATTCAATTTAACTATGAACATCGACTCAAACACCATGAACGAGGTAGAGTTGTTTGATTTAGTTATCATCAAAATCATCAATCATAATTAAATTTCCATTCTCATCCTCTTTCTAGTTTGAAGAAGCACATTTTTTTCGATTAGTATCAATACTGCATGATCTCCTACTCTGTGATACTAGAAATGAAAGCAAAAAAGAAGATCTACAAAGCCATATTGTTAATCTATTGATTAATATGCCACCACAAAGTTATGAAGAGCTTTTGTCTAAAATCGCCGAATTAGGAAAGCCAGAGAATCCTGAACATGAATATCTAGAGATGAATCTTGAAGTCGTCGCATCATTGTTGGATTTTCTCAAAAAACGCTTAGATAATGTAACTTTTTCTATTTCAATCTCAATCTGATCTCTTCTGATCTAATTGTTTATTTGTTTGTTTATTTTGATAGGAGGATAAATCGAATGCCCTCGAAAGATTGGCACCGATTCTACAATGCTTAATAAGAGCTTGTGATGCAAACTCAATCATACGTAAATATGTGCGGTATCAAATATTGCCTCCGCTCAAAGATGTTCAACATAGACCGGAAGTTGGTAATACCATGCGAAACAAATTGGTCCGTTTGATGACATCGCCTAATGTCAATCTGAAACATTTGGCTGCACACTTCTTATTTATTCTTTGTAAAGGAAACGCTAGTCGTTTGATTAAATACACTGGATACGGTAACGCTGCTGGTCTTTTGGCAAGTCTGGGTCTTATGAAAACAGATTCGAAACTTTTAGATTATTCATCTGATTCTGAAGATAGTGAAACAGAAGAGTATACTTCGAATATTGAAAAGTTAGTTGCAAAATAGTTGCGAATTTAAAAATTTAGATTAATTTTTCTTTCGAATCCAATTAAATTAGAATCAATCCAGTCATTGGATGTATTCAGAAAAAAGAATCAAATCCTTTGGATGAGATGACGGAAGAACAAAAAGAATATGAAGCTAATCGTTTAGTGAATGCAATCGATCAATTACAAAGGTAAACTTATCTTCCTTTTGATCAGATAATGACGATGATTTAAACAAATTCTTTTGCTACAGAACTGGTATCATTCAGCCATGTAAGATTGGGGAAGATGGTAGGCCACAACCAGTCGAACATATACTACAGCTACAAGAAAGAGAATCATTTGATCGATCCGCTAAATCTAAAAATATCAAGCAACAAGAATGAAACGATTGCAAACGAACTTGTTATGAAAATGTGGAAGAAAAGACAGGAGACTATTTGATTAATTCAAAATAATTAATAAATTTTCATTCTGAAACTAATCAAGATGATTATTAAACTCTTATCATTTGGCCAAAATTTGAAATCAAACAATCCAAAATCTTATCCATTCAAAGTATTTGTTTTTTTTTTTTTTTGCAAACTATGATTTTTTCTAAACAAAAAACTTTTCTCTCTCTCTCTCTCTCTCTCTCATTGTTGAACAATATTTCTTCTAAATATCTCTTCTTCTTCAAAATATAATTTGAAAATTTTCGCCATTCAAATTTTTTGAATAAACCTGGACACATTTTTTGGTTTTTTTTTCATCGAAATTTGATTTTATTTCGAAAATCAGAACAACAAAATATAGATCAAAAGAAACATCATCGAAGGAGTTAATAATGATAATATTAATATTAATAGTAATAATAATAAGAATAATATAATCATAGAGCTGATCATAATGTGTTTGAATGATTTTTCTAACGCTCAAGATCGCAATGAGAGATAAATGGATCAAAAAAAAAAAAAAAAAAAATCTTTCGAAAATAACAAAAAAAAATTATGGGATTAAATTTTTTCTCCTCTAGAAATATATTGTCATTTTTTGGATTCAAAACAATTTTAAATAGTTTCAAAAAAAAAAGTTTGTTCCAAGAGAAAAAAACCGAACCGAAATTCTATCCGATCAAAAAGGAAAGGGAAAAGGAAATGGGGATTAGTTTTAATCTATTCTCAGATTTCGTTGTGAAATTTTGATTTGTGGCGGCAGTGTAGCAAGCTTTTTCGTTGCTCTTCGATCAAGAATTGTTTAAAGATATTAATCAAAGAGAATAGGTAAGAAGGAGAAGAAGAAGAAGAAGAGAGATTAGAGAAAAAAAATGTCTATCAAACAATTCGAAAACTAAACCAACAAACAAAATTTTCATTGAAGCAAAAGTGATGAGATTATATAATTTATAAAAGATAGTTAGTCTTCAAATGATGGACGATCAATTTATAGATTGTTGGGATTTTTGCATAACAATGGCGGAAAAAAACCAAACAAAATAATTAGAATAAAGAATTAGTCGAAAGCAAAAAAAAAAAGTTTGTATAACAAATTGTAATGCTTCCGGTGGTCCGATCAGAAATCCAAAATCAATTCGATTGCAATATTACAATTATACAGTCGCATTTTTTATTTCTTTTGGTCCAATTTTTGATTCAGTTTTTTTTTCTTCTATATTTTTGTTCTTTGTTTGATGGCAAATAAATAATTTGTATTTTTTTTTCTTTTCAAAATATTGTAAAGTTTTTGTAAAATTTCAATTGTAACAATAATCCGCTATGATTGTGTGATTGATTGATTAATTGATTCTTTTTGGAAACGAATAAATTTCGTGTAACAACGAATAAAATGTTGGAATAAAAATTCAAAAATTATAGAAGAAGAAGAAGAAGAAGAAGAATAATTAAATCGAAAATATGGAAGTTTTATTGTTTCGATTTCGAATTCAATACACTCGAATGGAGAGTTGGAATAAGATTCGAAGAAGTTAGTTTAGATCTTTTCAAGTGATACCTACAAACATAACAATGAAGAAGAAAAGTCTGTGTGGGTGTGTCGATAAAGGAAACATCCGGTATTCAAACAGGCAGTGAAAAAAAGATGGAAGGAAAAAAAAATTCATTTGGAAGAAAATTTTCGAATCGAAGCGATGATATTCCATTAGAGCATCAATTTAGAGCTATACTCTATTCGATTCGCTATTCTTGCTGATTAAATTTTCATTTTAGCCTATTAAAAGAAAAACAAGTTTGAATATAACAAAACTAATAGCAAAATGAAATTGGAAATAATTTTTTTTCTCGATGTTTTTTAAAAATCGAATTAGTGTCTAATTCACTGCACCATTCTCTAGGACAACATCACTCTCGAATGGTTCCGTTTTGATTATGATCTGTGTCGTCGATGCTGGCTGTATTTGGATCACCGGTGATGCAGTGATTGAATTCGAAGACAATTCATTACTATTATCATTATTATTATTATTATTATTATTATTGTTATTATTATTATTGTTCACATTGTTATTATTGTTATTGTTATTGAACGGAGATGATTTAGGAATGTCGAAGATTTCAGCAAACAATGGAGGTAGTTTTAATCTGGACCAATTTGTTCGAAACCATTGTAAATGTAAAAGATGGCTAGAACCTAGCGCTCTCAATTCGTTAATTTTCATCATTAAACATTGGAATGTTTGTTGATTTTCATTATCTCGATGTTTGTTGATCTGAAATTTTAATGCTGCAACGATTGTTTCTTGAATCTTATTGATCGCTTTCACATCATAGATTTGTGGTCGATCTTGAAATTTGATAAATTTAGAGCATTATAGTTAAGGATTTGATCTTAAAAAAAATTGATTCGTTTGAAACATACCAGATTGCAAAATTATTATCGCTGAGAAAAGTGCTATCTCTTCGTCGGTCAAATTAAGATTATTCAAACCGGACATCAAATGGAATAGATTTCCAACAAATTCAAGCTACAAGATTGAAATCGAGAAGATTTTAATCAGCAATTGTTTGAATTTCAATTCTCTTCTCTACATACATTGAACATTAATTCTAGCTGTTTTCGACTTAAAAACGATCCATCAGCAAAGGTCAAAGTGTTCTCGATGAAATCGACCGTTTTCGAGATATGTACAAGCCATACTTCAAAAAATCCAAGCTTAATCAAAATCAATTGATCATCTTGGGTTAGATCGGAGAATCCTGGAATACGTTTTGCGAACTCCACAACTCGTTGAATGCAAGGCGTCACAAGCAAAGCCAAATGTTCCCAAAGTTCAATTTTTTGCGCTTCCAAACTTTCCGAAACGGAACCAACATCAGGCGATGAACAAGTATCATTCTTTTTCAATTGACTCGAAAGCTTTGATTGTTAGGAAGGAAAAAAAATTAGAAAATTTGAATTAGAAAATGGAAATTGTTTCAAATCGATCCAGCTCGTCACTCACCAAAAATATTGGCTTCTTATTGATGCCTTTGATTTTCTCCTCGGTATATGGACAATTATCATGATGTGCTTGAGAAATTGTTAATGCGATCTCATAGCAAGCTAAATCCTTCGATTCATTATCACCGTTCGAAGATTGATCAGCTTCCGCTTGGGTCACTCGAGACTTCTCATCCATTCTTTCTTTCTCTTTGGATTTTTTCGGAACTCTTCCATAGCGAACAGCTAGAGGGAAGAAAATTTCAAATTCAAACATTAAATCAATCGGTATCGTAATTTCCATACTGCATCGAATAGTTGCAATTCGCTACTTACAATCTCTAGACATTCCAACAGCGAGACATTTTTTAAAACGACAATACTGACATCGATTGCGATTCAATCGTATAATCAAACATTTTCCATCCCGCAAACACCGATATTCGATTTGTTTCTGTATTGATCTTCTAAAGAAGCCCTAAAGAATCAAACAGAGATGGAAAAAAAATCAAAAAAAATTTTATATTTCAATCGAAAATTTCTATGCTAATTAGTTTAGTTTTCTAATTAACTAATCCGGTTCCGGAATCCAAATCTCATTTCCCTATCGATGTATTGTTGTGATGACCAAACTCGCTACTTCACTAATTACTGTTTCCATCCTTACATTTATCGATTTTAATTTTTTTCTAATTCAAACAACTCCAGAATTATCAATTTGTGATCGAATGTTATCCTTAAGAGAATCATACGCCTTTCTTTGAGCTCAATTTCTAATTGAGCTTGTGAAAACAATACGAGAATTTTTTCGATATAATTATCGAAATCTATGCAGATAATTTGGATATTGTTCGCAAATATAGATTGCTTCGAATAAAAGAGAACAATGAAATAAATTAATAAAAGCAAAACATAAAAAAACATAGAAAAAAAAAACAATACTACAATGAATGGAGCAAAGGAAGTGAAACGTTTGTTTTTTTTTTTTCGTAACGAAGCTTTCGTTTTCGAAAATGAGAAAAAAAAATTCTCCATGAAAGGATTAAGATAATGAAGAGAGAAAGAGAGCTGATGTAAGATGGGAGAGAGAGAGAGAGAGAGAGAGATAATAATCAGAGAAGAGATCCAAGAAGAAAGAAAAGCTCTTAGACACAGACACTGAACTTTAGATTGTTAATTTCTACTAAAGCATTAACTGTTTGTTTCCGGGTATTCCAAATTATTTTTCGCAAGCAAGCAAGCCAGCCAGCAAGCAAGCAAGCAAACAAATATCAAAATTGTTGCTGTTGCTGTCTACAATCTCTTGAGACCAAATGAAAAGAAAAAAAAAAAAAAAAAGTTTTCATCGACATCGGAAGAGATTGTGTGCAATTGATTCCCCTGATATCTCAATTAAACACAATCTAGTTGAACAAGTTTTCCTAGTCCCAAAGCAATACAAGGAACAAGTGTTTGACCTTTGATGAAAATTGAACACTATAGACCGATTCGGCTTGGCTAAAACAAATGGACCGATCGATTGCTAACGAATGAATGAATGAATGAATGAATGAAAAAACAAACGAACAAACAAACAAATGATTCGAATGGATTGTTTTTCAAAATTTCGGTTATTTGATTGAGAAAAAAAAAATGTTAAAGGCGTTTCTCTTTTCCTTCCGTACTCCCATCTCTATCTCTTATCCTTTCTCTTGGAAATGTTTTTCTTCTGCGTCGTCTTGTGTCTTTTGTGAGGCAAAAAAAAAAAAGAAAAGAAATCTTCATTCACTTAGAGACGATGGAGAGGGAGAGAAAGGAAAACGCGTTCAGTTTCTGGGAACGCTCCAAGAATTTTTCAAAGCCAGCTAGCGAGAGAGAGAGGGGGGGAGAAAGCAAAAAAAAATATACGAAAACTTACTTTACAGCCTTCGCAACTTGTCACACCATAATGATATCCAGAGGCTTTATCACCGCATACTTTACAAGGAACGAATACTTTCGAGCTTGGATTTCCGCTATTAGAATCGGCATCGATAAATTGTGAATTCGTCGACGATGTTGTTGTCGATGCAGATAATGATGTTGGTGGTGTTGTTGTTGATGATGATGATGATGATGAAGAGGATAAGGAAGAGGAGGATGAGGATGATGAGGACAGAGTGGCCGAAGAGGAAGAAGACAAGGACGAGGTTGAAGATGTCGATGCTGTTGTGATGTTCTCTTGAGAACAATTACCATCGTTTGTTTGAGAATTGTTGTTCGATCCATGATGATTGCCACCTAGAATAGAATCGAATAGAATTAGATTAATTTTAGAGCCGAAAATTTTCAGACGGAAGAAGAATGAACGAAAGAAAAAGATCAAAAAACTAAAGTTATAGAAAGAGAGAGAGAGAGAGAGAGAGAGAAAAAAGAATGAAAATCGATCCAATCAATCAAAGTTCACTCAGTTCGTTCCGTTCTCGCCAGCCAAAATCCACATCCTTATGATTCGTTAATTTGTTAATTACTAACTTAGAAACGCTTCAAATCGTTTCCGTTTTGATTATTCTATGGGAAAGATATATAAATAATTGATCAAACTGTTTTAGTGTTTTTAAGAAATTATTCGAGAGGAAATATGCAAGCGATTACTTTCTTGAAAAAAAGAAAAAAAAATAATAATAATAATCTAATGTCCGAGATGATGATTATTCACTCGATGATAATGATGATGATGATCTAGCTAGCGCTAGAGCTCAATCAAACACCAACATCATTTGAGAATTTCTTTTTTACAAATTTTATCTCATTTTTTTTGTTCTTCTCTTCTCGATATTCGAAAATTTTCTATGTTTCGTAATTTTTTTTTTCGCAAAGGAAAGAGAAGGGGAAAAGATCCAAGATTGTAATGGAACAATCGTTGGATTGATCCTATTCGCATCAATAGCTGTTCTTAGATGAGGTGGGGGGGAAATACTACGACGAAATCTTTCATATAGCGATGATGTGTTTCGCACTACTGACAGTAGATCGATGTCGATTATGATGATGATGATGGTGATGATGTTGAAACCCGGAAGTAACCATCATTCCATCGGGAACATATCGAGCTTATAGTGCTATGCTCTATAGAGTTTGTGTTGGTGTTTGTTGCTTAATGTTTGAAATTTACCGAAAATTTGCTATCTCTCCGTCTCTCTCTCTTTCTTTCTTGTGCAATCTTTCCTCTTGTTTCATACTCGATTTCAGCTGTAACGAAAATGAAATCGTTTGCTTCACGGAAGAACTACATCATCATCATCAATTCAATTCGACTAGGAATCAATTTTGTTTTGAATAATTTTTCATTTTCTCTACGTAGAAATTCAATTAAATAAATTGAAATGGAATCTTTAGGAGAAAAAAAAGATCGAAATGCAAAAAAAAAAAAAAATATTAAAATAATAAAAAGGAAATTCAACTACGATAGAATGAAATTAGGCTGAGGGAAAATTTCTAAGCCCTAGTCTTTGCTAACGAATTCGATATCACATCGAAAATTTTCGATGTGAAAATCTTTGATTCAAGGGCCTAGCAAGATAAATAAAGATTCACTACAAAAAAAAAAAGAAAAAAAAAAGATTCACAATTCAATCTGGCAAACAATAAAAAGATTTTTGCTCGGCCATTCACCCGAATTGGGCCTAGAAAATCAAAGCTTGCTTGTTGAACAGCGCTTCAAATTTTTAGGGCTATAAAAACCTAGCAAACTTAAAAAATGAGAAAGAGTGAACTTGTTCTCCATGGTCGAGTCGATCTAAATTGTGGGTATTTCAAGATTCATTCGTTCAATGTTAATAACCTAGATGGTTAGATTTTGAACAAATATGTTGATCTGTTATCGATCAATCTGTTGATTTTGTGTAAATTTTTTTTTCCAGAGTACCGAAGACCTTACGAAAAAAAAACTAACAGAAAATATCTGAAACGCAAGAAATTCATTCGAGAAGTACCCCCTCCCTCTCTCAAAGAAAAACGGGTCTAAAAATATTAAAAAAAAAAAAAAAAGGTATGGACAGAAAAAAAAGATTGATCTTGATCTTCGGTGTACAATCGATCCTAACGTTTCGGTGAATTAAACACTAGCTCAAATTGAGCTAGCTTAAGTTCTCAATGGGTCCTAGCAGAAAATCTTCCCCACCCCTAGGAGAAAAAAAAAGAGACAGATCAATGTACTTTCAAAAATGCTGTTGTTTATTCATTCATTCTTTTTTTTCAATCTATCTATCTCCACCGAAGCAATTCACCCTAGGGGCTTATGGCCAATGGCCATGGGCCATAATCCTCTCTCTCTCTCTCTCTCTCTCTTTCTCTCTAAACAGTCTGGGTTCGTTTCTTAACGCTCTATGTACAGCAATCAACACTATGAAAAATTGTAGCAAAAAAAAAAAAAAAAGAAATGCCAAGGCCAAAATGGTTAGATCTACAACAATGGTAAGCTTTTGATAATGACAGATCAGCTCATTCAAGCACCATTCGAAACGATTATTTCAGTCTTCATTTTTGGTTAATATCAACTCAATTTTATCATTCACACAGTTATTCGTTTCGATGTTGGCCATATTTGTTTCGAGAGAAGAAAGGCAAACGACCTTTTTGATTCGATTTCGAGGCTGGTTATTCGATTCAGCCATATCTCTCTCTCTCTCTCTCTCTCTCTCTCTCTCTCTCTCTCTCTCTTTCTCTGTCATATACCCTATGTATATGTATGAAGCTAGAAAATATTCAATCAAATTCGATGATAGCGTTAGGATTCGTATGAATGTACTCTAAGTGAAAGGACATTGACATCGAACATTGACAGAGAGAGCGAGGAAGAGAGAGAGAGAGAGATGTTCTTTAGTGTTCCGCGATTGTAGTTTTGAAGTTCAATCAATAAATGAAATAGAAGAGAGAGAGAGAGAAACGAAAATAATGGTTTCATATTAATAATTTGTCTCGGACAAAACAATATCTATCCAAATCTATGAGACTGACGAATATCGAAGTGGTAGAAAGAGGAAAAGAAAAGATCGTTCTCGTTCTCGGATCGAAAACAATTCAGATGTCGAAAAAAAAACCTTTTCGTTTATGATGATGATGATGCTGATGATGGTTTGTTTGATGATGATGATGATGTGGTTGTGAGGAGGGTTGCTGATGTTGTTGAGATGAATGATGATGAAGATGATGATTGTGATGATTGGAATTAGCTTGAGAATTATTACCAACATTCGAGAGCATCGTTGCGCTATTCAAATCCGATGTTGTCGATTTATGATGAAATTGTGTACCACAAGGACTGAGACCAGAACTTTCAGCCATTTCACGTTTCAATTCGTAACAATTCGATTGCATCGTATTCGATTTGTTCACAATGCTCGATGATGATGATGATGATGATGATGAAGTTGTGGAAGATTTTTTCGCCACACAAACATTTCGATGCTGAATCGATGAAGCAGCACTTGCAGCATTTTGATGTGATAGAGTTTGATTGTGTTGATGCGGATGTAGTAATTGATTATTTGGATTATGATGATGATTATTGTTGTGATGATGTTGGGTCTGATGATGGGAACCATTCGAATGCATATGCTGCTGTTGTGATTGTTGTTGCGGTTGCTGCTGCTGCTGCTGTTGCGATGGTTGTGATTGATGAACACCTCCATGATTTAGATTCAGATAGCTGTTCGGTTGATGATGGTGGATCGAATGATGGTTTTGTGCTTCAATCAACGAAGGCGAATCTGGCATCGATGATGTCGGCGTTGCATTATATGATTGTTGAGGCTGTTGCGTATGATGGATATGTTGATTGAGACCATCATGGATCATATATTGAATCGGTGTTCGATTCGATTGCATACCATGAAGAAAGGAATTCTCTTCGGACGATTTTTTTGATCCATCCAGATCGTAAATGGAACTCATCAGATTCATAGAATGAGATTGTTGTGTTGTCGATTGTGGTAAATCTAGATTATAATAGGTGCTTGAGAGATGGCCATTCGAGTAATCATCTTCGTTGAACAGATCGATATCTGTCATTTTTCTTTCAATCACACCGTTATCGTTAGGGCTCTGCGATGGAATGGATCCATACGATCCAGCAGAGTTATCGATCGTTGAATAACCAGCATTGTTCGATGTCGGAGAAGTGGCCAACGATGATGTCGATGAAGCTGATGAGGAATATCCAGTACTGTTAGCGCCGTTCGAATGAAGATCGGCGCCTAATAGATTGTTAGCAGTACCAACGGTTAAATTACCGGTGGAATAGCTTCCACCACCACTTCCACCACCGACACCAGAACCGATATCGAATGTAGTCGAACTGCTGACAGGTAACGGTGAGATAATATTTGGACAGTGTTTGTCCAATGCATAGAATTCCATCGAAGTCATTGAAAAAAGAAATCGTTTCAGTTCCGGTATGATAATCGAATCGAATCAATCGAAATCAATAGGAAAAGATATGGAATTACAGATTAAGATTTTGAAAAGATCTCAATACAAAATCGAAATCGGATTAGAGTCGTTTTAAGTCATATCTGCTTATGAATGTCGAGATCATCGTGGAAAAGAATGGTTTTGTTTGTTCGGGGAGAGAAAGAAATCGATGTTCTGGATGAAAACAAATTACTTTAACGAATAACGAATCAGAGCATTCAACAGAAGATATCGAAAAAAAATAACAAACAAAATCAAACAGAATCTTTCACAAGTCAATATCATTCAACAATCAGTGATCGAATGATTCGATTTGATTTAAAAAAAAAACAAAAATAATAATCAAAGCAAAACAAACAATAAGACACAGATGTTAATTTTGGTTCTGGTTCTTTCGTCCATACAGGCACAAACACACACACACACATACACACCGAGACGAGAAAAAAAAAAGACAAACAAATTCTTCCCCGACAAACGTCTGAGATCTGATCGTAACGAAAGTAAAGACGTTGTCTTCGTGATTCGAATAGACTGAATGATGATGATTAAGTTGGATCCAAAATAACCCAAAAACGAACAAGAAGACGAAGAAGACGATGACGATGACGATGATGATGATGATGGTCTAGGAGAAAAAAAAAAGAATCACAATCGAAGTTCACTGTTCAATACTTCCACCACCGCGACCATAACCACCATCGACATCATCATCATGAATCAATGTGTAGCCAACCTACCAAAAAGCATCAAGATCGGCAACAACGAGATAAATGGAGCTGCGAATATAGAAAAAAAAATCAACAGGTAACGAACCCTACCCCACTAAACGAAACCGATCGACTCTAGATATCCAAACTGTTCTCCTCCCACCCCTTTTTCACAATGTTATTCTATTTCAAAAAAACAAGACAATTTTCGGTCTTCGGTGTTCGGTCTTCATCATCTCTTCGACCATCGAACAAAATAAACCAAAAAAAAGTAAAAAAAAAAAAAAAATAGACGACGATGATGTTGTTGGTGTTGTCGTTGTCTTCGTTGTCGTTGCTGGTGTTGTTAGTGTTGGTGGTTGGTGTGATGAAGATGAAACGAGATGAGATGAATACCACGATGAAAAGACTACAAACGATAAAGTAGCTTTCGAGATCGGTTTCATTCGTTCATTTCATTTCGTTCCGTTTCACTGTTTCATTCTTGTCTCATTTCAGTCCATTCACTTCTTCATTCAAGGTTCATGAACCGCCCCGAAACAACTTTTCTTTGGTTGTGATTCCCTTCCCTTTAGTTTAGCTTTTTTTTTTTTTTTTGCCAACTTCGATCAAACAGTTGTCAGTTTGTTTGGTTTTCCTTCTTCATCTTTTTCTTTCTTTCTTTCTTTCTTTTCTTTCTCTGTCTTGATCTCTGCTGTTGTTGCTGTTGTTGTTGTTGTCTTCGTCTTCGTTTGCTTCTGTTCCGTTAGTTGTTCCTCCGTTATTATTATTATTATTATTATTATTCGATTCGGTCCAAACGAGAGAGATCGTTCATTCACAGTTTCTCTCAACAGCAGACCACTTTCTGCTTGCAAAGGCATTTTTTTTTTCTTACTTTTTTTTTCTCCCCAAAAGTTACAGTTATCTTCTATCTTCTTAGAATACGCTTTCTTCATTCTTCCTCTTTATCGAATTTTCTCTAGCTTTTATTTTTTTCGTTTGTTAGGGACCAAGATAACAGCAACAACTTCGACAAAGTTGCGGTGCAAGTCTGATCAGTTTGTGATAGTGATGATGATGATGATGATGAGGATGGGGACGGGGATGGGGATGGAAACTCTGGTGCTTGGATTATTTCGATGTTCAAATTAGCCAATATCCTCTTCCCTATCTCTCTCTCTCTCTCTCTCTTTTTAGTTGCAAGTTTTCTTCTAACTATCTATGATAAACATTCTGTTTTTTTTTTCTTCAAGAAAGAAAATAAATAATTTTTTTTCTTCCTTTTTTTTTTTTTTTTTGATCAAGATGCGGAAGTATCTTCTCCACTCTTTATGAACTATAAAGTGGGAAGTTTTTCCCTTCGATTGAGTTTGTCTATCTCTGTGTTAAAGTGGGAAGAAGAAATGAAGCAATGGACAGAGAGAGAGAGAGAGAGAGAGAATGATTTCATCTAGGTTTCATAGATCGATCGTTTCGATCTTCGATCTTAGATATCTTTCGAAATCGATTTGATTTTGGTGACAATTTTCATCGATGAACAAATCATCGAACATTAAAAGAAAAAAAATTAGAATCGAGAAAAATATTTTGACGAGAAACAGTATCGCAAAACAAAATCAGTCAATGTAAAGTTTGTGGGGGGAAGTTTCGAAGATTACTAATAGAAACATTGAAGCTTCTTTAGAATCTCAATTGTTACTAATCTTTTTTTTTAAGGTAAATAACTGTTGGTAGAGCAAATCTATCATAAAGCTTCAGTATTATTACCGTAAGATTTAATGTGGATCAATTTAGTCTACTATATTGAAGCGATTTGTATTCGATAGCTTTGAAGATCGAATAAATCAATCAAATCTCTTACCTTTGAATTTAAAATCTTCCAAAAGAATCGTTTTCGTAAGAGATGTTTGATCGAAATTGTTTCCGATACGATTGAGCTCGATATCGCTTTCTTTCGATTGAAAATTTGTATTCGCTGGAATCGTTTTCAACGAGCCAGATTGGATTGTTTTCGTAAGAAGTTGTTGTTGTTGTTGTTGTTGTTGATGGAGATCGTTTTGCAAAATTATCGAATGATTCTCATTGAATTTATTATTGCTACTATTTCGATTATTGCTTTCATTACGATGATTAGAAAGACGAGATTTATGATCTTCGATTATGATCAATCTAGTTCCAGATTGAGGTTGTAATTCATGTTGTTGTTGGAGATGTTGATGGTGTTGCGAATGATAACCAAGCGATTGAATTTGATTGCGAACATTTTGGCAAACTGTATTGTTTGGTTTCTCACTGATTATAGCTAAAACATTCGAACCGACAACTTTCATTTGAGCCAAAGAAAGACTTGATAAGGAACCGGAGGTTGTGGTGAAAAAAAGTTTCTCATTCAAAAACGATGGATTTTGAACTAAATTCGTTGCGTTGTATGGGGAATTTTTGATGCCAATAGCTGATATGTTCGATGATTGGCCACAAGAATTCGGATCACTTAGCAACACTGCTGCTGTCGATGAAGATGTAAAAGATGATGATGATAATGATGATTTAGATGATGGTGATGATGGTGGTGAATTTGAAGATAATGTTGTAGCAGATGATGATGACATTGTTGATGATGTCAACGATGTCAACAATGAGGATTCAGATTGAGGAAGTAAAGAGGATTGTACAGTCTGTATCAATGCATCCGTTCTGGATGTATTAGATTCGATTTGATTTTTTTTTTCATCGAAAAATTTTACAGTCAAATTGGTGCATTCAATATTCTCGTTGATTATCGCATCATCACCATCTTTACCTTCAGTAGAGTTATCGAGTAGATCACATTCATCGGATTTCACAAGAAATTGACCACTATCGAATGGTGGATAGGCTGTTGTGGAGCTAACCATAGGATCGGATGAAGATCCAGATAGAAACGTATCATTGATCTCGGATTGTGAACCAAATTGATCGGTATGCATTGATCGTATCGATTGCGATCCATCTTTGAACAATGGAAACTCTTCAAGTGCTTCCAATACGGAATGATCGAATGAATCATCTAAAGGATCGACAGTGGCCGATGTCAAAGTCAATTCATTGTTTCTGGAAAGGATTTGTTCGTCTTCGACATCATCCAACCGAGAAAGATCGATAGAATGATTCGAGGAGGATGCTAGATCCATTGGAACTCTTTCGAAAAAATTCGTATCAAATTGAACGTTTTGCAGTAGAACATTATCACTCAAAGAGGATTCTATCAAACATTTGTCCAATTCCAACGATTGTGAATCAATGCCATCGATCGGATCAATGATGCCATTGGACAAGAGAGGATTGGAGACATTGGATTTTTCTCGATTGATATCCAACAAAATCGAATCGATAAGAGGTGTCGATGTGTTTCGATTGATTTCCACATCAAGTTGATTTTCTTCCGATGTGTTCATTATTAATTGTAGAGAATTGTTGAAATTCATTCATCACACAATAAAACTAAACGTAAACTAGAATTTTGAAACGAAATCAATCAAATTTGAGAAAAAGGGAAGATTTTGTACGATGGCATAGATTTAAATCTTTGCATTGAAAACATTGAGATCATAGTTTCGTTGTTTGTTTTCGCATATCGAAAACCTAATCGATTTGTAACGATGTCCGAATAGAAAAAAAAAACAATGAAATCGGTGATTGTCTCATCAATAGTGATGGCGTATCAATAATGATGATGATGGTGGTGATGAGAATCCACTGACGCCACTCAACCTAAGTTGCCGTCTTGATTTGCCATACTCCGTGTCCTCGATTCAGAAAGAAATTCTTTCTTTTTCAAGATATCCACATTGAGAGAGCGAACAAGAGAGAAAAAAGCCCATAGGAGCTAAGATTAGAAAGAAAAAATGATGTAGAATTTAATACACACAGAATGAATAGGGCCAAAAACTAAGCTTAGAATATTTCACAATCTTAGGTCTCGAAATGAATAGAGAGAGAGAGAGAGAGAGAGAGAGAGAAAAAAAAAGAAGACTCAAGAGATAAGGAAGTAATTTATAGCTGCTTCAAATCGAAATAATAATAATAATAATAATAATAATAAATCCAAACGGAATCAATCGGAAGATAACGACACAAGAGCATCTTCAAAATTAATCATCGCTTCCGAATTCGAATCTAGAGTTCTATAGAAATACGAAAATCTCATTCGCCAACATCATCACCATCACCATTACCATCATCAACACAATTGGTCCAAAGAAAGGGTTTTTTGTTTTGGTTCCATTTTGTTTCGCTTGTATTGCAAATGAACTCTATTGCCTATTTCAAACATCTATGACATAGATTCGGAATGCTTTGATTCTGTTTCGCCCAAACAAGAATTCTAAAGTAGGATTCTTTAGGACCAGAAAAAAAAATCTTTCTTCGCCTTTATTTCGATTCAATTCAATTTTTTTTTTCGGTCCCAACAATCGACGTATACTACTGGTAAGTGGTTCACCGACCTTCTACAGAATGTTTCTCTCGAAAGAAAGAAATTCGGCCAAATTCATCTCTCTCTCTCTCTCTCTCTCTCTCTCTCTCTCTCTCTCTAGATGAGAGACACCAAAAAATACATGGAGTATATTCTTTTTTTTTCATTATTATTATTGTTCATTGAATCATTTCGATTGTAGCCGATGATCGTTTTACCATAGAGTTTATGACATAGACATCGACATCGACATCGACAGTGTTAACAAATGTGAACGTCTCCTGAATGAAAAATATGGCTTCTAGGTCGTTCAACTTTACCTCTCCGTTATAGTATCGGTCTCTTTCGATCCGATATGAATTGACATAATTCAATTATTTAAACGTACAAACATATATACCATACATGCATGCACATACACACACATACACATACATACATACATACATACACCACAAGCACATTGTATAGAATTTGATATTCTTCACTCTCCAATCTGTTCCGATCTTATGAAGTTTTTATCTCAAAAAAAAAAAAAAAAAAAAACAGCAATCGAAGAGAGAGTAGTTGGAAGACTGGCTCTAGTAGTTATATGACCCTTAGAAAGAGAGAGAGAGAGAGAGAGAGATTTGATGTGAAATGGAAATTATTAAAAGAGAGAGTAAGGTATGAACCCTCTTCCCTTCATCAAAGGGCACATTGACCTCTAAAAAAAAAAAAAAAAACTCATCGCCATCATCTTTTCGTTTTGTGTTCGTGTTCGTTTTTTTTTTCATTCAGACTATCCGATGTCTAAGAGAAAAAAAAAAAGATTTTATTTTTTTATTGGTATTTTCAGAAAGTAAAGTCTTTTAAGAACTCTTAGTTTGTAAAATGATGTTGTTAGAAAACGAAAAGAAAAAAATGGTGTCCTTGCCCCTCTCTCTCTCTCTCTCTCTCTCTCTCTCTCTCTCTCTCTAACAAGGTCTTGATGTTTGAATTTTCTAAATGAAATCCGAGAAGAACAATGTTCCAGGTTCAATGTCCATGATCGGATTCGATCTGGTCAATGACATTCGAATGCAATCTGATTGATTGAATCAATTCTGAAAGAGAGAATCGAATCTAGCTTTAAAGATTTTGAAATGATTTCTTCTAACGAATCCCCAAAGATAAATTTAATGGCATAGGTAAATTCGAAATTTTCATCGAAATCTGGACCTGGAGGCAGACACACACACACACCGACAAACACTGGCCATCTTTTCACTCTCATTCGCACAAAAAAGATCTCAATGAACTGAATGGCTTCATTTGAATTTCAAACAAAAAGATATTTCGTTATTTTTTTTTTTTTTCAAATCTTTTATGGAACACATGAAACCGATGATGATTGAATTCTTTTACATCACACATCGATACATCATTTGATTTTTATTTTGGCTTTAAACAATCTTTTTTTTTTTATAGCAAAAGTATAAAGAAAGTTTGTATAGTACAGAATTTTTTTTTTTTGTACAAGATTCAAATCATAATGAATAATTAACATGTCTCTCTTTAGATTGATGATCGATTTTTTTTTTTTGTACATCGAAAATAGAAAAAAAAAATCACTTAAATTAAATTTTAGTTCGGAAAAATTTATGATTCCAATAATTAGATGATTTGGTTTGTCTTCTACAACAAGATGAAGTTAATTTTTTTTTAAATAAATTATTTAAATACAGACATAATTCTATAAAGTATTGTTTTTAAATGATTCCTATCTCGAAATTTTGTCTCCAGATTTGTTTTATGATCGGGAAGGTGCTCTTGTCCGAATAAAATTATTTTAGTTGAGGATGATTATATAGAAACAAAGATTATCATCATATTGTCATAGATGATAATCTTCATCATCATCATAATCATCTTCTTCTTCGTTAGATTCCTCATCACTCACCACTACACGTTTACGATGCTTTTTCTTAGCACTTTTAGATTTTTTAACACTAAACAGATAAAAAGAATTAAAAATCAAATTTAGATTCGAATTGAATATTTTACCTTGTTTTCAATGCTTTAGTATCGCTTGTCACCGAAACATTTTTATTAGAACTCGTCTGGGCGGGAGGAGTATTCAAACAATTCGATTCAGAATTCATATCTTCGGATGAATCTTTACTGATTTTTTCGTTAGATTCGTTAACCGCACAATAAGATGTTGTTGTGGAAGAAGTTATTTTGGTAGATTGAAATAGTTTAGACAAGAAGGACTGCTTAAAATTAGGATCACTATTGTTGAGAGACACTTGTTTGAATCGTCGCCATTCCCCCAGAAGTTGTCGCTCGATCTCAGATAAATCATTGCTCAACAATAATGAATCTTGTACCGAAATATTTGGTTTAGCTTGATCGAATAATTCTCGAAGATGAACACTTTCAATCTATAATAAAAAAATATTAGCAAACAATTAAATCTCGATTCTAAACAAACCTGTCGCCTATGGACTGGTTTTTCCCAAGTTTTTGAATCGTTAGTGCTATAATCGTTGATTTTTTCGTCTTTTAAAAGATAGCACTCCTTCAATAAGGTGCGCAACAATGTCGACAGATAGATAATTCTAAGAGAATTGACCAAATTCGATAATCGCTCATTATTGACATCGTTCAAGAGAAGGTTGAAATTAACATGGATGTTGTTCTCATATTTCTTTAACTGTTCCTCGTTTTCTAGATCAATATCTTCAATATCAATCGGATTCGGTCCTCGCTCCAAATTGTTCTGTGCTATTTGCTGTTGCAGCAGCTGCTGTTGCTGCTGTTGATAGAAATAATGAGGATTCAGGTTGCCCATTTCATCATACATTGGAATATTAGGATCAATTATAGCTTGTTGCTCACATTGAGAGTGAGAAGGTTCTTGATATGGTTTTTCAACTATAAAAATCTCTTTAAACAATTGAGTCACATGAGTTGAATTGATTGAACTTGTACATTCGAGTTGATTTAAGATATAAAGAATTTCATCGAAAACAGTATACGGGAAAAAAAGTATATTCTCAGCGATGAATTCTATGTCAATGATTTCTGATTGATTATTTTGGTTGGAATTTTTGACCATCATTTCAGAAGAATCAAAATGTCTCAGTAAAGAGGTGATGAATCCTCTTCGAGATTGACGAGTATTACAAATAACATGGTAAAGAGACGACATTCTCGCACAAATTTCTTTGTTGGTCGTTTGAATGGCTATTAAATTTTGTCCATCTTGAGCTGACGTCGAATTTTTTTCCAAATAAACTCGGTAGCCAAAACATTTTAATTTCTTACAAAACAGAGCAGATAAATTGACAGCTTCTTTGGATTTCATCGCAACGTATCCATGATATTTACGTTCGATGTCATGAAGAACATGGTCTGCACGAATTCTTATCTGATAATCATCATCGCAAGTCATTGCGACTAGATGAGGCACTAATTGCAATGGATGAACATGACCACCAGAATGAATCACATGAATAACGTTGCAAGCTACTCGACGGATCGAAAGATTTGGATTCAAAGAATTAATTAAAATGGCCGATAGATATCTTTGAATAATTTGAGACTGAGTCGAAGAGGAATCATCTTCTGCAGATGTCATTGATTTCAATGACTCACGAGCCCACTCAATAGTTTTTGCTGCATTCTCATCAGACTCGATGGATTCTGATAAATAATTGCGAAAATTATTTAGAACTTGAATACAAAATAATTCATCATTTTTTCGAGTCTGATTATTGATCGAGTCTCCATCAGAGTATTCGTTTTTCAAAATCCTTGTATAGATCTCAATTACAGTTGGCAGTAGGCATATTTTAGGATCACTTTCTATAACAAAACCAAGTGCAACAATCGATTTGCACTTGATATCGACATCGTAAGGCGATAATATCAATTCAATAAAAGTATCTCGAACTCGATCTTTATAGTCTTGTATATGAGTGCTGAAATATTTAGCAAACAATCCACAAGTATAGATTGCACGCAAAAGTTTTGGTTTAACTTGCTGCTGATTTTGGCCTTCATAGAGAAGATTTTTGTATTGATAGAGAATTTGTTGGAACTTTGAAAACAATTCCACAGCTAGTTTAGCATTTTTCGTGTGATTTTTGATCAATATAGATAGACATTTGACTGAGCACTGAATAATATTCGCTGACGATTGTAAAATATTTTTTGTTAAATCTTCTTCAATTCTGGTCAACAAATATGGTGATGGATTATTTATGTGCGGAAGAACTCGTTCAATGGTTTGGATTAATTTCATTCGTAGCGAAATTTCTATCAAAGTTTCACATGACAATGACATTAAAGATTGCAAAGTGTCACAATGTTTAACCATCAACTCTGGACAACATTGAGATATCATGGCTAGACATTGAACAGCGCTTAATTGAGTGATTTTGGAACATTGTGGCATATCGTCAATCAAAACATCGTTGACGATTGAATCGCAAATTTGTTGAGTGATGGCTATGGTATCATTTTTAATTAATTGATCGAACAACGATTGCATTGATTCCATGCTCGCGTTATCATTGATCATGCTGGCAATCACATGCAATAGTGAATATACTTTGTATTTGATTGATGTTGAATTGGTGTTGGTGAACCATAGATCTCGACAAGTATCGACTACCAAGCGTCTTATACCTTCGCCATCATCATTAATACGCCTCACAATTTTCACAGCCATTTCTCCGCATTTTTCGAATTCGGGAAACTCAATACAAAAATCTCTTAAAATTTTGATCACACGTTTACGAACTGAAACTCCAGTGTCAAGTATACGATCACCAATAAGATCAGAATATCGTTGGCATAAATTTTGATCTTTTGATTGCAGCACGAAACGACCAATCAGATCGACGGTAGCTTCACGAACTGATGTTGATGGATCTAACAAAGCTGAGCGCATAGCATTTTGAAGATCAGTTCTAGACAATAATTGCGTAGCTTTATCAATAGTACATGAACTTAAAATGTTGGATAAACATTTCATCGCTCGACTTCTTTGAGTAGTATTCGAAGTGTTGGATAAAGATGCTGTAACATGAGATATAGAAATATCAAACAACCGGGAATTCGTAGAGAAATGAACAAATTCCATGTATTGAATACACAGAGCGGCAGTTGAAATGTCTATGATCGATCCATTATCTTCTTTCACTTTTTTGAGATTCAATTTCTGAAAAAATTGTTGCGATCTTTGTTCATTCTCAGTGTAGAATTTATCTTTGGACCATATTGATGCCAAAACTAATTTTTCGCGAATCAGTTTCTCTGAATTGAAATAATCTACTAAATGATTCCATAGTTTATTCGTGAATTGATTTTCATTGTTAACATTCTGTTTGGATTTTCTAGAAGGCTTGACACCTTCAGCATCATCGATAATTTTGAATGTTTTACTTAGTTCTTTGATCGTATCATCTTTCTCAGCTAAGAATTGTGCAAATTTAGAGCAAACAATTGATAAATATTCGATGGCTAGCAATCGCGCTGAAAGTGATGTATTCTGTTGTTTAGAATTCTGATTCGGGGCTAAGTAGGAAATCAATAATTTAATGATGACTTGTATAATTAAAATCGAAGCAGTCTTGTGCGGAGAATGAATTGAATCTAGAAGATCATTAAGTAGAGATTCGAAAATCAATTTGAAATCCACATCACTGTTATTCGTAGATTGATTTTGATGGCATTTGCGAAGAAAATGTGATAAAAAACTACTGATCACTTGCAAAGCAGCGGTACTTTGTTTTGATAATGAATCACGCGTGTGAGTATTCAAAGGATTTGGCTGAAAAAAAGCATTGGTTAAACGAATCAACATTTGAGTGAGAACAGAATCTCTCCTATGTGATTTTTTAGTAGGAATTTTAGACAGAGAATTCAACAGTTCTTCTAATATTGAGATTCTATGTTTCGGATATTCTTCAAAAACATGGCACAATATCTCGATCGAAACGAATTGCATCTCTGCTGTATTTTGCAACAAAAACAAAGCGCTCATCGAGATCCTAGTCAATGATAATATTAAAGTATCTGTCAAGGAGCCTTTTGTGCGAAGATTAATAAATTCGAATAACAACTGCAATAATTGAGTCCAACGAGTGACATGCCTTTTTGTAACTCCAAAATGATTCACTTGATGTGTGGTTGATTTAGATTTCGGAGATTTATTCGTAGTTGTGACATGAGTGACTGCACTAAGATTGTGGGAAATGAAATCCACAGTGACTTCAATCAATTCTTCCAAACTTATCAGATTAGATTGTTCATTTTGATTGGATGTCGAAGTCATAATATGCAAAGCCGATTGTGATGCATTGCAGCAAAGCTCCCAATAATAGGCTCTTTCTTCAATCTCTTCATAATCGTTACATTCGTCATTGGATGAAGCTAAAATGGCACTTGTTTTGCTTTTATACCTAGTAAACCATAGATTTAATTGATTAGAAAGTACTGTCAAAAAAAGTATCAATTTTTTCCGTTCGATTTCATTGACTCGATTGCTTTGCTTGATCTTAGCTGAAAGAATCATAATTTCTTTGATTTGTTCGGCATCTATAGTAACATTGAACGTCAAGCCATTTACATGATTATCGAAATCTTCATATGAATTCATTGATGATTTCGATTTCTTCTTTTTGTTATGACTCGATTTTTTAAATGGATCGTTATTATATTCATTATCACTCGGAATATCGTTGTAATCATTGAAATCATTGCACGATGTGGAAAGAATTTGATCTATAATTTGTTCAAATCTCACTATGATGTCAATAGTGGTTGTGTTGAGAAAAAAGTCATCATAATCAGCATCTGAGAATGAATATTTAACCGAGCGAATTTGAGGTTTCATGTCCGAGATTGATCGTCGTTGAAAACTTGGAGTTTTTTTGGTTGCGGTACTAGAAGTGGTTGAAGAATCATTTCGAGATCTTTTTGATGAGATGTTGGGCTTAAATTCTTCATTGTTCAATTGACTCTGATCTTGATTAGAAGAATATTTAACTTCACTCTTAACACGGAGATTACGAATGTTATTATCTAAAGTTCCCGATGTTGACGAATTTTGACTTGCTACAGCTTGATCATCATAATTATTTGAAGAATTTAAATTGGAAATATTTTGATTTGAACATTGTTCTTGAGTGAAGTTTTGCTGTCCAGACGTTTGAGATGTTGGAACAAATGTCGTCGAAGCAGCTTGAATCGATTTTTGTGCGGCTTCCTTATGTTCATTTTTGATTCTCTCATCTAACAAAGGATAATTGCTGCTGTTGTTAGGCTGCGAATGTTGAGGAGATTCAATTTTAATATCGTTGACATTTCTTTGAATACTATTCAAATTTCCTGGCTGAATTGATCCAGAAAATTGATGATGATGATTTAATTGTGAATAATTATCGTCAGCGATCATGTTTGACTGAATGTGATGCGATTGATGCTGAAGAACAGAATCTCCAGTTAATTCTGAATTTAATACTGAAGAGTGATGATTCGTTTGCTGCGAAGATAATGAATGCTGATGTGAGTGATGATGTTGAGGTGTGAAATTGGATTGTTGATGCGATAAATCATTACTTGAATTGGCATTGATGGTAGACACAGGATCGCAATCATTTATAAGATCATTCATTAGGTTTTGATGCAGATCAGTCATATGCCTATCGATCGACGGCTCAATAGTATGTAGATCTGCATTCAAATCTTGAAGATTATTGTTGCTGTTGGAAGTCGAGTTGTTATTATTTATAGAATTATTAATCGAATGAGTGGTTGTTTGATAGATTGAAGACGGATCGTCATTAATGGATGCAGATGAGACTGATGAAGATTCTAAAGAGTTCGGACTATTAAAAAAGCAACCACGAGCTAAAAGTTCGTGCAATAGCTGCGAAGGCTGCTGAGAAGTGCTGGAATTACTCACAGAATTCGAATTCACGGAGTTCCCTTCGGAATTTGATGGGGATGTCGTCGAATCAGTTGAATTATTGTTTGTCAACGTGATTTCATTAATTTGCTGTTTAGTTAAATAAAGTGCTTGTTGAAGGGCAGGGATCGTTGAAAGATCGTTGAGCAAATTGTTTTTGGTGACTGAAGAGATATTAAGACCGTTAATCAATGAATTCGTATGAGGAGATTTATCAATCACTGCACTTGGTAGTGGAAGTTCTGTGAGGACATCACATAAAGATTGACAGCAAGCCAACGTCACTGAAGATGCCATATTGGTATCAAATGCTGCATGCATGAACATTTGTTGCAAATTATTCGAAGTTCCTGAAACTGATGTTGGACCAGCACCAGGCCCTGTCGTGGCGATGCCGTTCCCGCTAATAGGCGCCATATTAGAACCACCCACAAGATTATTAATTGGATTCATTGCCTTGTAGGTGGTTTTTCAACGTGTTTCAACACGTTTGATTTCTTAAGTACTTGTATTATTCAACTTGGTGGCAATTTATCTTGATAATTTAGACGGTGATTATTCTTCGAGAGGCTCTAAATTGATCGAATTCAACAAGAACCTCTGAATTTGGTGATCCTTACGTGATGAAGCTTAGATAAATGCATAGATACATTGAGTCTAAATTTGACAATTTCAAAACAATTTTTGAACTTTGTCCTGGGCGCTAATTTTGATGCTTTGAATTTTGAATTTGATATTGTTGATGTAGATGCATGGTTCATTAACATCTGTATGATTGCAATGAAGTCCGATGCTTATAGAAACAATCAATTAAAGGAGAATCAGTAAAATGAAAATTCAATATAAATCAAAATTATTTACCTGGATTTTTCCAAAACTTATCGGATTGTTCATAAGTCTACTTTTCAATTATCGGAATCCAAAACATATAGAACAACAATAATTATAATACCAATTATTATTATTATTATTTATTTTTATCATCATCATCGTTATTTTTTTTCTTTTTTCTTCTTCAATCACAACTTTATCAATTCTTCAATTATTTGGTTATTTGCAACGGCGGCGTAATCGGCGTTCCAAAGGTAGCAGTTAAGGACGATGGTCATCTAAAGCCGATCATTGCGAATAAATGAAAATCTGGAGAAAAAAAAAATTGGCTCATAAGCTAATCGACTGCTTCTTAAATTGAGTGAGAGCACAAGTGTGTGAGAGAGGGAGAGAGAGAGAGAGAGAGAGAGAGAGTGTGTGTGTGTGAGAGATATAGACGAACGAATCATTCGTCAGACATTTTGTTTTGTTTGATGATGCACATCAACAGACCGCTACCACTGCTGGGACAATTTTTCATAATGAAGAAGAATTCTTGATTGCTTTGAATTGCTTCTCGTTCGTTCGTTCGCAAAGAATGGCGCAAGTTTTTTTTCCATCCCAAAAGATTGCAGCTCTCTGCAATATTTTTTTTTCTAGTTTTCTGTGCAATCTACTCTCTCTCTCTCTTTGCGTTCATTCATTTTCCGCTATGGAAATGTGTCGCGAATTTCGAATCTTTCCCATCAAGGGAACAGTTTTTTCCGGAAGGGAAAATCTCTAGAATTTAAAATTCCATTCTCTTATTCCATTTTCCAAATGATTTCATTCAAAATTATAGAATTTTGTAACATTCGATCGATTTGAACGGAAAAGAATTAAACGAAACAAATTATTCCCAATTAGCGATGTCATAGAAAAATTTTCATAATCTCTTCTATTTAGCTCGCTTCGGATAACTTCAAAGAGAATCCTAGAATTTCAAAACCTTGACCTTGAAATTGAAATGAAAAAAAAATTTTCCATTTTATTTTATTTAAAACAAACAATTGTTCTTTCAATGATCTCTATTCAATTCTTTTTGGGATTTTTTTCCTCCAAATTCTATCTTGATTCTGCTATAGGGTTGGGTCCATGATTAAAACTCAAACGATCTGTGTGTGTATATGTGTGTGTGTGTGTGTGTGTGTGTATGTATGTGTGAGAAACTTTTTCTCTTAGGTTTAGTCTCGAAATGCTCCCACATTATTGAGATTTCGTACATTTTGTTTTTGTGTGTGTGGTATGTGTGTGTGTGTATGTGTGTGTAGGCCTCTGCATGTGAATGTGTATGTGTGTGGATCTGTTTAAGTGTGTATGTGTGTGTGTGTGTCTGATTATGTCTGTTTTTGTGCCAGAATGATCCCATAATTTCCATCCATTTTCTATGATGATAATGATGAGAATGTGTGTGTGTGTGTGTGAGAGTGTGTGTTGTGTGTGTGGCGAACGTTCGAATTTTGTTTGTGTATAAGTGTGTGAGGTTAGTGTGTGTGTGTGTGTGTGTGTGTAAATGTGTGTGTATGTGTGTTAAGCTTCGAATTTTCGTGTGTGTGTGTTTGTAATATTTTCTCCATCATCTGGCTATCCCACTCATCTTTTTCGTTTGGGCAGAGTAAACAAAACAGCAAAAAAAAAAAGTTAGAAAAAAATACTATCGAGAGGGAGAGATCCAGAGAGTAAGGATAACTGCCAGTTTTTTTTTCTTTATTATTATTTTGTTCAATCCACACACACACACACACACACACATATACACACACTCCGATAACAAATCAAAAGAAAAAAAAATGGTCCCTAAGTATTGAAAAACAGTGTTTGGTTTTGTTTGATTCACGAAGATCTCTCTGGCTCTACTCTCTCTCTCTCTCTCTCTCTCTCTAAATGAATTCTGCTATTCCAGAATTTTTTTTATGATTGTTTTGTTAGGGAATCAACGATTGATTCTATTAAAATTCATTGATAAAAATCGCTCGATTCGTTCGGGATCTAAATATCATGAATTAGTTTCAGTGTTTACAATCATTCATCAAGAAGATTCAAACTATATCTCCTTTTCATCATCCAGAGAAATCTTTATCTGATTGAAGAAATTTGTTTCATAAAGCTTCATCCCATGACTACGCATCAAAATTCATCATCTTCGTCTACGACAGTAGCGGCATCCTCGGCCACCAATCATCCACCGAATCATCATCAACATCAACATCATCATCATCAACAACAGACCCATCATATTCATCAACATCAACACAATCAAATCCATGGTGCGACATCGAAAAGTTCCAGAAAAAATTCACAAGTAAACGGAACGAACAAATCGAACGAACATTACTATAACAACAATGTAGTGAATAAATCGAAATCATCATCTGCTACTCCGATCGATCAAGGTAGATTACGAGAATTTTTTTAACTCTAAGCAAAACGCTCTCATTATATTATCTCATTCTCTTAAGCAATTTCAAACATCTCTGTCAATGGAATGAAAAATATCGAACATTTCATCGAGAAGATTCTAATTGATGGCAAACAATGGTATCGTTGTAAATGGCAAAATTGTGCCTACTCGACCATTCGATCGGATTCGATCGTTCGGCATATGAGAAAACGTATTCCAATCTTTTGAAATTTTACTCTCTATAACTCTTTCAAATCTTCAATTTTGTTTTAGACACCGGAGAGAGACCATATAAATGTTGGTTTTGTTCTTATGCTACCATACAGAATTCTGCTTTAAAAATCCATATGCGAAGACATACTGGGGAGAAGCCGTATGTTTGTAAGTTTCCGGATTGTGGAAAACGATTCGCTGTGTTGAATACCTTGGTAGTTCACGAAAGAACACATACCGGTTACAAGCCCTACAAATGTTCATTCGGAAATGGCTGTCAATATTCTAGCAGCGATCGATGTAAACTAGTTAGTCATATGAAAAAATCACATCAAGTCGATTTCAATAAGTTGTCGAATTCTCTGAAGACTACAATGACCGGAACAACTTCCGGTCAAACGGGATTTCCAGCAATATTCTCAGTCACCAATGGCAGTTCTGCGGTACCAACTGCCTGTTCATCTAGCTCAAATAGCAGTAGTCATTCATTAGCGTTAGTCAGTGGAGCGATGTCTTCCTCTCAATTGCTAATGGCTGCCAATCATTCTGTTTATAATCCGTTCACGACAATTCAAAATAACCAGATGATTCAGGTCAATAATTCTTTACATCATGGACAATCACAATTGAAAAATGAAATCATAAATAATCCTCAAACATCAAACACTTCATTCGTTCCGTTAAATCTTCTAAGTGTAATCTCTGGCAGCGGAAATTATGAAAATCTTCAAAGTAAATAGATTTGACCTAAACATTTCCTCTCTTTTCACGCTAAAATCTTTTTTTGTTTGCACAAATTTCTTCCCTTGCATATTTTCCTTTTTAAATCTTAGAATTTTGAAATTCTAAAATCTCTCTTCTATCTATCTCTTTGATTTCTCTCTCATTTTTCCTTTGTTTTGCTTCAATGCTAAAACAAAACCTCAAAAGAGAAGGACTGCAAAATTCTATTCTAAACCTTTAAAACCTCTCTCCAAGCTATCATAACTAATAAACAATATAATTTGACATCTTTTAATTGATTGACGTTTCGAATTCTTCTGTCTAAATTGTCAGATGCCAATAATTCTTTCACATCGATTGGTCAACGTAGTTCGGCGAGGAATCCCTCGAAAAAGAATCGATCTCATAACGCTAATCAGTCTGGAGCGAGAACACTATTATCATCTTCCCAACAAACAAATCATCGATTGCATAACAATAACAATCGTAACACCGTTGCTACATCATCACCAGCATCGAATAACGCCAAAATAAACAATAATCTTCAACAGTATATAAATCATTTCAATGCCGGAACTGATCAAAACGATGTCGATGTTGAGAATGTCAGCAGAGAAGAGAACAGCATCAAAAGGGTTATGAACTATGTTGATAAACGTTCAATCGGTAACCGAACATCGTACTATTGTAAATGGGCAAATTGTGGCTACGAAAGTTTACGCTCGGATTCTATCGTTCGTCATATTCGATCACGTAACTATTATTTTTGATGATTGTTGATCCAAGTTGATTAATAATATTTGAATTTTTTTTTTCCTCGATGCTCTTTATTTGATTAGATACTGGAGAACGACCATATAAATGTCATTATCTCAATTGTAATTATGCAACTATACAACGAAGTAGTCTAAACAAGCACATGACAAAACATATTAGTAGTCTCTAATCTGATCTGGATACGAGTCCAATCTTTTGAGCATCTCATTGAAGTCTATTGAAAAATATCGGAATGAAAATCTTATTTTATACAGTTTTTGAAAATTGAAAAAAAAAATGTATTTTTTATGAAATTCTGCATTGTATCAGCACGTATACCTCATCAATCGTCATCAATTAGTATTTTTATATTGGAATGTAAATAGAGATTCGTTTTTGTTTCTATCTTCGTTTGTATACTTTTTCATTTCATACAAAATCAAATCTTATTGATATTTTGTCTGATGTTCGCTCAAATCATAGTTGATTTTTTGAGAAAATGAAAATATGAATTATTTTCAATATGAAAACATTTTTTCAAATTAAAGGTTGTAAAAAGGTCGATTTTTTTTTAATTGAATTCATTGTTTCATTGAAGAACATCAAATACATTGAGCTTTTGGATTCTTTAAAAAGCAGCAAAAATTCGATGGATAAAAAGAGAAGAGATATCACATTTAATTGTAGAAAAATTTGAACAATTTGAATTAGATTGACATCAACAAATTAGATCGTTTAGAGAATATTGTCCATGGCCATCTAAAATCATTTTTGATTATAATTTGATTCTCGATCGAATTCCGTTCAAACGCCTGAACGATTCTTAATGACCAACTATTCAGATGGGTGTTGTGGTGAAAATTTGGATTGAAAGTTTTAATCAAAGTCGATGTACCTCTCGCATATCGATTACTATGATGAAATTGATTGTTATATGGATGATGATTCGATGAGAATTGATCTTGTATTTTGTCTGATTGAAATTGATTCAGATTCATCGAATGAATACACATCGAATGATAGCAAACAAAAAATAGTTTGCTTAGAATCAAACCCAAAATTACATCAACTAGATAGTGTCCTCGTGCGATCAAAATCGCAACAATACCGGTGGCGACTAAAAAATGATAGAGATAGCGAATGATATAGAAACAAAGTTTCTTACGCCCATCAAGCCAATAGTACATCAAAAATAAGTCACCTTCAAGGGGATTAGAAACAATTAATTAACTATCCAAAAACTATTATATTCGATATCGAAGATTATACCAGTTACAAGAATGACAGTATGACCAGAGAAGATGTAATCACCACAATAGGTGTGATGACCATTGACAGAGAGGCCCATTCCTACGCTCATAAAGATGATTCTGTATAGAATCGTTTTGGTTAAAGTGAACATATTCATTTCGGTGATATTGATTTTCGGTGAGCAATAATATTTTGGATTCGAGACTGGCACTTGAGTTGAAGCCATACAAATCGCTCGAAGTAGATAGAGAAAACCTAGTATGATGAACAAACGTGGCATAATGATCCAACAGAATCGATGGCTAAAGATCATGATCATAACCGAGACCGACATAAATATGATGATATATTCGCAAATGTTTAAGGCATAATCGTGATGCGGTAGAATCTCAAAAGACATATCTGGCAACGGGGGCTGTTGATATGGTACACGTTCATGGATGATCGCCAAAACACCGAGATTGATGAAGACGGCCAGAAATAGAAAGATTAAGGACGAAAACAGTGATAGACGATTAGCACATAACGATAAATGATGACTAGTGGATGATTGTGAATCATCAAGATTGACACTATTCTCTAGATCGATGCTAAAATTTTGTGGTTGCGAATGAAGATGTGGATTGAGATTAGAATGATGATGATTGTTATAGAAATTATGTTGATCATTTTTCATTCCATCAAGATGTTTTGGATCATCACCATTAACACGATCATCATCGACGTTATTGATCACATCAATTCTAACAGAGTTGTTTGTTTTTCTCGATAGATTGTTCGTGATCGGATGATGATGATGGTGAAGTTGATGTTGATTGTGATGATGATTGTGATGATGATCCAAAACATCGATCGATTTATTACGATCAAGAATTATTGATGGATTCTCGTCTGGTTTCAAAACCGAAGGTAATGTTCGTTCATCATCCTCATCATCATCGTCGTCATATCTCAAACGATAAACATCATTGGCCATTTTGGTGATCTCTTCAATGAGATTGATTGTTTCGAATCGAAAACAAATTCTTATCGATGTTGTTCATTCATTTAGAACGAAATGGTTTTCGCATTTAAAAATAAAAAAACAAAAAACTAATCAAACACTTTGATTGCTTCGCAAAATTTTTTTTTTTGAAATTTATTGAGAAGAAAATTTATGAATGAAATAGTTAGAATCGTAAAATTTCTTCATTTCTTCATGTCTTCATTGAAAGTTTCGTTAAATGTTTTTTTTCTTTTTTTTCTCGTGGGCCGTCTTCAAGAATAGATGGAGGAGAGAATGTGAAACATTTCAGATTTCAAGATCAATATTTTCAATCGCAATAGCTATGTTGGTATTAGTGTTGGTGTTGGTGTTGTGGTTGGTGTTGGTGTTGTTGAGTCATCGAATATCGCTATCAACATTGAACAACATTTTACCATCGTCATCAACAAAACGATCATAAACACCCTCAATAATAATGATAACAGAAGATAATACACAACTGGTTGGTTTGATTTTTAAAGACGTCGATGATGCTGACGACATCGATCGGTTTTCTCTTACTGTTGCTGTTGTTGTTGTCGATGTCGATGTCGATGTCGACAGTGTGGCGATTGTGAAGAATTTAGTAAACAAATTTGTTTACCGATTTTCTTGGAGCCAGTTTTTTTCTTATTTCCGAACCTCTCTTCAGTTTGCGAGAACAAAAAAAAAAAAATGAAAAATGAAAAAAAAATTCAATTCTTGATTCAATTCTGATTGATAAGAGTCTATAGTTTTGATGACGATTGTCGATGTCGATGTCGATTATGTTTTTACTTTAATCGATCAACTATCAACCACCATCATCATCATCATCATCATCATCATCATCATCATCATTATCTTCTCTACACGAAGGTACGGGAATGATGCTTGTTGATTAGGAAGCCGTTTTTCATCTAATTCAACAACGAAAAGGTATGGAAAGAGAGGATGGGGAAACGAATCGCGCTTTCATTGGCGAGAATGATGGTGTGATGCAGATGCCGATGCCGATACCGATGCCGTTACCACTGACAATTATCAATGAGATGTAGCAAGACTGGATCGGTTATATCTAGTATTTATCTTTGGATTTTTATTTTATTTTATTTTTTTTCCTTTTTTTTTTTTTGGATTTTTATTTTTATCTTTTTCAATACAAATATTGATTGATTTCGATGTTAAAGATACATACAGGCACCAACAAGAGGACGAAGAAGAAGAAGAAGAAGAAGAAGAAGAAGAACACTCACAAGACTTAAACATAGAGTAATAGAAAAAAAACATCGAAACAACAGCCTAACGAAGCGATGAGAGAGAATGAAAATTTGTTTTTTTTTATTTTTATTTTTTTATTATATACAGTTGTTTGCTTTCGGAAGCAATTCGATGCTGTTAATGGGAATATGAATGTAACGGAAGTATACAACGATAGAAATGAATCAATTTCAATATCAATAATTGATTTGTTTCGTAAAAAAAAAAAAAAATTTCAATAATCTTCTTCTTCTTGTCATTAGGAATTTCCGTTTTAGATTCCAATCTTATCTAATTTAGATTGATTGCAATAGTGGAAATAGTTTGCGAGCAAAGAGATTGATATTAAACGAATGGATTAGTTATAGTTATAGTTATAGTTATAGTTGTTGTTATGAGAAACTTCTCTCTCTCTCTCTCTCTCTCTCGATCCGATCCATCTGAATGCATCCAGATGAATATTTTCTAGCTAAAAATTGAACGAAATATTGGGGAAACAAAAATGGTTATATAAAAAACAAATAAAAAAAAAACAAAACCAAATTGTCCATTCTAAACTTTTGTAGCCAATCAGCTAGATGATTCGATTCGAGCAGATATTATTCGTAGAGAGAGAGAGAGAGAGAGAGAGAGAGAGAGAGAGAGAGAGAGAGAGAGAGAGAGAGAGAGTATCGACGATCAAATGCTAACGATTAATAATAATAATAATCTATTCGAATAATCTAATTGTTGATAGAATCACAGAAGAAGATAAGCGAAGAAAAGAATTTCTTCACCACTGAAGAGATAAGTGTTTGATGATTTCACAATCAAATGAAAGGTTTAGGAAAGATTCTTTTTTTTTTCTTTGTTATTTTTTTTGTGATTCGATTTGATGATAATAAATCAACAACAACAAAATCATCTAAGAAATTAAAAAAAAAAAAAAAAAAAAAAAAGATTCGATAATTCGATCGTAGAGGATTTGAATAAAATTTTGAAATTTTCTTGAAGATGGAAAGAAATGGATCGCATTCGAATTTTCAATTATACGATTAGATTCGATTCGCTCGGTAACAAATCTCTCTCTCTCTCTCTCTCTCTCTTTCTCGGCTAAGAATTGACATTCAATCTAATTGGTAAATTGAATGCCGACAGAACAAAAAAAAAAAAAAACAGACCGACAGAGAGAGAGAGAGAGAGAGAGAGAGAAATATGAGAAATCGAAACACTAACACTGACACCAATACTGACACTAACACTAACACACTAATACCAACACACACACACACACACACACACACACACACCTACCTAGAAAGAATTAGATCGGATTGTTTGTTTCTTTTTTTCTTTCTTTTTTTTCTCTTTGAATGTTGAACAATTCTTACATTGAGAGAGATTCTAGAAGAATCTTTAGATTGTAAGAATCTAAGAATAAGAATAAGAATGGTTGTGGTAGAGAGTGGTTGAACGGTTGAACGGTTGAACGGGGGGAAAAAGATTATCGAAACAAAATATTCAATTAAAAATTAGTCGATTTTTTTTTCGGTTGGTTGTTGTTGTTGTTGTTGTTCATTCCATCTCTCTCTCTCTCTCTCTCTCTCTTTTGTTGAATGAGAAAAATGATCTATGATTCCCTATATATAAAAGTGAAAATCTCATCATTCATCCATTCGTTCGGGTGTGGAAGGAAGAAGAAGAAGAAGAAGAAGTAGAAGAAGTAGAAATCTAGTAGAAATCTAGGAGAGGCGGAGGGAGAAAGAGAATAAATTCCAATCACAATTTGGATTTATTTTATTTTTTTTCTTTATAACCAAATTTCTTAATAATTGGAAATCTTTGAGATTATTTAGGTTAGAATTTGAGATTCCCCCCTCCCCCAGTTTCTTCTTCTCTTCTTCTCTCTCTCTCTCTCTCTCTTCTCATTTGCTCCGTCTGCTGTTCTCAAAGAATCGTTAGGTATTGGAAGAGAATAAGATTTTTAAAATTATAATCCTCAAAAAAAGAATCAAATCAAATCGGATTCGTATTGAGAGTGAAAAATGAGTGAAGTGTTCAAGAGACGACGACGATTGAAAGGTATTGGAGATAAAAAAAAAAAAATCTTCAAATTCTTTGTTGTTGTTGTTGTTGTTGTTGTTGCCGTTGTATCATCTTCATCCTTGAAATACATTTCACATAGTCTCTTGCCAGCATCTTATTTTGTCGGTGTAGAGAATCTCTATTGCATCAATGATTATGATTGCATCATTCTATTTTGATGCTAAGTGTTGCTTACTCTCTCTCTCTCTCTCTCTCTCTCTCACTCTCTCTCACTCTTGAAGCACTTCAATTGATAAACATTCGATTAAAATATTGACGTTAATATCGTTGAGATATTATCGAATTGTTTTTTTTTTATTTTATTTTATTTTTTTTTCTCTATTTCAATTTTCATGAAATTTTGATACATTTGATATAAAGAAGAAAAAAAACAAAAAACCGATAAGGAAGATGGAATTATATAGAAAGATTCAAAAGTAGTAAATGATGGTGATTCGAAACAAATGAATGAATTTCAATGAATTTCAATATCTTCGGTGAATAACTAAAATCACTATCATCTCACTATGATGATGGATAGATTTTGGATTGATAGTAATCATTCATTGCTGATCTTAATTCAAATCAAAACACAGAGAATTGATGAGATTGTTCACGAATCAATCGAAATACGATAAATCGAGTACTTTTGGAAACTAAGAGAAGAAGAATGAAGTTCTAGAGCTTTTTGGTTTGTTTGTTTTTTTTTTTTTTTTGTACCATAGATAATCTAATCATCAAACAATTTCATTTGATTATATCTCTTCATCCATTTCTTTCCCTCTCTTCCCCAATTGACATTGAATGAATCATACATCTGCTGTATGACATTCTTCGATAATTAAATAGAAAAATGAGCCAATTGGTTTTTTTTCCAAACCTATCTTTTGCTAGCATTATCCATATCAAATACCAGAGAGAGAGAGAGAGAGAGAGAGAGAGAGAGAGAGAGAGAGAGAGAGAGAGAGAAAGGTAAAAAAATGATTGGATCGAAATGAAGCTTTATTATCTATCCTCAGCTATTCGTGTCGCTTTTTAGCAATACTTTCGAGTGAGAGTTACCTATTATTGATTGTAATTATGAGTCTGGTTAGAGAATGCAACGATCGTACGAAGATAACAAATACTACACCTCGAAACAAAAGAAAAGTTTCAATGTGTAGTATCATTGCAAAATGGTTCCAATATGAATGCAATGAGATTATATTTATCGCTTTGCTTTAGCATATTGATTTGTTTGATTTTTATTAATTATTTTTGCAGTTCCAAAACCAAGTGACACACCCTTTTCGAAGAAGTAAATTTGCAATGATTTGGATTCATGATTTAAAAATCTAGATCTAGCAAGAATGTTGATTTTGAAATTTTCCATCGAATCACAATTATTCGAATTCATTTGAGATTCTATTCATTTATTCCATCAAATTTAAACCTTAACTGACCTCGAGTGCAATCATTAAACTACCGTTTTTCATAATTAAATTGCAAATAAAAAATGATTTGTCGATCTTATGAATCGGTTCATTGTGAGTTGACTATATATTTTTTTTGATCATTTGAATGGATTGCATTCCAAATTTTTCTGCATTCGACAGCATATCTGATATTGGATCAGATAGAGTGAGATTCTGGAATTCGCCGAATTATTGCATTGTACTCAGGTGGTGGTGGAGTGTTTGTAACAAATTTATTCAGTTGTATTGGAAAACTGGAGGAATTTACTTCATCATAGCGGGGAAGATCATTGAAATCCGAATCATTCGCTTCGAATGGTTGTAGATTGGCTGCACTGAGAATTGTGAGGCAAGGTCTGGGGGGTTGAAATCTATCGCTATCATTTTGTTGCATATCCGACGATTGATTACGTTTCGATCTGATAAAATCATATGAAACAAAAACAAGACTAACAACGATCAAAACAATAGCCATAGTTAGGAACACTATTCCTTGGACGAATGGTGTTTAGAGCAGAGAAAGAATCATTGTTTAGAATATATCGATTATGGTTTGAGATACGATCCAACTTACCTATACTGAGGAATAATCTTTTTCTATTATGGATAACAATTACATTGGTTAGAAAAAGTATACCGACAATGAAAAACAATACACCGATGAGCATCGGAAACCAGCAACTATTGTAGTAAATGTAGTTAATAATTGATGACAATTGATTTCTTCCAGATCTCATTTTGGTAGATTTTTTTTTTCGAACCAAATCAAACAATTCTATTTGCTTTTTTTTCCATTCCCAATGATCGAAGAATTTATCTAAGAAAAAGAAAAGAGAGAGAGAGAGAGAGAGAGAGAGAAAGGAATAAATTTGATCAATTCTTTGAATGTGAAATAGATTCTCTCGTTCTATCGAAACCGTCTTCCATGATCATTATTGAAATCGATAATAATCGAATAACAACATATCGAATGATTCAGTTCGAATCGAGAGTCCGCTCTAATTCATCGTATAATTTCACCTTTATCTAGGAAATAATGAAATAATATTTCTGCTAGGATGATTGAACAAAAAAAAATAACAAACCATTCAATCTTTAGCCGTATGCTGATAACGATAGCGATGAGAGCTAGAATCACTAGAATCAAAACTAGATTGACCTAGATTTTTTTTCATTTCGATTTCAATTTTATTCACGACTGAATAAATATAATAAGAATAGTTTGTTGCTTTCATTCTATCCGGAATCAATGTGGATCGTAAAATTTCATGGACAAAATCTTTGGAAAGCGAGTAATTAGTTTTTTTTTTGGCTCGATAGAATGGATAAATTTCCTACCTGGACCTAGATTATTAATTCAATGTCGTGCGAAAAATTTCAAGATCCAATCTAACGTTCGTGTAGCGTTTCAATTGAATCGATCCATAATGAAACATTTGGCTTAGATGGCTTCCATAAAAACAATAATTGTCTGAAACAATCGAACTATCAGATTCAATTTGAATTGATTTTCGCATTGATTCGTAGAACAATTTGATTGATTTTCGATCGATCGATCGCAAAATGTTTGCAATCTCTCTCTCTCTCTCTCTCTTGCCAACAATCGAATCAATTTATTCATTCGAACTTTTTCGTAATTTCGAGACGAATTTTCCTTGAAGACTTTTTTTTTATTGATTATAGATTGTCATCTACTTTTTTTTTCGTTTACAATCGAACCTTATCCTTCTAGAACAAGAGAGAGAGAGAGAGAGAGAGAGAGAGAGAGAGAGATGAGATGAGAGGAGAAATTTTTTTTTTTATTTTCAAATTTTTAAAATTTTGATGCAACGATCATAAAATCTAGAAATCAATCGTTGAGATAGACATTGACTTTGTAAGACTTCGTAATTTCATACGCAATCATAAGAAATATGAATGAAAAATTTTTGATCAAAATTTCTATCGAAATATTCGATCAATTTGGATCATAATTTTCTCCCAATTAATTTTATCGATTCAGTGGCGATTTTGATTCAAAAAAAAATTTTTTTTTTATGAGACAAAATTCTCATCGGCGAGAATTTTGATTCGAAAAAAAATCGAACAATTTTCTATAAAATTCGAACGTTTGTTTTTTTGTAATGATTCGATTTTTTTTTCTCCGCAAGAAGAAGAAGAGAAACCCAAAAGAATTTTGTTTCGCCCAAGCAAATTATCAATCTCTCCTTCGATACCAACGAAAAAAAAGATGTCGATGTCAAAATCTTTGAGTTCCAAAGTATCAATCAACGATATAATGTGGTCGTTTTTACAGAAAAATTTCTTCAATAAGCTCAGATCGATTAGAAATTCAAAGAGAAAAATTCAAATAAGATTTGTAATTTTAATCATCTTCGTTTCTGTTTTGATTCATCGTCGTTGGTCAAAAAAGGCCAATAATTCTAGCATTACATCATCATTGTCATCTTCATCAATAACAACACAGAAGCCATCAAAATCATCGGAAAAATTGAATTCGATAAGAAATCCAATTCGATATGTACATAAAGTTTTGACAAATTTAAATCAAATCGATTTTTGAAAGTTCAATGGAATTTGTTTTAATTTTCGGTAGAATTCTATTCCATCTTCCTCAAAGTCTATCTTTCTAAGAAGGTATGTTCGTACTAACGAAAGAATTTCCCATTCCAATGTTTATCCCCATCTTAGCTACAAATCTACAAATCGACGGGAACAAACTTTAAGCGTAATCTTCCAAATTGTCGTTCCTTTTTGTCAGAAATTTCCCATAGTCATATTAACTCTTTGCTTCACAATTGAAATGTACCTAATTTATTGGAAAATTTTTCTAATAGAAATTTTAATAAGATATTCCAATAACCTATACCATAGGTCCTATGGTCACGTATTCGATTATCAAAGTAGGATGCCGTTGACGACAATTAAAGAAATTTTTTTTTGTTTGACAATCGATTGTTGGACTACGTTAAATTTTTTAGTGTGGAAAGGATTTCGCATATCAATTGCATTTCCTAGTATTTTATTGCATTTTTTGTCGCCTTTTTTCAAACAGTTTAAATGGAATACTTTGAAATAATGGATTATTTCCCATATGAAGGGGAAAGATTTAAAAAAAATGTCGATCACGGATCGAGATTCTGTTTTGGATTCATTTATGATTTCAAAATTGCTTTTCGAATTAAATAGGTAAATTTTTCATTTTTTCAATATTGAAATTCGACATTGATGAGATCGACACTAGATTTTAGATAGAAGAATTTATAGACAAAGATACTTTACCCGATTGTGAAATTTTCGAGTTCTAGAGAATGTGAAATTCTTTTCCCTCAACTCTCACTATACAATATCAAATTAACATCATTGACCTTCAGGGAATTTTAACTTCTTGAAGAAGTGAATCACACACAATCCAGTGCTCGTTAGCGATCACGCGAGGAAAGGTAGAAAAACTAAATTCTATCTCTTTATCGTAGTTTATATTGTTAATTTTAGAACAACAACAAGCAAAAAAAAAATTCTTTGTAATTTACATCGAAGAGAAGACATTCAAAATTACGTATTTCACAGCGATTGTGTTTGAATTCTTCAATGGAGAAGAAAAACTAGATTCTATCCATTTCAAAGTACGATATAATCAAAGTGGGATACAAAAATTTTTGGATTTCCATTCTTTATTTCTCTCTCTCTCTCTCACTCGATTCTCGGAAAGAGTTTCTATTCATTTCGTTTCCATAATTAACGAGTATAGCGAAAAGATGTACATTCGATTCGATTCGATTCGATTCTTGACAAGATCTTAGTCATTTTTTATCCCAAATCAATTCATTAGATTCTAGATAAGTTCACATCTGGACAGTTTGCTTTGAAACCACACCGAATCAACTTTTTTGCTGAATTCTGATTTATTTAGAATCTTTGAACTACGATCAGAGATTTTTGAAGATTTAAGACTAACATTTACCTTACTCCTCGGATCGATCACACATTCAACTTGATTTTCTCTATTCAACACAGGAATCTTTGATTTACGAATCTTCGATTAGTACTCTTAGATCAGATCAGATCAGATCATACATCAAATCATTCCATCACATCCCTATTGGTAAGATAAAGTTTATATCAATCAACTTTGAAATTGCTATAAAGTTTTCTACCATCCATAATTGATAAATTTTAATTTCATATCAAAGTATTAATATGATATTAAACTACAGACAAGCCAAAGCGAAGCAAAAAAAGAGATCATCATCTATCTCAGTTCAATTCAATGTTTTAACGACCCGTAGGCGGAACTCTTCACTGAACCTTGAGCCCAACTCTCGGCTCTCAAGCAAAACATCAGCGAATTAATTCAAAACAATGTTCAATGATCAACACTCTCACTCTTTGATTTATCTCATCATTGATTTTAGTCTTTCTGATGCAAGAGAAGCTGATATTGGCAGTTTTGAAGAGAAATGAGAGTGAGGGAGAGCTTAGAGAGAGAGAAACGATGGAGTTGGATTATGGACACCATCAGCTTTCGTTTTACTTTCGTTTTTCCAGATAATTGATCGACGTCAGAATGGAATGAAAGATGAAAATCCACCACAAAAGTGCAATCATCTTTCGGAGAGCTTAGCCTGAAAATCTTGAAGCATTGGACATTCATTTCATTCATTTTGTTAATATAAATGCGAACCTCGTTCGAGTGTTGCTATCATTCGTTTTTAAACTACCGAAATCTTACCAACTAACTAATCAGTTTAAGAAGTGAATTGTTTCAGAAGTTGAACATCAAATTTTCTATTGTTTATTCCATATTTTTTGTATAAATATTGCAATCTAACAATGACAATCAATCAAAATTTATCCTCTGATAGTCTCAGAAAAGCTGAGATTTATGCCGAATATCCAATCAAATATGTCCATATCAATACTTGCTCCCATTTATATCGCAATTGGGCTTTAAATAGAAAATCAATGTACGCCAAACATCCCAACGGTTTGGATCTTCTAGTCGAATATGCAGATAATATCGATAATCTTACGGGGAGCAATCATCCGATCATAGTTGCCTTGCACGGTGCTCCTGGATCGCACGAAGATTTCGCCCCATTCATTCAATATTTTACTTCGAAAAATATCCGTATGATCGTTCCTAATTATCCAGGTCAGTTCAACTTGCAACTTTTATTTTTTTCCTTCCCTACATCGATTTCAAGTGCTATGAATTAAATTTTATGCATAGCTTTTATCAATTAATGTCACTTATAACTTTATCAATTTAGTTTGATTATCTTGGATTAAATTTTTGTTTTTGCAAATTTTCACCTCTAGATTTCAAATTAACCATTCAGACTAAAGTATTTAGACATTCATCTGAAGAAAAATTCCAATTCGTCAAAGACTTTCTACTAGCCATTAATGTCAAAAGGTAAGTTTCGGTCAATTTTCATGATTGCTTCCATTATTGCATCGGTACTGAACTATTCTAATTTACTTTTTGTTTTGATCAGAATCGATTTGCTTCTATCTCATAGCAGTTCAGTATATCCAACAACTTTGATGTTGTTTGATCAAAACCAAATCTCTATCAAAGCAGTTGGATTATTTAATCCGGCTGGACATCGACGTATAATGGCCATGAGACCAGCTTGGTTCACCGAAGGTTCAGTCAAAGTATATCAAAATAAATTAGGACGTTTTATCTACAAAGTGTTCGGAAGGAGTTTCATCAAAGTGACCAACACCGTAACTGTGAAACCAGAAAGTATGAACAATGTTATGCTATCCGCTCAAACAATGAGATATTCAAATTATAAGCAGGTGAGGATGGCAGCAAAAAACAAAACTTTTTCCTAATTTTTTTTTATTACAAAATTCAACAGTTGGGCAAATATTTGGAAAAAATAAGAGAAAATAAAATTCCAACTATTTGTGTCTTCAGTGCTAATGATAAACTAGTTGAAAAAGAAATCTTTGATGAAATGATCGATTTAATAGGTTCTCGTGAAAGTGCTCTACAGAAATATGATCTAGAAGGCAAAAAAGTAACTCGATGTAAGTTGATCTATTTGAATCTAAGAGTTGTCCCACGGAAACCTAATATTTTCCTTCTCTTTTCTGTAGTCGATCCAGCTAGTCACACAAGAGTGCTCTACTTTGATAGAGGTGGACATTATGCATTCCTTAAATATTCCGATGAAGTTATCCAACAATGTGATCTATTTTTAAATCATGTTCTAATGCATAAATAAATGTTATACTTGAATATTATTGAAAAAAACAATTGATTGTACATTGATTTTTCTGATATTTTTGATTGTGATTGTTAATAAAATCTAATTCCTGTATAAAATGTTTGAAAATTGTTTTCGATTATTTGGCCAAGTTTAGAGGATACATCCAGCGTTTAAAGGAATGCAAATCTAGTCACTAGATTCTAATAGGAAATGTTAACGTTTGAAGGTCAATCGATAGTGAAGAAAAGCTATAGTCGAACCGACAACAAAACCGACCAAAATATCCGATAAGAAATGCCAATTATTAATATATTGAGTGTAACCAGGAATCATCGATAAGATTAATAGTAATATCTGTGCGATGAAAAAGAGATATTTCCGCAACGATTTAGAGGATGAATTTGGGGATTGTCGTTCGACTACGGCCGAATAGAAATGAGTGTGGAGGAAATAATTCAGATAGATTCCGGCGAAAGTGCCCAAAGCAGAGTGACCAGAGAAGAATGATTCACGTGGCTCATCGATGAAAAATGGAAACTCTTTATTGATACATTCGAATGTTGAAATATAGCGATCTATGGAGCCTAGTTTAAAATTGAAAAACAGAATCGAATTACGTAGAACGCAAAGACGTTAATGGATGGATAATGTTGTTCGTTGTGGACACAAACCTTCAGAACAATATCGATCGAGATTACAAAATCTGTAAGTGAAAGGTCGAAGTTTACCAATTGATCTTTTAACGATCATAGTGAAATTTAAATTAATCATAAAACCAAAAAGATAACGAATGATTGATTTACGAATAGAATTTGAACACTTTTGACAATGATCATTTTGATGATAATTTTGATGGAATTTTTCCACGAAAAAAATCACCAACAATGGTAGAAAAAGAGTGAAAAGAAATAAACATTTCACATCGATTATTAATGTATGAAATTCTTTTTGAATTGTTTCATCGGAACAATAAAAACCTCGTCTAAATATTCGATAATATTTATGAATTATGATGAAGAAACAAATTTGTATCAAAACATATCGTAATTTATTGAACATTTTTCGAATCTTCGATTTAAGATTACCTCTAAGACTCTCTCTAAGACTCTCTTTCGAGACGAGATTCTCGTAACGAAACAATTATTAGAATTAAAATTGGATTTTTTTTTTTGAAGACAATATTTTAGTGTTTTCAATTCAATCTATTGCAATCATAAAAATCAGATCCTTCCCTATCAATGTAATAAAATTGCAGAAACGATCGTACGGCATCGTATGTAAACATTAAATCAATAATGATAAAATAATAGTGAAAAGATTCTTTATAAGAAGAAAGCCAAAAAAAAAATCTATCTAATTCAACTGAGAAATGGAGAAAAGTTTAATCAAAAAAAAAAAAAATTCTTCTTCAATACAAACATCTAAATATTTGTCTGATTTGAGTATTGGAAAAAAAAAATTTTATTAATTTATTTCATTGTTTACTCTCTCTTTCTCTCTCTCTCTCTCTCTCTCTCTCTCTCTCTCTCTCTCTCTCTCTCTCTCTCTCTCTCTCTCTCTCTCTCTCTCTCTCTCTCTCTCTCTCTCTCTCTTTCTCTCTTTCTCTCTCTCTCTCTCTCTCTCTCTCTCTCTCTCTCTCTCTCTCTCTCTCTTTCACTCTCTCTCTTTTTTTTATTTTTTTTGTTCTCTGATTGAATTGAATCATTTGAATCTTTTTCACTCGAATATGGAATTTGAGAATTTTTTTCCCCTTTTCAAATCAATACCTAACTTTTTAGCTTTTTAGAATCAAATTAATTCATCAAGAATTGTTTTAGTTTAGAAAGAGATAGCTTAGAAGAAAGAAAGATATTTGAAAACTCTATCTGGATTCATCATTGAGATAGATTCATTCGATTTGATTTTGATCTGGAAACCATCTGGATTATTTGAAATATTTACGATGATGATTTGAATGGTGTGTAGGATAATTACAAACACGATCACTATTCGATAATCGGAAGCAGATGATCGAATAGTGAAAGACAGACAAATCAAAATCAAATCTTTTTCTTCCTTTTTTTTTTTTTTTAGATTTCATCCGATTTCCATCTCGGATTTTTGATCTAGACTTTTGTAAAAGAATCTAGATTGATTTCATTCGTTTTGATCTTTCACTTTTCTCTACGATTGCTTGTTTCAATGGTCTTTCTCTTTTCGAGATTCTAATAGAGTCAGAGAGTCAGATTTTTTTTTTGCGCGTAGTTCTTAGTCTCCGCTAGTGTTATCATCCATCTGGACATTTCTAAATGAAAGATAGTAGATATTAGATTTCTTCTCCTTACTATTACAATGATATGAAGATATTTTATTATGGTATGCGATTCAAGATTAAGAGGGTTTCGATGTGTTTTGACAAACAACAACTCAATTCAAACTCAATTCAAACTTTGTTGTTTATTTTGATGACCTTTTCTCATAAGTTCATTCAATTCACCGAGTGGATAGTGTTTCGCTTGCTATAAGGCTTGGATTTTTTTTTTTTTTTTGTACAAATTGATTGACTTTTCCAATCAAAAACCTAACCAAACGAAATATAGAATCATATCGAGAGTTTTGTGTTTGATGTAGTGATTCCGGACGTACCCGATCGCACCGATCTTCTTCTTTTCAATCTTCTTTCATCGATCACTGTAGCATAGAATCTGATTTATTCTCTAACAAAACAACAACGCCTATTGAGATTGATGAGATCCAACACTTTTTTTTTTTGTTTTAAATCTAAATACTATAAAAAGGCTCATCAATCTTGATTCTAGCTAAAGTCAGAATTTGTTTCGCGTTTCAATAGCAATACTTTAATGATTGATTCATCACACTCTTTCTCTCTGTCTCTCTTGGGGTTAAGAATTTCGATGAATTTCAAAATGATATCGTCTAGCTGAAGTGAACAATCTACAATCATCGAGTGACGGATGTCAAAGTTCGCTGATTTTTTTTTCTTTGATGATTATCTTTCTCGATTGTTTCTTTCGATTCATTTTGACAGAAAAAAAAAGTCTAGCTTTTGTTCGTCAAAGTTTGATTTCAAAAAAAAAAAAAACGGCTCCATTCGAAATGGATTCGCAATGAATTCGCGTTCGTGGCGATGTGCGATGATTCATCCTGAACGCTAGCTTTTTCTCTTCAAGGATACGAGACTAGAAAACTAATTTTCTTCCTTTTTCGCTCTGAAAAGAACAAAAAATTTTTTATTTTTTTTTATTTCACTACTAGTTATCTTCCTCTCTCTCTTTCCTTTCTCTCTGTTTTCGCCTCTTCTTATTAGCTTCTTTATTTGAAATCGAATCTTTTCGAAAAGTAAATGAACTTGTCGATGTCTGAATAATAATATCGATGCTACAAGCAAAGATGATATTGATGATGATGGTCAAACATCATCATTATCATCAATGTCATATTCAAACAATTTCGATACTTTTGTTGCTTTCGATTTTCAATATTTTAGCTGTTGAGAGAGATGATCGTTTCGTAACCAATCAGTACTTATCACCATCCCAATCCACAAGAAATAATTGGAGAGAGGAAATCACTGATTTCCGTTACAATTCATCTCGGATCGATGGTATCACAAATCTTCGAAATGGATCATTGATTGTAATCAGTAACAATTACTATTGGATTTTGGAGCCAAAACAAAAACCCACCATTAATAATGTTAGAGGTGGAATCCAAAATTTGTGGAAAGATTTCACAACAATCGATGATATTTGGATCGATCCTTACAACGAGATTAGTCCACAGCTTTACATTGCTTCAAATGTAATTGTTGATGATTGATTATAGTCTCGATAATATTTTTTACTTTTTTTTCTCCCCTAAAGACAGCCGAACGTGGACTTGAAGTGGTATGTCAAGAGTTCGAGGAAAATTTCGTCAATGATTCTTCGTTCTGTCATCTACCAGTCGATAAAACTTGGTATATCGCTTTGAGAGATCTCGATCGAACCAAACCGATCAACGCTGTTACCTGGCGTAATCGAACCAAAAATCAAGATGGAGGTTTTTGGGTTTTCTTTCAACAATTTCAAATGATCACAATCGATCCGTACGAGATGAATCTTCGCTACACTTATGACATTCGTCAATGGATGTCAATCAATGAGACAATAACTGCAGCTTTTTTTGATTACCACCAAAGTGTTTATCATTTTTTCTTCGAAAACAATCGATACCGAAAATGGACTGTCAATGTTCCCTACATGAATAGTCTTCCGATGACTTGGGTTTGTTTTATTCCCAATCAAAATCAATTTCAATGATTTACTGTTTGAAATTGTAGGATCGTGCCTTTTTGCATGGAAAATTGAGCGAAGAGATGAAAATCAATAAAGATTTTTTCGGCTTCTCACAATCCGAAATAATAGATCGTCCACAGCCTTGGCGTAGTATTCATCGAGATGCAAATCTATCGCCTAAAATTAAAATTAAATCATCGATTAGAACGAAGAATGGGAAGGACAAAGATTCATTTGAAACAAGAAGTTCGCATAACTTATCTGACAATAAAGTTCAGTTTGATGTGAAACATGAAAAGATTTCTGAATCAAACAGTGCATCAGAATTGGAAGGAAACAAAAAAACGATTCATAAAAACGAAGAAGATACTGAGAAAGAGATTCAAATTAACTCCATTAATTATCACAAACGATTAATGAGATTCGATGCGGAAGATGTTAGAGATTTTTCTTCGAAAAAATTGGACGTTTTCAAAATTGAAATCAATGCAACATCGAAAACATTTATAGTGCCAAACCAGTTTTATTTAGCAACAATTATATTTTTTGTACATTTTTTTTTACTTTTATAATAATAGAAAAAAACTTATGCGAGAAAATCAAGTTTTTAATTGAGATGTTTCGTGAAAATAATCTTCATACTCAATCATATCGTTGTGATAAGGATCTTTAATGAATCCAATATAATCGATCTCTAAACTGAAAGGACCGGAAAAAGTGTTATAAGCAAGTATGCCAATATTTTGAATTTCGAATGGATTTAGATTGCTTTGTTCATCTTGTATGAATCCTTGATAATGGAAAAAAAACCTAGTCAGCGGTATCTATATCGATGTTGAAAAATATTCATTAAATAAGATAAAAATTAGTTAACAAAGACATCACCTTGATGTATTGCCAATAAGGGCCGCCGAAAGTGAAAATCGGAAACTGATAGCGATCGAACCAAAAAGTATCATAAAAATCTGAGGTGTCAAATAAGATGAAATATCTTCGGCCATCACCTCGTACTCGCATTACGAAATGAGTGAATTCTGATAAAATGTGCTCATAATGGGTGCCCGAAAAAGATATGATTGAACTTTTATTGCTTCCAACATAGGCGTAGCCAGCTCGAGTAGTTTTACCGTCTTGAGGAACTGTTGTATCTAAATGACCAGAGAACAATGCGAACCCAGACGGAGAAACTGTCCACGAACATTTGGAATATCCTAGAGGAAAAAAATTAAAGAAGAAATAATTCAATCATGAGTCTATAAATTATTTTAATCTCACCAACATCGTAATCTGAATCACAAGTGGCTGTCCAATTTTTGAAATCATCGGTTTTATTCTCTTTGTATTTCAGAACCAAACTTGATATTTTATCGTTGTTTTTTTGATTGAAATCCCACACCTTAATCAATTGATTATCATCAAAAGAATGAAACTCACAATCTGATCGATAAAGAGAGCCGGTACTTTTTTTCATTCTCTCCCATGACCATTTCAAATTTTGACGAAAAGCTTTTGTGGTTAGATCAATCCGATCTTTAAGTGAAATATTCTGATTTTTTTTCTTCTCATAATCGAATGATCCAGATTTATATTGCTCATAAATACATCGTCTTGCTATAAGATTGATATCCGATATTTTTCGAAGAATGATTCGAGATTTCATAAGGAAATTTGTCATCTCTTCATGGAAAAAATCTGAAACTGGAACGTTTCAGTCAATTGAATCAAATTCGTTTTTCCCGAATCCGTTCGAAGAAAATCATCTGATTGATAGTATTCCATTGGATTCACAACTTCGAGATATGCCACTAGTAGAGACGAGCGTGGCCTGTAGGTGGATGCGCAAATGATCGGTTTTTTTGTTCAATTAGAATTCGGGTTCGAATTCTTCACCGGAAATCTAAATTTGATCCAGCTTCAAAGTCGAAGTTTTTAATCTTCACATTTTTTTTTGGTTTCAATACTCCTCGAAAACATTTCGTTTCGATTGCAATCTGATTAAGTATATTTCACTTTTTCATTAGTGTTGGTTCACGATAAAATTGAAACAATGTGCTTGATGATAGTGATGTTCTCACAAAAACTTGAAAAAATTTGATGGCTTTGAATTTTTCGCTAAGAGAAATTTATTTTAATAAAATTTTCCTCCATCTAAGTGTTGATGATTTGTTAAATATCCGTTGTGTTTGTCGAATTTTTTTCAAGCTCATCAATGAATATTTCCAACAAGTACAATATCTCGATTGTTCTTCGTCCAACTCTTTTAAAGCAAAAAAGTCTAATTGGCCGAAAATTTCAATGCTGATCTATAAGAACAAATCGATCTCGGAATTGAATCTTATGAATTGTAAATGGGTCAATGAAAAGCGATTCATCGAATTGATTAGATCACAAAATCATCTCAAATCAATAAATTTAAGCTGGACCTTTCACATCACCAGGAAATCTTTGGCGACCATTGCTTTGTATTGTCCAGTGTTAGAAAGAATTTCTCTCGAAAATTGCAGTTGGCTACAACCGTTCGAAGTTTTGCTTCTAGCAGATAATTGTTCAAAATTGAGTCACTTGAACTTGGGAAGCTGTTGGAATTTAAACGACGAAACGATTAGACAAATTTTAGAAAAAAGAGGAAAATCTATTAAATCATTGAACTTATCTAAAATTTATTCATTGAGCGATTCTTCAATGTCGTCCATCAAATCATTGGCTCATTCGTTGTATTCCCTAGATATTAAATATTGTTGGAAAGTAACTGATGAAGGCTTGAGGTATGTAGTTTGGTCAAAAAAAAAAATTCTCACAGCTTAAATTTATTTCAGGAATGTTTGCCAATCTAGAAACCTGAAGCGAATTTCCTTAACTGGCTGCTTTGCTATCACTTGGCTCGGCCATCAACATCTTGAAGAATTCAATATTGAAATTTATTGACAAAGAATCGTTTTTTTTGAAATTCAAAGACAATTCAAACAATGACAACTTGAGTTTAATGATTCACATGTAATTATTAATTCATGAGAGTAAAAAAGGCACGAAAAATAATTAACGTTCTTCACAGAGGTAGACAATAATTAGTTTGAACAAGATTATTCAACGTATTATATTAGGAATGCTTCAAAGTGTTCTTAGCATCGATCCAAAATTAAGGAAATAAGAAATTGAATAATAAATCGAAATCAAATACACTAAGCTGTCCGTGATCGCTTGAATTTTTAATCAACAGAGCATCCATTGATCGATTCCGAAATTAGGTCGGCAATCAAATCAAACTGTAAAGAAAAAACAAAAAAAAAATACTCAGAATCTGCAGGTAATTTGATTAAAAAACAATCAAGTCTGATGAAATTGAAGCCTCACGTACGAAATTTGTTTTTTGTTCAGCTAATGGACAAAACGAATGGTCATGAAGTTTGAGCGACCATCTTCGACTGCGAAGCCAAATTTTTGATACCAAGGGATCATTTCATCTCTACAATCCAACGTTAATTTATAACATTGAAGAATCTCAGCCAAAAATTTTTTCGTTTGAATAAGAATTTCACCTAGTTTCTGACCTCGATATTCTGCATCGACAACCACATCTTCTATTCGCCCTCGCTACATTATTCAAGTGGCAAATCGAAATCAAATCGGACAATGAATGATGGAAATTGTAGCAAATACTCACCAACGATCCTCCATGAATAAATTTATTCTCGGTGAATAAGGTTGCAGTTCCTACGATTAGCGATGAATTTACATCTTCAATCACAGTTATATAATATGATTTGCTCGATTTCATATGATTAAATATTTCTATAATGTTGCAAATCAGTCTCAAACAAATTGCATACAAAATCTTCCAAAACATACTTTCGAAATGTTTTTTATCCATTTGTCCAACATCTGTCAATTGAGAAAGTAATTTCAAATAGCCATTCTTATGATCACATAATTCTAGAGGTCTGATGATGAAATTATCTATAAAAAAAATTGAAAAAATGAAATCTAAATTGGTTAGAATTTTTCACAAACCTTTCAGCTTATAAGATATCTTATTCATTGCATCCGAAAGAATTGTTGGATCGTAAAGAAAACATTTTTGATTCGTTTCCATTTCAGGGAAGATAAATTCAATATTTTGTGATCGATTTCTGAACAAGTGAAGATATCAAATGTAAGCTTGCGAATGAATTCAAAAAAAACTCACTCGATTGTCAACAATCAAGCTTCTTTCGGCAAGCATTGTTAACGTTTTCGTGTGAACCATAGCTTCCATAGGATTATTTTTTAAAAAAGGTAATCTCATCTGAAGGATTCAAGACTAGTTTTTTTTTTCACTTCTATAGATTAGCATCGCTCTTTCAAAAGAGAAATAAGAATCTTAGCCTGAAAATTGATTTGCTAGCAATTTTTCTTTCAAATAGATCAGCTGATTTAAATTTCAAAGAATTAAAAAAAAAAATTTCTTAGAGACAAAAAAAAATTCTTAACAAAAGAGTTTAGTGATGATGATTGCAATTATAAATGCAATTATAAATAAAAGGTAATTTTATTTTATAAAAAATTTACAACTATCCTAATAATCAACATTTTTTTCATCGTCATTCTTGTCGTTTTCATCTTCATCGTTGATGTATTCGAAGACTCCATGTATGGTTGGTGGAATGATTCCAGTCCCACTTCCTAAATAAGCTCTACCGATCTCAGTGAAAGTTTTCGAATCAAGTATTAATACATAATGTGGTTTTGATTCGTTCGATGAGAGTACAACATTCAAGATCACACCATCATCTTCTTCTATCGATCCTGGCCTAGCTACAAACAAACATTCGCCTGGAAAATGCTCATCCGAATCTTTCCAAACTAAAACACTTTGATCGTCAACATTTAGCTTTAAAATAGAGTTGGCAAAATTTCCTTTTTCGAAAACACCACTTCCGTAACAATATTTATATTTTTTCCCATTGTAATTGCGATTAATCGTTGGCAATTCAAACCCTGGCCGACCAAGCTCTTCGCCAGTTAATGTTATGATATTTTTCTCACTTAATATCGCTCTCGATTTCTGATTTTTCAATGTAACTAAATTTTCACCAATGCTTGACTTGAATAAAAATGATCAAATTAATAAATTTTTTATAATCTGATAAAAATGATTTCGAGAATAATCTTACATTTTTTATCGACAATGGCAGAATGAATCTTTTTGGCACCGATTGATTGTCTTCATAATAGATATTCTGTCTCATCAAATTGAGATCCCATTTCTCGAGAATATCGGCATTCTCGTAGGCCATCAAATCGACAATGATGTGATTATCCTCTTCATAACAATTGATGATATGGAAATAAAAAAATGCAGCTGAATAAAATTTTTGAACAATTTTGCCAGTGAATTTACAAATCACATAGAATTTAGACTGTTTGGGGAGAAAATTTTCACTAAAAAAAAATTTAATTCAAAACCTCTTCAACCTTCTCGTTCGGATGCCATTCGAAACAATCTTTCAAGGGCCGTCCTTTCGGTGTGCAAGTGGCCAATTTGAATCCATTCACAAGCAAAGGAAGTTCGATGAAGATGATGTAATTCTTAGTGATACCGAAGCTATGATAGTATGCGATACAAGTGGTCCAATTCGATGAAATGGTGGTCAATATTGAAGAACGTTCAAGAAAACTTTTGTCTTGGAGGCAAAAAGAATGAGAAAATCTCATTTTGAATATTGGTAGAATCAAAACACTTGAACTCACTTCTTGTCTCCTCGTATTGAAACAATGGTATTTTAATTAGATGATATTTCATACCGGTTAAGAAACTAGAGCTCATATTGTAGGCATAATCTTCGTTCTCCATGAATTGAGTATGAGAACAGGCAAGATTAACACCGTTTATCTTGTCTAAATTGATCTACGAAACAAAAAAAAATCCAACAAAAAAAAAACGATACCACCGAAACGAACCTTTCGTGTGACATCGAGAGATTTAGGACAAAATTTCCAAATGTTACAGGTCTCAGAGGCAGCATAATATTCATCCGCTAATTTGAAGACATTCAACAAGCCATTATCGGTTAGATCGGAGGGAACAATTTGTGAGAAAATTCTACTGAAAACATTTTTGCATGGATCCGGAAATGCACGAGTACCGAATTCCGTATAGACTGGTCGATTAACTTTGTTCTGTATTTGGATCAAAAAAAAAAAAAAAAGAAAAAAAACATCATCAGCATAATGGATCATCAACGAACTGTTGATCGAATCTATTCAAACCATTTTTCTATAGGCATCGGAATCGAGAAATTTTGAGGAATATTTAATGGTACCATTTCGGATGATAAATTTGCATAGCATAGCACATCCATCAAGCCAATGATTGAGAACAAAATCATCGAGATCCCATTTGGCTGGACCCAAACGAATCATACGGACACTGATCCATGATGGAATATTGCCTTGAATTATTGTTGAATCGTTTTTTTTTTTGGTTCAATAGAAGAACAGAATGAAATTTCGATGATTGATCTTTTTCAAACGGAAAACAATAGTATAGACGAGATTACCTTCGATAGTATTTTGGATCTCATTTTCGGTTTCAACACACGAGACCAATAATTTATCCATTGGTAATTTTTTGTTCTTTTTTTTTTGATTGGGGGGGGAGGTAGAAAAAAAATTCTCAAGAGAAAAAACGTAAAACGGAAACGATTGAATTTTTTTTTCACAAATAAAAGCTCAACAAAATATTGTTATTTTCATTTCAATTCCGATTTCGAAGATTTTCTTTCTTTTCTCCCTTTTTTTTGTTTTTTTTTTTTTTTTTGCTGAAAGAATCACATCAACGATAACAAATGATTATGTTTCATTGTTGACCACAACAAAATAACCTCTCTCGCTCTATCTCTCTCATGTCATTTACACGATGGCGATTGTGATGAATGATGGAATAATTATAACGAAATAATGATCACTTCCGAACTCAACATCACCGATCCAAACAGAGATCCGAGAGAGAGAGAGAGAGAGAGAGAGAGAGAGAGATCAGAGAGAGAGGAAGACGGGAAACAAAAAAATGAAGAACTTTTTATTTTTATTTTTTATAATTTTTTTTTTATTTTTTTTTTGCTTCCTTGATTTCAAAACATCCTTTTTTTTCTATATAATTTACGCCTGATTTTTAATCCTTAACAAACTGAACGATAACACATCAACTAGATCCAATTGTCCAACAGAAGAAAGAGAGAGAGAGAGAGAGAGAGAGAGAGAGAGAGAGAGAGAGAGAGAGAGAGAGAGAGAGATTTAGAAGAGTTTATCTACACCAAGAAAGAGAGATGGGAGAGATCTGAAGAGTTTCTGAAAAAGTTTAAATGAGAAAGAAAGAAAGAAAAAAAAAGAAAATTAAACAAAAAAAACTAAATCTTTTTGAAGACAAAATTATGTGAATTTTGTTCCGAAACCTCTTCCATCGGATAGGATCTTCTCTCGAACATAACGAAACGATAACAAACAAACCGTTCGGATATATCTGCAGATATCTTGATGTTTAGACTAACAAAGTTTAGATTAAGAACTAGTTTCGATATGTTGATGCAATCGACAATCATCATCGACATCGTTCTCGATGATCGAAAAAATGCTAGTTTCTCTCTCTCTCTCTTTTTTTTTTGCGTTCAGATTCTTTTGAAGATTTCACTGGTTTTTTTTTTTTTTTTTTTTTTTTGAATGAAGGATTCGGTCCGATTCGATTGGATTGGTGGTTGTTTTTTTTTTTTTTTGTTCTCTGCTAAATCGATGTCCATAGTACCACTTTGCTTACATAGCATCACCAAAATGGTTACTCTCAATTTTAGATTTGATTAAGAGAGAAAGAAAAAAAAAAAAATAAAAAGGAAAGAAAATCCAAAAAAGAGTTGAGAGAGAGAGAGAGAGAGAGAGAGAGAGAGAGAGAGAGAGAGAGAAATCGATCAAAAGATAATGAAAGAAATTCTCCAATTAGAGAGAATAATTTTGTTCTTTTTTTTTTTTTTTAATATCTTTAATGAAAAAAAAAATAATAATAATAATAATAAAAAGAAAAGGTAAAAATGAGAAGAAATCCATCGCGCAAAAAAAAATTCACAGAGAGAGAGAAAGAGAGAGAGACTGGACTGGACTGAAAAAAAAAAGAAAACGAACAGACAAAATTAAGACTAAAAAAAAAAAAAAAAATTTACTATCTAAGATTTTGTTTTTTTTCAACGACGTTTGTAGTCAACGTTTGGATTAACTTCCTGGAAATGAATTAGAGATTAGATGAGATTTCAAGATTCTGATCCAAAAAAAAAAAATTGATTGTTCTCAACGCAAACAAGCCCGAATTGATTGGGACACGATTTCTTCTACTTCTTTCCGCTATCTTAGTTATCGCTATCATAAAATATCGAAATAAATTCATTGAATATTTTTAATTTTTTTTTTTTTTTTTTTGGATTTATTTATCTATTTATTTATTCAATATTTTTGTTACTATTAATGATTTCAACCGAAGAGGTGATTTTAAATTGATTAGAGAGAGAGAGAGAGAGAGAAAAACAAAAACTAAAAAAAAAAAAAAAAAGATTTTTTAGTTCAAGGGAACAAAGGGGAACAAGATCGCTGGCCGAGCCCCGAAAACTAATCTTAATCTTTTTTTTTTTTTTTTTTTTTTTTTTTTTTTTTGAACAACGTGTCTCGATTCGATCTATTCTAAACGATGCCATCATTCGTTTTATGCCCCGATTACATTGAAATCAGATTAACTTTGAAATCGAATAGAAAATTTATTGAATAAATTTGAGATTTCAAATCGATCAAACATCTGCTCTTGATACAAAAAAAAAAAATAAAACTAGAATAGATCAAGAAGATGGAATAAAAAAAAAAATCGCTTCACTGAAACACGATAATCAATTCGTCTCGATTCGCCTCTCGAAAACAATCAAATAGGTCGCATTTTTGTTAATGAAAAAAAAAAAAAATTTAATCTAAGCTAAAAACTCGAAGAAAATCATCACAAAGATTATCTATTTGAAAAGACAACAGAAAGAGAGAGAGAGAGAGAGAGACATAGAGAGATTAGAGAATATTCTTCATCGATTCTTAGAGATCGAAGATTAACAAATTGATTGATTATAAATCTAGAATGCTTATTCAATATTTATTTGATATCTGTTTACGAGATTCCAAAACAACAAGATCATCAACAAAATCATCATCATCATCATCATCTATCCTCGTACAATCGAAATGCTTTCTCTAATGATTTTTGTTTATAACCATCACTATTGAATGATGGATATCGAAGATCGATTTCATTGTTACCATTGTAGAGGGTGTTATCGAAAAGCTCGTTCTCGTTGATGATCAAATCTGGCCGTTTATCTCCGATCAATGAAGCTGATTGTGATTTTAATTTTGATGATTTGTTTCCGCTACCAATCACTGATGAAGTGATCGATGTTCGATTTTGTTGCAACAATTCATTTGTATTCACTGAATGTTCAAGAGGAAACAACGAAACAATTAGATGAGAAAAAAAAAATCAATCAATCAAATTGACATCGGTATTGATTGTCACCATTGCTTCCATGAGTTGAAACGGATGCGGTTGCAGATTGAACAGTGTTTCCGTTACCGGTCACCGATCTATAGATTGCGGTATCGATATTCTCCACCACTGGTTTGATTTCTTGAAAGATCTGTCTGAATGGTGTGATGATCTCATGTACCTCTTGAATGATCGGTTTGACCACTTGATGTCGTAAAATATGTGGCTCATCCTCGGAGAACGTTTCCTTTGGCTCTTTCGATGCTTTCGAGGGTTCGTGTTGATGTACAACCTCCACTTTGCTCGAAACCGAATTGAATTTGATCGAGAATGATGGCACTGAACTTTGTACTTCGATCAAATTCGGTGCATAAGGTGTATTCGATGGCAATGAAACATCTTGAAATTCGACAAAATGTTGACTGTTCACCGCGGCTTTGATCGGCATTCCATTTGTATGACGTTGCAATAGAGACGTCGATGGATTGACATTGTATGAGGAATGAACTAGATTGATCTAGATGAAAGAATTCAACAATTCAACAATCAAAATCAATGAGAAATTTTTTCTCGCACACATTCATATTTATCCATTCACAAATGAAAAAAAAAAAAAGAAAAAACAAAAAAAAAAATTTCACCGAAAAAAACAAAACTCGCCTGTAGAATAATGTCGAAGAAGAAAATGATGATGGCGATGATAGAAAATTTTCGATAGAAAATGTTTCTCCTCAAACAATCGAACCAATCGTAATTGGTGATTAGATTCATACTTTTTTTTTTTTAATGATTTCAGAATAATCTAAGATTTGAAGAGATCGGAGAATTGCATCGATCAATCAAAAACTATCACATTCGAATAAACATTCAACATTTGATATTCACTAATGAATCAAATGAAAGAGAGCATCAATTAAAATTAAGATCAGATCCAGATCAATTGGATAGAGAATTTCGAGATATTCGAATTCAATCAAACCGAAACTATTCGTTCAGTTTGGTGAGATTAATTTGAATAGAATTTGAACATTTTCAAACAATCGCTAGATTTCGAATGAATCCAACAATTCGCTATACAAAATTCGAAAGTGTTTCAAAAACATTGTTCTGTTCTGTTTTTTTTTTCTTTTCATCGCTGCTGTTGTTGTTGTTGGATCGAATAAAGATTGGTGGAGAACTAAGGGCTAAGAGATGCCGAAGTTAATGATTATAATGGGGGCAGTGATGGAGATTTCGATGCTCGTGACTGAAAGCTTTAGATATCTTTGCTTTTTCATTCATTCATTCTTTCTTTCTTTCTTTGCATTTAAATCCTACATTTGGCCCAATATCCAACAATATTAACAGAAAAAAAAAAAAAAATGGCAAAATTTATGACTTTTTTTTTTCTTCTCCTTCTCCTCCGTCTTCTTTTTCTTCATCCTCTTCATCAGTCTCCCATGTTGTTGGTGATGATGTCGATTGGAACACTAAATTAATCAATCTAAGTTGTGTTTTTTTTTTTTGTTCTTTTCTTCTCGTGTGTGTGCGAGTGTGTGTTGATTATTGACATCGAATGAAAGATGATCCACTCACGGAATATCTTTTCGTTTTCCATTTCCTCCCCCTACTCCCATTTTTTTTTATTTCATTATTATTAGATCTTCGAGTGAAAAGATTATCCTTGAAAATTAGAGAGAGAGAGAGAGAGAGAGAGAAAAAAAAATCGAAATTTTTTTTTTCTTCACTATTCGGCCATAAAGATTTATGGTGTTTAAATGTTTGAAATTTTTTAGCAACGGTTAGCTCGTTGAAGATCAATCGATCGATCGATCGAATAAAGAATGGAATACAAATGAGAGAGTGTCGAGAGAGAGAGAGAGAGAGAGAGAAGAAATGAAAAGATTAATAATTGTCAATTGCGATCATTTTGTTCAATAATATCATTGAATCGATGATGTTCCATACGTTTAAGAAAATTGAAATTTTTTTTTTGACGTTTAATAAATATGATGATATAAGTTACGAAATGATAAAAATTCATTTTGATTTCTTTCTCCTTCTCCTTCTCCTTCGATCACTACCGATTTCATCACAGTATTTTTTTTTTTTTTGCTTTTTGCTTTTTTTTCATTTTTAACAACAAATAATTTCGTTCAACAAATTCAACGAAAAAGATGAATTCAATCGCTTTCGATGGAAGAGGAGAGAAGAGGAGGAGGAAATTCGGTAGCTAATCCTTATCTAAATGCAAAGAATTTGGTGAGAAAAATTACCCGCAAGCTAAGATGCTGAATCCTAGAGCTAGAGCCAATGTTCGAAAAGATTATGGATTTCGATTAATTTGATGATTTTCGATTAACAAATATCGTCAGATCTATATAATCGCGAATCAAATTGTAATAATTTTTTTTGTTTTGTTTGTTTTTCTTTCCCTATGTTTCTAATTCGTTGCTGAATTTTTTTTTATGATTCATGAATGGATTATGCTATGGTTCAATTGCTATGATTATGTAATGATTATGTTAGAAAACGTAAAAAATCTCCAAAAAGAATTTCTAGAACATAAACTCTTTGAGTTTGATAGCCATCGATTTCTCTTCGATGTTTTTGAGTAAACATCGAATGTTTTTGAGCCTTCGATTCGAATCTTAGCTCAATTTTTTGAACATAAGATTAATTGTTGCTTTCGAAACACGATTAGAAGATGATGATGAGATGGTTAGGATTTTCATTCCATTTCGAATAATGATTATTGATCTAAGCATAGTAAATTCCAATTTCATAACAACGTCTCGAGGTTTTTTTTCTTTCTTGGTGAATCTAATCTTTGGAGATCTATCTATCTATCTGATGTTTTTGTTTTGTTTTTTTTTAATATTTTTTTTTGCTCTTTGGTTTTCCCCAAATTTCATAGATTCCATTTTGAAGCCATTCTAGCCAGAGAGAGAGAGAGAGAGAGAGAGAGAGAGAAGATTGAACAATCTTTCACTTTCAATCAATCGAAACGAATCAATTTGATCTTCTTCTTTCTTTTTTTTTTTTTGTCCTTTCGATCTAGAACGATCCAAGATGGAAACAAATTAGATCGTTTCGAATTAGAGATCTAATGAAATCGTTGTTCTCAACAAAGATCCTCTATTAGATCTTAGCTCTTCGATTATGATTCTTAGCTTTCGTTTTTGGAACGAAAATTATATACAATTCATTTTGTTTATCTTTTAAGGTTAGATGCGAAGATAGATAGTTTAGATGTTTCAATCTCGACCGACTATAATGTTCTCGACTCTTTAATTATATTCATTGCATTATTTATTTTCATCATTATCTCCTCATGCTCCATTGTGATCACATCAATCTTCAAATCTTCTTTGCTTAGATATTCATCGAAACATTGAGATAATTACATAATTATAATCGTTAGCGATACGATCATACTACTAGAATCATATAGAGTCATACGATAGTAATTGTGAAAATTAATCTTTTTTGAAAACAATAGAGAGATGGTTTTAGAAAATGATTTTACGAAATTATACAAGATATCAATGTTAAAATCATAGCGAACTAATTCGAAATCTTTCATTAGAGTTTGAAACATCTTGATTGTTGAATTTTTTTTTTTTTGTATAGCTAATCATCTCAATCTAACCTACCATGGTCATGCGAAATTAGATCCTTTGAGCTGAATTATTCTTCAAAAAGTGTAACGATTGAAACGAGAACGATGGCATCGAGAAATTGCATCAAAATGATACATATCAGTTAAAGGAAATGATCTTAGTAAATTGAAATTTTTAAAAAAAATCGAAATTTTCTCTTCTCAAAAAAGATGTGTGTAAAATCGATATATTGTTTCGCGCCGCTTTACCATTTTGCAAACAAACTTGCATATGGCAATTCATTGGAAAAAAGAAAATTTGTCATGTTTTGTAATTCAATTTTGATTTTCAAACAATCACCGAAATAAAAATGTTTAATAATACAAATACCGGATTTAATTTTGGTCAAACGCCCTCGACAACGGCTTCGACAATTTTCTCCTCTCCAACTTCATCTTTCGGTAATGTGTTTGGAACCACAGCCAATCAACAGGGTAATAAAACTTCGATGTTTGGTACTCAACCAGCTCAATCGAGTGGATTTAATTTCAATTTCACTTCCCCAACAACCCAATCATCGAGCGGTTTTGGAACGACGAATTTTACAATTACTACTCAACCAGCAACTACTGGATTTCTCTTTGACACTCCACAGACGACAATCACAACTCAATCTGGATTCAGTTTTGGGACAACTCAACCTGCTCAAGCAGCTCAACCAGCAGCTACTGCATCATCGATATTTGGTTCTTCCTCAACAGCCCCTCAGCAGCCATCATTGTTTGGTCAAACAACATCGACTTCATCGTTTTCGTTGCCTTCCACTGGTAGTTTATTTGGATTAACGCCTTCGACTACGACGGCCACGAGTTTTACAGGATTCGGATTGAATCCTACCACAACAGCTCAGCTGTCTACAAGTACCTTTGCAGCACAACAACCATCCATTTTTGGTTCTCCTGCTGCAACTTCTGTGGCACCAAAACCTACATTTACAAGTGGTTTTGGTTTGACATCGCAATCTAGCTTAACATCAACGACTACGGCCACGACCAATTCCGGATTCAACTTCAATTTCAATGTAGCGAAAACTTCAGCTTCCACACTTCCAGCTTTCAGTCCAGCTGGATTGAGTCAAACTGCACCTATTCAATTCGGTTCTAATGTATCGAGTTCGGTGACAACTGCAGCTGATTCTTCATCTTTTAGTTTCGCAGTTCCATCGGCTCCTTCAACGACCGCTTCCATATCTTCCTCAACTAGTATTCCTTCATTTAATTTCAATTTGATGCCTAGTACTTTAACGACAACGACAGCAACGACTTCTGTATCTGTTCCATCCATTTCTAGCACTACTGTTATCTCAACTACAGAATCAGCGAAGCCGAGCTTCGGATTCTCAACGACTTCTTCTTTGCCTGCAATCACTTCGTCGGTATCTACATCAACTTCTTCTTCAATTTCAACGACTTCGATATTAAGTTTACCGACAACAGCTGCAGCAACCACAAGTGATAATACATTACGCAACGCACTGAAACCGAGCTCTGGATTTATCATAACTCCATTGAATGGATCAACAACTTCATCAATTCCGACAACATCGTCGATAGTTAGCACAACATCGGCAACATCTATTCAACCAGCAAGTCAAACATCTCGTAAGTTATTGTGATTTGGTTCGGGATAATCCAAAATCTAATTCAAACATTCTCTATTTTGTTAGAACTCACTTTCGGTCAGCTCGAGGATCAAATAAATATCTGGATGAATGAATTGAGCCAATTCGAAGCAGATTTTCATTCTCAAAGTCAAACAATCAACTCATGGGATTCACTTCTGATATCGAATGGACAAAAATTGATCGAAATGAATTTGATAATTGAAAAATTGAAAATAACGCATAAAAATCTAGACCATCAGCTTGATTTTATTGTCGCACAACAAAAAGAACTGGAACAATTGCTAGAACAAATCGAGGAGAATAAATTCGATTCGGTTGCGAATACAGTCAATTCGGAACGCGAACATACCTATTCACTTGTGGAGACTGTTCATAACGATCTGAATGCTATCGGATCCGATCTAAAGGTTTTGTGAATTTTTCGATCTCAAAAAATCAATATTTTAATACAAAAAAAAAAAAAAAATTTCTTTCTAATTCTAATAGGATTTCATACGAAAACTAAACGAAAACAAATCGAACCAAGATATGAATGATCCAATGATACAAATTTTAAAAATTCTCAATTCTCATATGGATGTTCTACAGTGGATGGAGAATCAAATCAAAAATATCAAAATAAATTAAGCAGAGAAAATATTTTTCAAACCTTTAGAAGGGATATATTTCTTTGCTAACTTTTCAATTTTGTTTCCGTTTCTTTGTTCTGTCTTTGTCCTAAATCATAGCTGATCAATAAATTATCTAATGAATTGGATGGAAAAGAAAAAAAATTTATTTGATAAAAATTCGATTGTTGTTGTTTCACATAGATTTCAATTCATTGAGTCCAAGTCCACGGAAATTGTATCATAGCTTCAGCATAGCTACGCTCTGACTTTTCCTTTTTTAAATTCATTCGATTCGAAAAGTTTTCGTACGAAAATCACTTGTACAATAGAGCAAGCAATTACAACGACACAATGAATTAGAGACCAATTCTGTACATAACGATTGTTACTATCGGCAAGATAAAGATCATAGGTGTGTTTCTGTCTGGAATGTTCCAATTTTTTCACCACCTCATTGATATTGAGCTGTACGTTTCGTAACATCGAGGTAACATTCGAGACGCTCACATCGGAATCGGATAATTCTTTGATGTATTTATCCCATTCATCGCGTTTCAACGATGCTAGATATAGGCTCACTAGTTTGGAATGAAAGCTCGATGGTTTATTATCGATACAAAGACTATAATAGCCTAGAGATGGATATAGCATAATGTTATTGATTGAATGAATATGATGATGTTTAAGATGAAAATCATCTACCTGTTTGCAGTACATTACTGTCATCGATCTCTGCATGCTGTTTCCATTGATATGGCATGATTGGTTGATTTGTTGGACCGTTTACATAAAATCCAGCCATACTATCACCACCTCTAACAACCTATCGATGATATATTGATTGCATAGAAAAACTATTGAAATAAAAAATTTTTTAGCACAACCGAATCTCAACGAATTCACCTGGAATGCGATGTAGAGCGATGATCCAGCTTCAATATATTGATAGAAGCAATCTTCTTTACCAGCATCAATATGAATTTTAAACTCATAAGCAGTTCCAAGATTATCTTGGCTCATCTCTGGGGTATAGTTTTCTGCTTTGGCTACAAAATTTCGAAAAGAAATCCATACGAATAGAGCGATTTGGAAATATTTGAGATTTTCTTTTGGCAACATTTTTTTTTTTTTTTGGTAAATTTTTGATTTTTTGAAAAAAAAATTAGGAATGCAATTCTTTCAAAATAGATCAAGACATTTTAGAGTAGAATTTTGGATGAGGGAAAAAATCCAATCTCTAAGAAGATAATTTTTTTTTCTTTTTGGCTCCGATTTGGTTCTTGGCACAAAGAGCAAAGATCCTAGACACGTCGCCAGACAGAGCTTATCTCTCTCTCTTGACAACGATCATGTCCTATTCTTTATGAAGAGTTTCGGAATTTCATTCTATCGAGTGACAAGAATTTAGTTTTTTTTTTTTTAATTTTGAGATTCGGTGTTTTTTGTTCGAGAAATAAAAGTGCTTAGAGGGGGATTATTTTTTTTCATTTCAATTGAATTCAATGTCGAGATAAATCGATGGATTTTCAACATAGACCTGGAGCAAAAACTGGCGGTGGTGGAGTGGCATCATGGTCGGAGACCAATCGAGATCGTCGCGAACGTTTGCGACAATTGGCTTTGGAAACGATCGATCTAGCTAAAGATCCTTATTTCATGAAAAATCATCTCGGTTCCTATGAATGTAAATTATGTTTGACTCTACACAACAATGAAGGATCGTATCTGGCTCATACTCAAGGCAAAAAACATCAATCGAATTTGGCTAGACGTGCAGCGAAAGATGCCAAAGATGCGCCGCAACCGATGCTCTCGAAATCTAAGATTGATATAAGAAAATTTGTTAAAATTGGTCGACCTGGCTATAGAGTGACGAAACAATATGATCAAGAGAATGAACAACAATCTTTACTATTTCAGGTTAGTAATTCTAGAAATTTTTAGTATGAAACATTTATTTTATTGTTTCGACTGAATCCAAAGATTGATTATCCTGAAATCGCGGACTCTGTCGTACCTCGACATAGATTCATGTCGGCATATGAACAAAAAATTGAACCCCCAGACCGACATTGGCAGTATTTGTTGTTTGCAGCCGAACCATACGAAACAATCGGTTTCAAGGTGCCCTCAAGAGAGGTGGATAAAAGTGAAGGAAAGTTTTGGACATTATGGAACAAAGAATCGAAGCAATTCTTTCTCCAATTCGGTTTCAAAGTAGAATCTAAAGGTTCTTCATTGATACATCAACAGAATTTGATGCCAATTGTTAAGCCAACAAACACAGCCAATGGTAGTAATAATCCGATAAATTTGAATCCAGCTGAAAAATCTTCAAGCAGTAATGAATCAAACGATCAAGTGATCAGAACGACAACAACAACAACAACAGCCAACATTTTTACTGAAAACAACGATTCCACTAGTAATAATAATAACAATAATAATAATACTAATAATGATGTCGATGAAGAAAATTAATTTTTTTATTCAATATTGAAGAGAATTCAATTTTCAATGTCATTAATCAATCATTGTAACATTCAAAACTAATCATCTAATTGATCATCAGTTTTTTTTTCACTAAATTAATCGCTATTTCATAAATAAATCAAACTCTAAATGCAAAACAACAAATCGATGATATATATTGATTTTGGATAGTAAAAAAAAAAGCTAATCGAAAACAAATTTGTTAGCAATCGAATTCCAGCGTCACCATCATCTTTTAAAAAAATCAAAAGAATCAACCGAAACGAAAAAGAACGAGAAACGAAAACGAGAAATGAACAATTCCTGATAGGTGATGGTTTCGAACCCGAAGAATATCGGATTTCTAGCCCGAAGATATTTATCTCATTCAGATTCGGAATAAAGAATTCGATACGGTCAAGCTACTTGCTTTTCCATCAAGAAAGAGAGAATGAAAAACTCTCAAAGTTTTTTTTTTTTTTTTTTAAAAACAAAGTACATTTTTTTGCTATATTCATTGCAAAAGCGGAAAAATCTTTTTTTTTTCAATTCTTTCATGCTGAAACAAACAAACAATTCTATACAAGGTGAATCGATTTTGTTAATCACTTAATCAGCACCTGATTAGTGCTAGCGGCTAGCATGATCGAATGAAACATTCAATCTTTTGGTCTCAATTAATCAATTCTTAATCTTTGAATGATCAACGATCAAACTATGCAAAAAACGAAAACGAAAAAAAAAAAAAACAAAATTATTTTCGCCTCAAAATTACGATGATGGAATGGTATTTTTGTTGGCTCTTAATTGCTTACAAACTACGCGTTTGGTTTATTACCTGATCGTTTGGAAATATCTCTCTCTCTCTCTCTCTGATCCAATCTACGCTTGTTTCCTTTTCGAACGAAAAAAAGTAAAATTCTAAACGAAAAAAAGATATTTACAAATTTCAGAGTTAAATTCTCTCCGTTTTGATTCATCGAAAGGAATTCACTTGGATCGGATTGGATTGGATTGGATTGGATTGTAATCTCAACTTAGAAATTCATTCGCTTTTGAATCGCTAAAAAAAATTCAATCGATTGCAAATTTTATTTATTCATTTTTTTTTTTTTTTTTTTTTTTTGAATAAAAATTCCAAAATATAAATTGCAAACACTCTATTCTTTTAAGTATCGAAATTATTTACAAGGAAAAAAGAGAGAAATTCCTCTCTATGATAAAATCAATATTTGGAAAGATATTTCGATATTGATTAGATTCATTTGAATTAGAATAATCAAAGCAAAACTAGTTCGATTAGGGCGTTGATTTTGAATGATCAAAATTCTAGACATTTCATTTTATTCACTTCCGTTCACCACTGTGGTCTCAGAGAAATCCATCGATGTCGTCGATGTCGTCTCCAATGTAATCGATTCTTCAGACAATAGCTCTGGTATTGTTGTCGATGTTGATTGTTCCGTTTCTAAACTTCCACTTGTCGTTGATGGTATCATCGATGATGATATCGTCGAAGTCGTTGTTGATGACGAATGCTCGAAATTCATATTTCGACCATATCTAATATTATTGTTATTATTGTTATTGTTATTATTATTATTATTGTTATTGAAATGATTGCTATTAGCGGATTTTGGGTAGTGATGATGGTTGGACCATTTCGATGGTTGTGATTGTTTTGTCGATTGATGCACAGGTGTCCTTGAATTGATCGAAGCACAAACACATTCAGTATGATTTCGCATATTTACTGCTTCGATATTCTTTCTCGCTCCACTCGAAGTCAATTCCAGGGTCCAAAAATAGAGTGTAACATTTTCGATTGTTTTCGGTACACATCGTTCGGTTTCCGTTAGACAACATCCGGTGCTTGAACCACAATAATGTAATATCGTACAATGTGGAATATATTTTTTCGATGGAGAGGAATTCAATTCTTTTTGAACGTTAACGATTCTAGCTTGAGGCAGTTGACATCTGCCGAGATTCAAAACACGGCTATAATGGCGAGAGGCTAACAATTGATATTGGGCATTGAATTGATTCGGTATCGAACTACGATGTCGATTCATTGAATTGATTTGATAATTATGATGAAGATGTGTTGGATGTGAAAGTGGATGAAATGGATGAAAACGATCACAGACAACAAATGAACGATCGAATGCTATGAATAGAAACGAAACGATCGAGAATAGTATGCGGATAAAATCGAACTTGTTCATAAACCAACTCATTCTTAAAGAATTGAACATTTTGATGATTAGATTAGAACATTCGGAGAAAAGATTGAAAAAGGATTCTGATTCGATTATGAAGAGACAAAAATCTCAAAGAGAATTCAAAGAATTATTATTACATTTCATTCGAACACAATAAACACACACACATACACACACACATTACATCGTTGAGAGAAATCGATAGATCAATTTCGTTTGGAAAGAAAAAATTTTCTCGATCAAAATTAATCAATTAAATGATTTATGTATCGGACACACATTTAGAGATGAATTAATTGATATTTTTTCAAATCAATTAAATTGATTTAGATTCCGATGAGAATCGATTCCATTCGATTCGATTTGAAGCTTAACTCTTTGGTCTCTCTCTCTCTCACTCACTCACTATCTCACTATATTCGATTCGTTTTAATGGCATTCGTTGTCAACAAAAATGAATCGATTTGGTCGCTGGTCGAGATCAAGAAAAAAGAGAGAGAGAGAGAGAGAGAGAGAGAGAGAGAGAGAAAAGAAGAAAAAAAAAATTCAAATCGCTTATCTAATCCGAATGGAGAAAAAAAAAGGCTTGAAGCATTCACAATCAAACGATTCACAAAGTGAACGAATATTTTCGAAAGAAAGAAAGAAAGATACGCTGTTCAGATGAAAAAAAAAGAGAGAGAGGGAAACAAAAACGATCGATCGAAGCCGATGCAAAGAAATTCAAAGCAAAAAAGAAAAAAAAAAAAGTAAAAAATATAGCCAAACATTAGCCCAATACTAATACACAATATACTAACTAATAATAATAATAATAATATTAATATTATCGTTTTTCGATACCTAGAATGAAGAATTTTCTTCTTCAATTTCTTTTTTCTTATTTTTTTTTTTCGGAACAAATTCGAAAGTAAAAACAGCTAGATGTTTGAAGCAAACAAACGAAAGACAGAGAGAGAGAGAGAGAGAGAGAGAGAGAGAGAGAGAGAGAGAGAGAGAGAGAGAGAGAGATGATTATATCAAAGATTTTTTTTCTTCTTTTTTTTTTCTCGACGGTCGGCTTCAATTTTGGTCACTACTCTTCAAGATTGGAATCAAAAAAAAAAAAAAAAAAAAAAAAAAAAAAAAAAAAAAAAAAGATTGCTATTTGTTTCATCATTGATAAAGATGATGACGATAGTTGTGTGGACAGTAAAGAAATGGTTAGGTTTAGAGATGATCACTGATCCTCAACCTCACCATCATCATCATCATCAGCAGCATAGCCCTCACTCTCATCAGCATTATTCTCTTTTTTTCATTTTCGGAACGAAATTCTTCACATTTCAAGATGATCAAAGAAATCAATCAATTTTTTTTTCTTTTTACCACAAGGAGAAAAAGAAGAAAATTTTATTGATTCTTCAATCAAGAGAGAATGAGAGAGAGAGAGAGAGAGAGAGAGAGAGAGAGAGAGAGAGAGAGAGAGTGAAGATAAATTGAATCTATCGCATAGCAGTGAACTTTTCGAAATTCTTTCCGATAGGAATCGTTCTTCTTCTCCTTTTTTTTTTTTTTTTATTCCATTCGATTCTTTGGAAAAAATAACTAAATAAATAATTGAAAAAATTTAATAGATAAAAAATTTTTGAGAAAAAAAATTTTACGATTCCGGTTCGATTGATTTCGGTCTGCAAATTTGGATTGATTTCTTTCGAAATAAATTTGTTCGAGCTTTACTAAAGCTTTAACTCTCGATATTAATCTCGAGAAGAACAGCATCTCATCTTTTAAATCTGATGGATTTCGTTTAGATTCCTTTCGATAATGAAGAGAGAGAGAGAGAGAGAGAGAGAGAGAGAGAGAGGGAAAAACCTTGACAAGAATTTTGATTCTGTTTCGATGATTATGGCCATTCTCGATGATGATGGTGGTGGTGGTGGTGATGGTGGTGGTGATGGTGGTGTTGAAGATGATCATCACTGCCGCCATTAACGTTTCTCTTAAAGCCTCTTTCCAACATCATCGAAATCGATCTAATTCATCTCTCTCTCTCTCTCTCTCTTTGTTTAAGCAATCAAACCAAGACAGAAAGCTAATTATTCTTTCTGTTCTCAGCGATTACAATTTTGTTTTTCTTTCATTGATTATGAAAAATATAATAAAAAACAGTAATACGAATGAAAAGAAAAAAAAAATAATAATAAAGACCATTTGACTTGTTTGTACCAGACGAGATTTTCCATTTAATTTTTTTTCGCGTTTTTTTTTCTTTCACCCCACTGATCTTTCTACCTTTCATCTCTGTTCTTTGGCTGCTATCGATGATGATGATGATTAGAAGAAGGAAGAGGAGGAGTAGGAGGATCATTCATCATCAAGCAAAGACCGAAGGTCCTTGAAAATCAAACTTTCAAAAAAAAAAAAAAAAAAAATATTCTCGAATTTTTGAAATCGAAACAAACAGAAAGAAACAGATCTCGGAGAGAGAAGGGACGATTGCATATTCAAACAATTGCATAAGAATATCATTATTGTAACCATTATCTTCATCTTCATCATCATCATCATCATCATCATCGCCGTCGAAGTCTTCGTCGAATGGTTTAATGTTTGAAATTTGAATTACTAGTCTGGTCAGTGATAGGGGATCACGTTGATGGACCCATCATTATCGATCAACATCAGCAACAAAATCGTCTTGGAATTTTGTTTTCACCGACCATCTTCGATCATCATCATCATCATCTGCATCGTTGATTCTTCTGCTTCTAAGTGAAAGTAAATTATTAGTAATTTTTTTTTCTAATCTTTTTATGTTTAACCTGGTGGTAGTTTGTGCTTTTTTGCTAATAAACCAAATTGATCCAGTTTTGTTGTTTTTCTTTTTGTTTTGCAATCAATAAACTGATTGATTTGTTTCGTTGTTGATGTTTTCTTTTTTTTTTTTTTTGGATGGAAATTTTCAGACCAAATATTCATTGCTAAATTTTATGCTTGAAAAGATTCCATCAAGAATAATTTCGAATTTAGATTAGTCTTTTTTTTTTTAACATTGCAAATTTATTGTGGAATCAGCTATGAACAATCTCATCATTGTTGTTGTTGTGGTTCACGATTTTTCGAAGTTGGAAGGGGAAACAAAAAAGCAATAAATTGAAATTTTTGATCGAAGAGAATATAATCCCCAAGATACTATCGAAGGTGAAAGTATTTTTTTGCTAAGATCAAACCCGAACAACAATTTGAATCGTAAAGAGAGAGAGAGAGAGAGAGAGAAAGAGAGAGGAGATTCTTTGAAATTTCATTCGGAATTTTTTTTTTCTTCAACTTTTGTTTGAATTTTAATGACTAACAATAAATTTTGGCGATTTGAGATGGAGATAGAGAGAGAGAGAGAGAGAGAGAGAGAGAGAGAGAGAGAGAGAGAGAGCAAAAAAAAAAAAACGCTCCACAAACTAATAAATTTTGATGGATTTCTTCACATTGAAAAGGTTAAAATCGAGAACATTCTGGTTTTTTATTCTTTTTTTTTTTTTATTCTTTCTCTCCTACGTTTCTCTACGTTCATCATTGAAAATTCTCTCATTCGAAGATTAGATATTGATTCAACGACTCAACGATTATTGCGATATAATTATGCGATTGATTTATTTGCGTCCGAATCTTTGCCGATTCAAAAATGAATCATTTCTTCAATAGCTTTTGATTGAGATTAGATCAACCCTTTTTTTTCTTTTTTTTTTTTTTTTTGATTTCCTAGGCAATCGAATGGTACGAAATCGAGATCGAAATCGATCGTTGATAAAACTAGATCGCTGACGCTCTCGATAAGTCAAATTGGTAACGAAAAACTATTGGATATATATTTGATTGCTTCGATAGGAAAGTCAAGGATAATTTCGTTCCGTCGAACCGATTCAATCAAGGATAGTGTCATCATCAGTGATTGCTACCGAAGATAATGGCCATAGCTCTGGAGCAAGAACAAACGAATATATTTCGGTTATCTTATCTTTGCAAAATAAACGACCTAAAAAAAATTTTGCAAAAAAAAAATTTTCTCCACGAGGTCCAAGCCTCAAATGGTCATCGTCGTTCATAACGATGATGATGATGTCATTGATTTCCTTAGGATCTTGGTCTGTGTTTCGATACGATTCAAGAAGTTTAAAAATAAATAGGTAATAAGTTAATGACTTCTTCGCTCTTCTTCTTTTTTGATTTTGATCGTTCGAAATTGATATGATAACCAACAAAAACAAAGCAACAAAACCAAGAGGACTGTTTCAGTTAGGTATTATCTTGGTTTTGTGAATCAATTAAACCTTTGAATACAAAATAATTGGCTCTCTTTCTCTCTCTCTCCACTGTTTCCTGTTCGACATAGAAGATCAATCTGAAACTATCAAATTGCTTAGAGAGAGAGAGAAAGACTAAAAAAAGTTCTACATCTAGCCAGACTTGAAGGCATTTGAAATTTTAATTTGCGAAGAAAAAAAAATAACTTCATCTTTAAATCATCATCGAGATCACATTCAACAATTCGTTATCTGATCAAATTGAATTTTTAAAAAAGAAAAAAAAGTTTCTTTCAAAAGAGAGAAAAAAAATATCAATTTACTCTTAATTAATTAAAATTCTCAGGAAAAAAAAATTTAAGCTCTCAAAAAAAATTCAAGTTTTTTGCGCCAATCTGTTTTTTTAAATCTCCCAAAATTTATCGCCATCTAGCAGATGGAGGAGAAATATATCACAAAAATTTTTGATTCAATTTTTGATTGTCAATGTAATCCGAAAAAATTTTAATCGATTTCGATCAACCGGAAGCGATTTTTATTTTCGGCCAATTTCTACTTAATGGTTACTCTTCATTCAATTCGATCAACATCGATCTACCAGCTGAATATGAACCATTATAGATTGAGGTAGAGATAGGACTGAATGTTCTATCTGTAGGCAATTTTAGCGACAAAGATTTCCATCGTTTCGGTGGCCAAATGACATATTTTGCTTGTGCCGTTATAAGTCCGACAGCGACCGGACCGAATATGTTACTATCTAATGATTTCGATGAATTATCTCCTTCAATCCAACAATGGCCTTTAGGAATTTTGATTGTTTGATATCGCAAATTTCCTCTTGAAACAATAGTATCTCCTATGGATGGGATCGAAGTTTAAAATTGAGTTTCTAGATTGAGATTTCGACAAACCTTCAAGAGCAATAATACGTTTGATTATGATTTGTTTTGGGTTTTTCGGTGACACTAAACTCACAATATCACCTCGTTGAATTTGATAGTTTCGGGTCGCCCAGTGTGATAAAAGAATCAAATCAGATGAGTTTAGAAAATCTTCCAGCAAACATTTAATATCTAATGAGCTGTTTGATTTAGTTAATTCATCGAAACGATTATCTGGATTCAAAGTAGGTTGCATCGAGATCCCTTCAACTCTGGCTACATATCCAATGTTATCGAAAAAAACCAAAGCCAATGGAACAGAGAACGAGAATGTTCGAATGAAATTACGAACAGACCAGACCGATGACATTGAAAACATAGCAACGAGATAAAAAAATCTAACGAATCAAAGAGAATCTCAATGATTCGTTAACGAATATAATCTCAATCGGAAACAGTTCGCTATATTCATTCAGCTGATATTTCACAGAGACACATTTCAACATTTCATTTATGAATGACGTCTTCATGATCGCATCACTAAAAAGCAAATCGATTTCTAACCTCACTTTTCCTCTTCCTGTCTTTTGATGGTTGCAAAAACTTCTGAATCGTCTCTCGATTCAAAATTCCATTTTAAAATTTCAGAGCAAATAAATTCAATTTTGTTTTTGATTCCAAATGTTCCAATTGACTAGTTCAATTCTTGAGCGAAGATCTTATTGCATTGATGAATTGCTGCCAAACTAATTGATTTCGAGATTGAATCGAAAACGAACAACAAAACTAATCAAGGCCTTTCTGGTTTCGCTCAGATCCATCGATTTTTTTCATTGCTTTTGATTAATCTCTTTTTTTTAGGTTTTGGTTTTGGTTTTATTTCGTTTTTGATAATCCAAACATTTCATTCGAAGCTAAACTCGGATCAACAATCTGAATTCGAAGTACAAAAAGAAATGTCAATCGAATGATATTCTATAGATTGGAATTAGAATTAAATCTCTTCTGTCTGCCTCTCTCTCTCTCTCTCTCTCTCTCTCTCTCTCTCTCTCTCTCTTTTAAGCAAAGACTTTTGGGATGCCGAATCGATTTTGTTAATAGAAATAAATCGCTTATGAAATCCATCCTAGTTCTACATCTTAATCTTTTCATTTTCCTCCCCTTTCTTCTCACACATTGATCATCATCATCATCTTCATCATCGATTAAAATCATTCATCGACTAAGGATTCAATTAGGATCGTTGTTTTGATTTACGGACCTCTGCCTCCCTCCTACACCATATTCTCTCTAGATATTTTCCTTCCTATTCTATTTGATTTCTTTAAGATCTTCTGCGAAAGTCCAGATGAGATCCGACAAGCTGTCTGGGTGGCTTTTTTTTCTATGGATTTTTTTTTCTTAAATTTTTCCACATCGAAAAGATAACTATTCGATGATAGATTTCTTGATTTTGGTTTTCATCAATGTTAATTAATCGAATCAAATCCATTTTTTTTTTTTTGTTTGTTTAGTTTCATTCTTTTCCATTAGCTCATCTTTTTTTTTTTCGTTCAATTACCCTTTCGAATAAATCATTTTTTTTCTTTTTTTAGAAATCATTTCTACACTATCTAATGTGGAGAGAAAAAAAATCTTTTAATTTAGATTGAAAGAGGTTTTGAATCGAAGAGAGCAAAAAACACATCGGATTCGATTGATGAAAGAAAGGCAAAAGACTAGGCAAAGAAACAATTTGTTTCTCGATTGCCATTATGTAATTGGAGATCAAAAACAAAATGTTTATTTATATACCAAAGGAGTGAGAGTGAGAGAGAGAGAGAGAGAGAGAGAGAGAGAAGGCTAGATGGTTATGGATAAATATGGAACGATATTATGGGCAATTTATCTTACAAAATCCTACGACTATCATTCTAATCTCTGATTCTTGATGAAATTTTGAAGTCTAAATTTTTCTATTCTAATGCTAGATTTCATTCTTTTTTCTTCGTCATCGAAAAAAAAAAAACATCATCACACCATCATCATCACCACCACCACCACCACCACCATAAGCAATAACATCGAAATCAAAGAATTAGATTAGGATGATGATTTCGTTCCGAACAGATAATTTCCCGTATCAATTTACATTGAAGAAGATGAAATTTGCCGGTCGAATTCGAAAACAAATTCGTTGCAAGGATTTGTTTGAAATTTAAGCAAAAAAAAAAAAAAATGAAAAAATGAAAGAAAAGAAAAGATTATCCTCGATCTCTCGATCAAAAATCTTCTCTCTTCCTTCTCTGCCTTCTCTGACTTCTTTGGATCTCGTTTTCGTTTCGTAGCATCAATCTCTCGATTCTAGCATTACGTTTCGGTTACGGTCCATAGACATGCTCGTATCAATACAACACTCTTCTCGTTTCGTAATCAATTCGATGATAATATTTGATGGCAATCTCGGTGACGATGATGATGGTGGTGATGAAGGTGGTGGTGGTGGCATCACCATCCATCTTTTGTTAAACAGTATTTCTCTCAAACCTCCTATATAGCTGTAACTATAGCAAGGTACAGTTAGTCGAAGAGAATCTGAATCTGAAGAGAGAATTGTTTGAACAAAAAAAAAAAAAAGAATTCCGATTCAAATCGGAATATTTTTTTTTTTTTTTCGAAACTCTTCGTTCATTTTTGATTGTGAATTTCCCGCGTTAACATCGAATTCATCACCATCGAAATATTCTCGAGTATAGTGAATTTGAATAAAATTTGAAATATTTGTTTTTTTTGTTCCTATACAATGATTTTTCTGTTGGTTAATGAAGAAAATTTTTTAGCCAAAGCTCATCAAACCTCACCTTGAATGAAAAACATCTCAATCGATACAATAATAGAAATTATCGGTAAGTTTTTTTCAATGTTCCAAGAATTGAAGCGAATCGAATTCTAAGGGTTGGAAATTTTCGACGAAAAAAAAAAAAATAAATTCTTGATAAAACTCTTGGGACCGAGACATAAGTTCTTGTTCTTTTCCCCCATCACTTCAATTATAAACTAGTTAGTTGTGAAAATTACTTCCGTTTTCATCAAAAAGTGCTTTGTATCTATCTCGATTATTGTATTGTAATGAATTTGATTAGCTATTGTTATTGTTGTTGTTGTTGTTGTTGAATTTGTTTTCGAAACATCACCACAATGCTGTTCACAATTATGCAATAGAAAAAGAGAGAGAGAGAGAGAGAGAGAGAGAGAGGAATCAAACAAAACTCTTCAATGTTTCAATTTGTGATCTTCGAGTGAGAGAGAGAGAGAGAGAGAGAGAGAGAGAGAGAGAGTGAGAACAAAAGAATGTTTTGAATACAAAAATTTCGGTAATTCTTATTTTCTTTTTTTTTTCAAAAATTTTTCCGATCTCGATTCGATATCGTAACGTTGAGATCATCCCGAAGCGAAGAAAAGCTTGAAAATATTTAAGAAATCGTTTGTTCAGTACACCAACTCTCTTGCACTGCTCTGATCTCAAAAAAAAAAAAAAAAAAAAATTCGAATTCAATTTCGCATTTCTCTTCCCTCGTCAAAGAAGACGTAGATAGATTGGGGAGAGAGAGAGAGAGAAAGAGAGAAGAAGGAGAAAATCAATTGATAAATTCTTCAAAAATCCTTCCCCACCTCCTTCTCTTCCTCCTCTTCCTCTTCATCATCATCATCATTCATCATCTCATCAATCATTTTTTTTTTTTTTTTTTTTTGAAGAAATTCTCGGCAATAAAAATTCATCCAAAATCGATCAAAATATCGCACGCTTTTAGCTCTAGATTCTTTTAGAATCTCGGGGGGGGGGAACTAGATTCATTTGTGTGTGTGTGTGTGTGTGAATCGAAGTGATTATTTTGGGAAGAACAAAAACGAATCGAATTTGTTTCGAATGGTTCATCTCGAACAAATAGATTCGAAATTATTATCATTTTGTTTGTAACAAATTTTTTTTATGTCGAAACTCTTCTGCAAACATCTCTCGAAGAGAATCTCGATTTCGATTCGGTGAAATAAAAAGAAAAAATTTCCCTAAATAAATAATTTTTAATCGTTTTCACTCCCTAACAAAAAAAAAAAACAAAAATTCCAGTATAATTTTCTTTCTTGCCCTTCTTTCAATGCAACCGTTTTTGTTTGGATCAATTTAGTTGTTGAGTTTTTGTTTTTTTATTTCCTCTGGATCTCGATTCTCTTCTCGGTTCAGAGATTCTAGGTCTACCTTTCAGTTCGATCTTACATAATTTCACAATGATCATCATATTCTCGTCTATTTGTTTTCCCATTTTCTCACTTAATTTCCGATTGTTCTCGGATGAGTCTCTTGTCCGGTATTCCAACTGTCCCTTCTCTCTCTCTCTCTCTCTCTCTCTCTCTCTCTCTCTCTCTCCTCTCCATCTTGGTCCATTTTGACTTTTGCTTCGATTGCGAGTGACAATGAAAAAAAAAAAATAATTGATTAATTAGAAAAAAAAATTTTTTGTTTTCATTCTTAGAACAAAACGAAAACAATACATTCCATAGCGATGGAATCAAAAAAAAAAAAAAAAAAGACAGCAATGATAGATAGAAAAGTAAGGCAATCGAAATTGGTGATGGTAGCATCGAAGAATTGTTTTGATCGAATCAAAACAAAAATGAAAAAAACGAATGATGATTGATGAGATCGGAAGAGAACGGAACGAAGGAAAGAAAAAAACAAAGTTGTAACAAACTAAAATTATCAATCGCTAAAATATCCAAAATTTAAGAAAAAAAAAAACAAACAGCTATTATTATATTATATTATTATATTGCTATTGTAAAGATCGATAATTGCTTCGATCACTTTGTTTCTCTCTCTTTCTTTCTTTCTATTTCCATCACCAAAAAAATAAATCAAAACACAATGGACCAAGAAAGAGAGAGAGAGAGAGAGAGAGAGAAATTTTTGAAAAAATTAAGGCTCACAGTGAGTGACACACCCACACGATTTTGACCCATAATTATCACTGTCATCATCATCATCGATCTCATCGAGACAATGTTGAATGATTGTTTTTGATGTCGAACAATTTTGGGATCGAAAGAAAAATCTTTAGGACGAAAATATAAAAAAAAAAAAAACAATACCAAATTAAATTGAGGGGATGAAAAATTCCGATAAATTAATGAGGTAGGAAGGAAGAAATCATATCGGAATCGATGAAATCTTTAATTTGGTCCATTGCAATCAATCTCCTCTCACCGATGCTAGTCATTAGATGAGATGTTCATTAGTTTGAATCTGTAATTTGAGATGATTTCTTACTTGCTGATTTTTTATTTTTGTTTTTTTAATTAAAAGCCCAGCAAAAAAAAAAACGAAACAGACGCCAATCCTAGACCAACAGACCTAGTATAGCTTTACAAGAACCTAGAAGAGGAACAACATTCCATTCGAGCACTTCCTTCCTAATCTTTCTTCTATTCATTTTGATCGTCGAAATTCGGTCTAATGTTTTGATCGAATCGATCAGTTTCAAAACTCATTCATAACCAGATCGAGGCGATAAGACTATCGACGATATTTTTCAAATATCATTCATAGATTGTCAACGCTATCGATCCGAACGTATGGTGATGTTTGACGTTTAGAGATAAAAAAAAAAAAAATAACTAGGATCGTATGATTTTATTGACATAGAAGTGTTTTGTTTTATGCCTAGCTAGATTATTATTATTATTATTATTATCCTTTTGTTTTAATATTTGAACAGCGGTTTGTGATGATCGAAAATTCTCAATCACGAACTAACAATCCATAATTATGGTCCCTAATATCTCGAATCGATTCGCTTCTTCTCTTCATCTAGAACCTAAGGTCTTTTAATATTCGATTCATATTCAGGCTATGTTTGAAATTCGAATATTTGCTGTAGTTGTTGTTGTTGTTGTTGTTGTGGAATGCTTTGAGAAAGCTAGGAACATTCAATTTTATGTTTATCCAAATCCAACACTATCGTAGAATGAGTGTTTGAGTTATTATTATTATTATTATTATTCTTTATTCAACTATGATAACGTTTGGTGTTTATCACTATCATTAGGACTTTGTGTTGGTCCGATGTATTGCCATTCCATCAGTATTGATTTATTTTATTTTTTTTTTTTTTAGTTTTTGGCTTTGAGAAAAAAAAAATGTCCAGCAAAACAAAAACAATAGATTCGATGAGAATGTGTTCCAATTAAGTTGGATCAACTCGATACCGACGCCCATAATTCTTCGATCCAAACGTCCAAACAATCTTTGCATTGTTGGTGTTTCGATTTTTTTTTCGATATTGTTTTTAGGTAAGGCTAGGTTTGGGTTCGAGATGAAAAAAAAAATTTCAATTTTTTTCCCATAACCTCCTCATTATTGAATCGATCAAATCTATTTCGTAATCTTTTTCGTTTTGGTTCCAAGACGAAATTTGTTTGCTTTTTAGAGTTTTGTTTGAACCAAAAAAACGATCCAATTAATGAGCCAATTCAAGCCAACTTTTTTAGATGCCTAATATAGAATTTTTTTTTTTGAAGTACCAATACAATTGTTTCGATTCTCATTGAGAAAAAATTTTAGAAAAAAAAAATTCGATAATTCCGATGAATCATTTGGACACCCTCGGAACTTAGGTTGTAGACTCTGAAGAGTCTTCTATTTTGAGCCCAGAATTTTTTCCCCTCACAATCGAATATATCCCCCCACACACTTAACAATTCATTTTTTGTCACCTTTTCTTTTTTCCTCAAAACGATTTTTTTTCTATTTCGATTTTATTTGCTATAAAAAAAAAAATAATCAATTATTAATTTGAAACAAAATTATTAAACGAAAAAAAAAAAAAAATAGAAAATAATTATTATTCCAACACAATCGACGAATAATGAGACTATTTCTATTATTATCGCTATTCGAATGATCGAAGCAATTATTATCGATGGGGACAATAATTTCGTAGCCGAAAAATTCGGAAACCAGATAGAAGAAACCAGAGGAAATTTAGCCAGATAGAAGAGGAGAGGGGGAAACAAGTCGAATAATCGACGAACAACGAGAGAGAGAGAGAGAGAGAGAGAGAGAGAGAGAGAGAGAGAGAAAATCGAAATTGAAAAAAAAACCAACTTAATTCTATCAATTTTGCCAATATTTCCACCAATGATAATTATCGGTCCCATGTGAGCCTAGAACCAAAAAAAAAAAAAAAATAAAAAAATAAAATGAAATAAAATAATCAGACCCGAACGAGAAAGATCAAATGGGTTCCAAGAATCATCGAAACATTTTCGTTTTCATTCCAAACTCTATGTTATAGCCATAATTATCGGTTTTTGTTTAGTTCCAATAGAACTGATGAAATGTTTCGGGGAAGGCGGGGGGGGGAATTTCAACAAACTCTCGACAAAGATTACTATTATTATTGTTATTATTATTATTACTTCGAAATGACCGTAGATAACTTCATCATCATCTAGTTTGCTCTCAATTCTTTTTTCAATTTTTTTTTTGATTCGATATAATTACACACATTTGATTTGATTTTTTTTTCTCGAAATAGAAAAACTGGTACCTTTTTTTTTTTTTTTTTTTTTTTTTTTTTGAAGTAGTAAATGAATGAAAAATAGTCAATAAATTCTCTTGAAAACAAGATCATCAAAATTCGATGATTAGTTCGAATGAAGAACATTTCAAATCAAATCTTAATCCTTTCAAAATATTTTTCTTTTTCAAAGTTCCAAACCCAAAAAGGGTTTAGTTGAGAAAAGTTTAGTGATTAGTGAAACGGAACAGTGAAACAGAAAGTTTCAAAAGATTCACTTTGAAGTACCAAACAATCTAACGAGAGAAGAAGAAAAAAAAAAATTAAACGGTTGGGGGGGGGGAATAAAAAAAATTTGTTTAGAAGAAAAAGAAAAATAAAAAATTAAATATCAAATCTCAAAGAGGTCTCAATTAAAGAGCTAAAGTTAAAATTAAATTGAATTCTAAGAGGTCCGAAGTCTAGAATTCATTCGGAACTCGTTTCTTGTTTCTGGAACGGAGAGCAAAAAAAAAAAAAAAAAGAAAAAAAAGAAACGCTGATTAAACGGCTCATTTGTCTCGACAGAATCCAATATGCTAGGGAAAAAATGAGAGCAAAAAGAGATAAGAAGAAGAAATTTTCCAATAGAATTAGTATGCCATATAATGGAGAGACAACAAAAAAAAAAAAAAAATAAAGAAAGAAAGGAAGTTTAAGATAAACTAACTTTCTCTCTCTCTCTCTCTCTTCCCTCTATCCTTCCGCTACCTATTCTGGTAGCGAACGTTTCTGGAATGATTTGAATTTGAACTTCTCTTTCTTAGAATTTTCTTTCAGTTTTTTTTTTTTTAGTTTGCTCTTTTTCTTTTTCTCGTTTGTTTGTTTGAAGAATAGTAAGTTTTATTTAATTTGATTGAAAGAGAAATGAGAAAATGGTTTTGGTTTGCTAGTATTTAGGGTGAAACAACAAAAAAATTAGCTATTAAAATATCAAGAAACGAGAAGGAAACGAGCATATTCTCTTAGGTTTGCTTAAAATTTTCTTGACCTAAATTCTTTTTCGATTCGTACGAAATTGATTGACTGATTGATTGATTGATTGTAATCAAAAGTATTTTAAATTGATTTGGATTTGTTTCGAATCGAAAATAAGAATGGAATCATCGAAGAGTAAGTTTGAAAAGAACAAAGAATGGTGGGAAAGAAAATTTTCTCATCAAAATTTTAAGTTGGAAAATGTTTGATTTCTAATGGATTTCGAATCATCAAAATAATTCCAAAATCAAATGGGCTTCTTTAAATTGGCCATTTTTAGTTTTATGCTTTTCGGTGATACGATTAATTTCAGCTGAAAAGAGAGAGAGAGAGAGAGAGAGAAAACGATGTGATTGAAATCGAATCAATAAGAATTCTAAGGCCCAATTATCTAGGGCCCTAGAATTGAGATAAATTCGAAGAATTTCCCCCCGTTCCCCTCCGATTCTCTTCAACGATCGTTTCTAAGATTTCAATGATGTCGATGATAATGATGGAAAGCCAATCAAATTCTAATCGGCCAATTTCATCCGAAGATAGAGAAAAAAAAACTAAATCACTAAAAAAAAAAAAAATTCCGAACTGAATTCAAAGACCGACTGCTAAATTAGGATTCTTGGCTAAATGGTTGTGGCACGAAATTTTCATGCTAGTTCGAAGTAAATAGGACCAAGTAGTAGATCACATTCAATCGTGAAACTAATCCGTTATTCGAATCCGAAATAAAAATCTTCGAAATTAATTGAGAAAAGTGATGAATGTTAGAATCTAGAATTCCATTAGATTTAGCTTTGAAATCTATATTTCTATATTTTCTATAAATTTTATGCTAAACATTCACATTCCAGATGTGAGATGATGAAGATAATCAAAAAAAAAAAAAATTTGCATATTTCATATCGATGCAGAAGTGTAGAGTAGATTCCATTCATTCTAGTATATTTAATGAGCTTGAAGAATTATCTCAACAAAAATTGTTGTAATGATTGAATCAGAACGAATGCGATTTGATTGAAATCTAATTACTTAAGGAATCTAATTCAAATGTGGATCCAATTCAACCAACAACAAAACGATTCTCTTCTCTGATTGTCTCACTCTCTCTCTCTCTCTCGCCTATCTAACTTTAATACATTACTGTCGGTGATATTTTTTTCTTTTTTTTTTTTTTTTTGATTCTACTCTAATTGTTTTGTTCAACAATGTGTTTAATATCGAATTAATTAGTTAGATAGGATAAACCTGCCGAGATAGAGAGAGAGAGAGAGAGAGAATATCTAAACAAAATTATGAAAACTATTCAAAAGAATCTCTCCCGACAAGAGAGAGAGAGAGAGAGAATCTAGATTTATTTCAAACAAAAGATAGAATTGTAGTGAGATGGAAAAAAAAATAAAATAAATTCTCAATAAAATTCATTCGTTATCTAGATCGGTTCGGTTCCTAGGATATATACTATTTTAATTAAGATAATTCAGTGTGGGAAATATTTTCTAATCTTTTTCTCTCCATTCCTCTTTCGCTACTCTGCCTCATTAGATCACTTCACCACCGCCGCCGTTCTGGATTCACTTTTTCATTCTCTAAACTAAGCTGTTATTATTCATAAATTCTAAATTCAATTCCCTTTCATTTAGATTGGATTCTTTTTGGCTTATTTCGATTGATTTCATCTTTTAAATTTCGTTATTTTTCCCCCCACACTCACATTCTTATTCTCATTCTCATTCTCTATTAGCTAAATTGAAAACAAAAAAAGTCTATCGAGAGATGAAGATGATCATTATGGAAGTAAAATAAAATAAAAAAAAAGAGGCCAACTTCGACAATTCTAGTGTTTTGGTTCGCCAAGAGACAATATAAGAATCGGGATCTTTCGAAAAAAGAATAAAAAATTTCAATGGTTTAAATCAGATTGATTTGATTTAATCAGCAAATTCTTCTTCTTCTTCTTCCTCTTCTTCTTCTTCAGTTTCTCTTTCATCATTCCGGTATTAATATGATTAATCTATTCGAAATGATTCGATCTGATCCTCCAGTATTTTTTTTTTTTTGATTCCAAGTATCGGAACGGAAATCGAAATCAGTTAATTAATCATCAAATCATAATCGCATCGATTGGCTTCGAATTTTGCTCTTCATAGTTTTGTTTCTGTTTCTGTTTTTTTTTTCTTTTTTGCTAAAATCTTTCCAAAATCTTTTGCTAACACTAAGATATTATTTCTTCTAAGACTTTATCTTCGATTTCATAATTCTACTTTTCGATTTGTGTGCAAAAATCAACGAAGCCTAGACAATCTATCTGTCTATCTATCGATCTATCTATCTATCTATCAATGAGTTTCTTGCTTGCTTCTTCAAACTTTCGTTGTCGTTGTCGCTTATCCATCTTCTTCGATACGAATCATTCATTTTTCAAACGAAATCTTGCACAACAAAAAAAAATGAAGCAAAGAAAAAAAAATCTTAATGGTTTTGTGATTATTTCCTCTTCAAACATTCAAAACACACACACACACAAACGAAACGTTTTTGGGCGATATCTCCTATCTCAATGGCTCATTCTCTAACAACAATGATCGAGACCGAGACCTAAAGAGAGAGAGAGAGAGAGAGATAGAGTGAAATTATCTTAAATGTTCAATTCTATCTTTCGAATTCAATCTTTCAAGAATTGAAGTCAACAAAACTCAACGACAACAACAACATCATCATCATCATCGGCAGCAGCAGCAACAACAACAGCATTTCTTGTGAAACGATTGGATCACACTTTGGATCGGAAACAGCTAGCGAACACCACACAACAACCCACCACGGAACCAATCTTTATCAATTTGATTTATTATTGTTTCATCATCATTTAAGATTATTCTATCGATAAATAATTCGATGTCTATGTGTCTGTGTCCAAACTGGAAGAGAGAGAGAGAGAGAGAGCGATTTTGAAGAAAGAATTTGAGAATTTTTTCGTTCTGAGTTTTTGTAGCGTTCCAAAAATCGATCCCATTCGATTCTATGATGATGATGGTCGTGATTGGTAATGATTGGTGGTGATGAATTAAAAGCAAAAAAAAAAAAAAAGAAGTAAATCTGTCCTTAACCACATTTTCTTCGACAAAAAAAACCAATTTACAATTTATTTGGCTCGAATGTCTCGGTAGGTTTTCCTTCCTGGCTTTTCATTGGAAGAAAACCTTGGAAAAAATTAAACTGATACTAAACACTCTGATATCAAATTTTTATCTCTCAACCAAACAAATTCAGAAGTGGAGAAATTTTCTAATTTCACAAAAATTTAGTGATTTTTTTTCCTGTGATAAATTTGGCCGCGAATTCGTTTCCGGTTCCGAGTGTTTCTATTTTTTGTTTTTCTTTTTTTTTTTTTTTTTATTTCTATCTCAATTCTTTCCATCGGTCTCAGCCAATTATGAAGCTTAATCATAGCCAACGTCAACATCCGCATCTAAATCCACATGATTCTTGTTGAGAATTTGTTAAATTCACATAAATGTTGGAACCGATTAAATTCTTATTCATTCTGACTGGTGCCTCAACCTATCTCGGTAAGTGCAAAGGAAAGAGGAAAGAGATTCTCTTCCAAATTTTATTGTTTTCGAAATTCTCTTAGATATTTTTTTTTGATGTCGTTTGAATTTATTCTCTATCATTTTTCTCACATATACTTTGATCAATGGATGTGGGTGATAAGTTCCAAAAAATTCCATTCCAAAAAGAGAGAATGTCTTTGTTTCGTAGCTATTTTTTCTCTCTTTTTTTTTTTGATATTTTTTTATAGAACCTAGACTCTAGCTTTTGTATTCGGACTTGTTTTTGTTTTTTTTTTCGTTTCGATGTTTTTTGTTTGTGTCATAAATTCTGATTTCTCTACACCAATCAAACAATCTTTTTCTCTTCACTGTCTCTTAAATATCTTCATCTTCGATGCTGTCTGCCGTCTTCATCTCTCTAGAAGCTAAATATTTTGGCCGCCATAAAAATTCAGAGAGAAAAAAAAAAAAAAAGAAAAAATACAAATTCTATCTGTCAAATCATTTTAGTATTTTAGTTTGCTTTTTTTTTTTTTTTGATTTAATTTTGAAGAAGAATCGCTTCCTGGATGTCTTTCTTTTTTTTTTTGCTTATTTTCGGGTATTAAATAAGTCAATGATTTCCGGTTTTTTATCAATGATCGTAATGATTTCAAGTTATCATCTTGATGATCATCTTCTTCCTTTCTTTCTCTCTCACTTTTGTGTAAACATTTTTTGTTTTGTTTACGATACTTTTGGTGAAGTTGGTTTGTTGACGTGAACCCCACTCCCCAACCAAACACACCTCTTCGTTCTGGTCGAAAAACTGAAATTTTATCAATGAATTTTGAATTTTTCATTTTCGAATGATTTCAAAAAAAAAAAAAACAACAGACTAGGCTTTGGATTCGATTTGTCCTTTTTGGCCTAGTTTTCATCGTTTCGATCTTTTTTTTTTTTTTTTCTCCTACATTTGGCCTCAAAATCACATTCATCAACTTTTCAGTCTCGACAATACATTAGGGATTATTTGTTTGTTTTTTTTCCCTTCTTTCCTTCTTCATTTTGTTTGCAAACAAACGATCGAAAGAATTTTTGCTTTTTTTTTTTTTTTTTGCTACGAACATTCGAATCGGATACAATCGGACAGAAAGAAACGAGACAAGAAGAGAGACAACGACAGAGACAACGACAACGCTGGATTGATTCTGATTATTCTGGTGAAGAAAAGAATCGATTAGATTGCTTGCTTTTGGTTGGAAAATTTTTTTTAAAACTATTTTTTTTTTTTTTTATTTCTCTTCTTCAATTTCGACTAACGAAATCGAATCGAATAGTAATAAGAATAATCTCATTCATTTTAATTAATTAATGATTACGCTATTGAATAAAAATTTTTTTATTTTCGATTTTTTTTTTCAGTTTTATTTTTTTTTTTTTTTTAAATCAAAGAAACAGCTATTTGGTTTCGTAAAGCGAAAGCTAATAATTGAATGAATCGATAAAATTTCTTCCTCGATGAAGATTAAATGAGAATAAATTGAAAACGATTTTATTCTACGTTTTTTTTCAGTTTAAGTTTTTAAGTTTATTCTACATTTAGTTTTAAAAAATTTTCAATCACTAAAATTATCAGAGCTGAGGTTGAGGTTGAGGTTGAGGTTATTCCCACCTACAGGTGTTTCAATTGAAGCTTAGATTCTTTTCGCTCGAAAATTTGAAATAGATTTCTAATCCGAATGTGATAATCGTTCGAGAGATGTTCGCATCGATCCGCCAAGCAGACAACGTAAAACAAAAAGGTTTAGATTTAATGAGATTTTAGAGGAAACTATTTAATGTTTAAATTCGATTTGATTGAATTAGATTTTTTGAATTTCTTTTTTCATCGATCGACTTCTCTTTTGTATGCATTTCATTTTATTTTTTTTCTATTTTTTTTTTGATTATTTTTTTTTTCGAATAGAATTCGAATGAAACTTGAAATGAATTTTCAATTGATTCTCTAGAATCTATTCACTTTTCCTCTTCCTCTCTCTCTTCCCTCTCTCTCTTTCTCTTTTGTTCGATAATTTATCAAATTTAATTTAATCAATTATTTATTCTCTATTCAATGATTCACATTTGGTGGAGAAATAATTCCATTTGTTTGTTTTAGATTTCTCCAATCTATTTACGTCACAATCTATTCGAAGCTTCTGTATTCGAAAATTTTAGATGATTCCTATGGCCCGGCTTAAATAAATGTTAAACAATCGAATAGTGATTAGTGTCGTAGCGGATTGTTGTGTTTACTTTTGTTCTGTTTTGTGTTTCCATTGAATGAGAAAAATAATCAAATGAAAATCTTTCGCTAGGTCCCCTTCGATAACTTTTACTCTTCGACTTTATTATTTACCCATTTTGAAAATTAGAATAACTAAAATGAATGTTTCATAGTAATTCATTTCTAAATGGATACTTAGCTAACAATGGTCAGTGATAGTGCTAGTTTGGAGAAAGATAATTTTTCAGAAATGTTAATTTATTATTTTTTTTTTTTTTTTTGCATTTTATTAAAATTTTCACTTTCTAATTTGAAATTCTCTATTCTTTATTTTTGATCAAAAAAAAAACCAGTTACCAAATATATCAAACTAGGTCTTGATGATTCTAATCAATCATCTCGTAAAACAAATCAAACAACGAATCGAAACGTTTCATTAGTGGCGAATGATTTCGATGGAACGATTCTTGCGGGCTCAAATAACAATAGCCAATTGGATCGAGGAGAGCGAAACAATGAAAGCTATCATCAACATCATCACTATTTTAATCATTCCATCGATGCTTTAGATATCATCAATAACATTAACAATAGCATCAATAACGATAGCAATAATGAGAATTGGAATCGAAATAGAATTGAATCGATTCAATCGCAATCATTCCATCAGAATGGTCTCATCAAAAACAATGGTAAGTGGTTCTTGAACATTCGATTCCTATCATTACTTCTTATGTTTGATAAAATGCTAGAATTTTCATTCTTATCTACAGCAAATCTTTCGAAACAATTTGATCTTTCTCTCTCTCTCTTCGGTCATCGTTTTGATTATTATAATCGATTCAATTTTTCTAATTTCAAATACGAATACGAATACTTAGAATGAGAATATTTCTATCTCATTATTATTACGCTATTCCAATCAGAACAGAAACATTTAGAAAAATTGATTGAAACGAAATGAACGGAAATGAACTAAAACAAACTCATTGACAGATAGTACAATTTGATTCGTTTCAAAAGTTTCCATCGTTTCGATTGTAAACATTTCGATTGCAATCGAATTTTGATCGCTTAAAAACTGGCTTTGTTTTCGATTCGATCAGTATTCGTTCAACGATTCCGATTTGTTTCGTTGATTTGCAAAGATGGATTTTATTCTCTTTTCAAAATCGGTCTCTATTAGAGCATTAAAAATTGTTTTTTTTTTCAATATTCACATCAGAATACAATCATCGATTGGTCTTTTTTTTTTTTTGATGCTTATCTTGCCATAATGTTTTAGAGAATACTTTAATGATTAGAGAAAAATTTCATCCATTTCGAGAGAGCAAAACATAAGCTTTTTTTTCCGATTCATCGATCAAAAAGAATAATTTAGCTCGATCAAATCAAATCGTTTAGATCTATGAGAAGAGAGAGATCTAAGATCTAAATTATAGACTAAAATCGAATTTTTGCTTGCTATTTGAATTCTATAGCAGCTATAGCAGCTCTCTCTCTTATAGCTATAGCACATAGCTTTGAGATCGTAATCAGCATTGTGCGATTGATGATGATTTAGATTCGAGATCGATTTATTTTTTTTTTTTTTTTTTTTTTTTGGTTTTTTTGGCAAAAAATTATGAAACCCTTCGTCGACACTCGATGCAATCGTGCCATGAAATCACTAATCGGTGATTGCTGTGATAGTGTGTAACTAAGTTCAATTCAAAGTCATAGAGAAGAACACAACGATGAAGATTAGTGATGAAATATATTCATTTCATTCCAGTGATCTCGATAAATCAATCAATCCCGATGAATTAATAAATCATAGCTTCGATTCGTTTTCGATTCAATCTTTGAATTGAAGAATCTAAGGAATCATTCTCGAACGCTCCTCTCCGCTAGGTGGCTGATTGTCAACTTCTTTTCCGCATGAAGTGGTAACTTATTAAAAATTACGAGAGAGGGCAAAATAAAAAAACTATAATTTAACTTCCTAGCATGAACTTTCTAAACAACTTCAACCCATTTAAATTGAATAAAGTTCGACCAAAAACAAACCTTATAGAACCCGAACCAATCCAAACTTAATTCAAGCCTAACCGAACCAAAACCAAACCTAACCTAACCAAAACCAAACCAAACCAAACCAAACCAAAACCAAACCTAACCAAACCAAAACCAAACCTAACCAAACCTAACCGAACCTAACCAAAACCAAACCAAACCGAACCAAAACCATTAAATTTGCGATCACCTCACCCTATAAGGCTATAGACATAGATAGATTCTCTGCTAGAATTCCAAAATCATAGATTTCATCGTTATGTCAGATCTGATGTGTCATATCTTAAAGATAGATTTAGATTGCCATATTGATTCGCGCTTAAATTATGGTTAGTCTAAAAAAATTCGGAAGAAGAATAAGAAATTTGGATATCGCCCTCTATCGTATTCCCTACTGATAGCTTATTGCGCAAAAAGTAATTTGATGACAGCTAGTCCACCTGGCGGAGAGGAGCGTTCGAGAACGATTCCGAATCTAATTTTAAAAACGGAGAGAGGAAAGAATTTACCTTCAAAATGGCTCAGTTTTAATCAATATCGATTTGGATTTAAGCTACAAGACTATTCTATTGATTCGATCGAATACAACAAGCATCATTGTGTTTAGAGCATCGATGGAAATAGTCGTTTTTTTTTCTCTTTATTTTTATTCCATTCAATTAGATTGATTCGTTAGGAAAGTAAATTTTTTGAAAGATAATTATTTTTGCCAATGTATAGAATTCTCCTTTAAGAATTTCTAACCGAAGATAATAAATAATTTTCAATAATTTTTTTTCTCTCTCTCTCTCTCTCTCTCTCTCTCTCTCTCTCTCTCTCTCTCTCTCTCTCTCTCTCTCGATAGTTATCCGGTGGTTATTATATTGATTATCGAATAGTCGGTAATTTCAATCAATAATAATTGCGCCATAAAGAATAGTGAGAGGTTCTAGTGATATTATTGTGATTAGATTCTAGTGTGATTCATTCAATGTGCGACATTTTTTCTTTTCTCGATTATAAGATGTCCATAATTAATTACAAAGTTAATTATAATGTCTCTCTCTCTCGTATAGAGCTACTTTTTTTTCTATTTTCTATTTTTTTTCTTTACTTTCTTTCGGAGATTTATTGTCTGTGTTTTTTTTTTTTGCTATTGTAGCTATTACACCGATTCACTACATTGTTCCATGTTAATTATGGCTGATTATTTATTAGCTTAGTATTTCTTTTTCACTCTATCTTTGATATTTCAATTAATTATTAATTGGTTTTGGTTGCATTTGGATCACTGAATTATGTGCTCTAGACACATTTTTTAGAGGAAAAAAAACTGGCAATTATTGTCTCTCTCTCCCTCTCTCTCTCTCTCTCGAGATCGAATGAACCGAATATTGGAGCTTTTTCTTTTTAGAGTTCATTGAATAATCAGTGTAATGAAAAGATTAATAATCAAATTTTGGAAGAGAAATTTCTCCATTCTCTAAGATATAAGCGATGTAATTGAACGGAAATAATACTGCCATTATTATTTCAAGCTTGAAAAAAAAATATTATTGAAAGAAGATCGAATCGAAAGAGAAAGGATCTCTCTATTGAGTTTGCAAAAGCGAAATTGTATCAACTTTTGATTTCAATTCTATGAGCTTTACAAATTATTACAAATCTAAGATTCGAAAAGTTATGGGTTTTTTTTACTGCGTTTCGAGATGAGAAAATTGTTGAAAAGAAACGGACAAACACAATTTGTAAGAGATTCAATTTCGTTCGATCTCAAACGCGAGCTTGATACTATAGCAATTAACTTCACTGCCAAAATTCCTTTCGAAACGTATCACATAGATAGACACACAAATTTATTAATAGCTTTTGAAAAAAAAGAGCTTATGAATTGATTCTTGTTGATAATTTGAATATCATTTGTCTTCTTGTCAAAGAGAATCTATGTTTCACTATGAGCTCTTTACATTTGTTGTTGTAGCCGATTGTTGTTGTTGTTGTTGTTGTTGTTATGCCATAGTTTCGTTCCAAAACACTTCGAAATTCAAATATTCAATCGAGAGTCTCCTCTCTCTCTCTCTCTCTCTCTCCCTTTTCGCTAGGTCTTTTGGAAAACAAACTGGCCATTTTGTTCAACAATGATGAGAATGATTGTGTTTGTATTTGTGTTGTGAAACAAAATAGCTAATAACAATATGATGATGGTGATGATGATCATTGAAAAGTGATCTAGATTGAAGTGAGCTCTTTGGTCGGAAAAAAAAATTTTTTTTTCTCGGTCCCTAGATCATTTCTAGATTATCTGGACTTTTTTTTTCGCTCTCACACTCACTTCTCTTTTCACACTCGATCTTCTCTTTTCGTTTCGCCTTTAGTGAGATGGTATAACTCTTTCAATGGCATCCAGAACAAACATTGAAAATTGTTAATTAATCTAATGGATTCGAACGGTCTTTCTCTCTCTCTCTCTCTCTCTCCTTGGCTAGCTAGCTCATTCGTGATTCGTTCAACAAAGACGGAGAAAAGAAAATGATGTGATTCAAAATGAAATAGAGAATCTATTTAGTGATGATGTGAATGTTGATGATGGTATGATGTGTGTTTGTGTGTGTGTGTGTGTGTGCAAACATTTTTGTGCTAAAAGGATTGTGTTCGATTGTGATTAGACTAAATTCATAGCAGTATAATATAGAACATCCCGAAAGAGAGAGAGAGAGAGCTGTTAAATTGTCTTTGATTCTATTCGATTTGGATCACAACTATTTCAATGAACGAGAATGGGATCAATTTGATTGAGGACGTGGTGGTGGTGATGGTGTTGATGATGATCATTTCAATAGATGTTGATAGATATTGATATTGATAATGAATAGCGGAAGGTGATTGAACAATCAATCTTGGAGATAATGAAAATTGAATTCCAAGAACAAATGCGAGAGCGGAACAAAATTATCGAATCACATCGAAATCAAATCGATCATAACCCAATATTTAATGATGATGATAATGATTACGATTATTATCCTACCATTACTATTACGATTATTAGCACATCGGACAATGGGATCAGATTTAGATCTCAAACAGAGAAAAATGTGAAAGTATCAGTTGAAATTGGTAAGGTTTTTGTTTTTACTCCGATCGTTAAGAGCGGAATTCAATCCAAAACTTATGCGATGAGATGCGGATCAAGAAATTCGCAAGCTAACCTTTACTAGATTTGACTGTACGTTCCAAATAGACGAATTTTTTTTCTAGGTCTTGTGAAATTATTAACAAAAAAAAATGTTATCTTAATATTTATGTGGGTGTGTAGGCGTTTTTGCAATCAAAATACTCTGCTGTTTTTTTTTTTTTTGGAATAAACTTTCCAATTCCTTTCTCCCCCCCCTCTCTCTCTCTTTCGGTTCCTTGTCAACTCTGTCGATGATATTCTGTTCAAGTTTGTCATTTTCGACAAGATTATTATCTAGTCACTTGATCTCATCTGATCTTATTGACATCGTTGTCATCATCATCATTATCGTTATCGTTTTGCTCGTACGACGTCGGAAGATCGGAAGGAAAAAGAAAAGAAATTATTTTCCACTCTCGGCATACGATGTTGAGAATTTTTCCAAATGAATTCTCGATGATGGGTGTGTGTTGATTTGCCAAGAAGCCTAGGCCTTAGATCTAAATTTTAATTTTCATTCTCTCTCTCTCTCTCTCTCTCTCTCTCGCTCTCTATCTATCTGTCTAGTTATCTTTTTCTCTAAAGCCTAATCGTTTATTCATTCTCTTCGGCCGCTTTTTTTTTTTTTTTGTTTTTTTTTCTCTAGACAAAAATCTTTGCTAATAAGATGCTCTCGATCTTTACGATCAGAGAGAAAAAATAATACTTCTTTGAGATTGAACCAAAAACAAATGTTGAATGTTCCTTTCCCATCTCCCTCCCCTTCCTCTTTCTCTCTCTCTCTCTCTCTTTCTCTCTCTCTCTCTCTCTCTCTCTCTCTCTCTCTCTCTCTCTCTCTCTCTCTCTTTCTCTCTCTGTTTTTCTAAAGGGAATCAAATAAACTTTCTATCCTCTGAAATCTGGAGCCGAGAAGAAAAATGCTGAAACCATTCGAATTGTGTTGCGAAACAGACTGAATGATGGACGAATAATTATCGGTTATCTAAAGAAACGAAGAACAAAACTAACTTTACTGAAATGATTAAGAGAGGGAATTTTTGTTTTTTTTTTTTTTTTTGAATCTCTTCTTTCTTCTCAAACATACCAAAGATTAGAATTAGGAGATTTATTTCAGCTATACGATTACTCTCTCTCTCTCTCTCTTTTGTTTGGTTGTAATAATAAATTACAGTATTCGAGGTGAAAATGATGAAGTGTGTGTGATGAGATTTGACTGAATCTAATTTGTTTCATTGATTTCGCTCTCTCTCTCTCTCTCTCTCTCTCTCTCTCTCTCTCTCTCTCTCTCTCTCTCTCTCTCTCTCTCTCTGTCTTTGATTCGCCCTTTCATCATCGGTCCAAAGTGATCCGAATCGAACCGGAACTGTTTGTTTGGAATTTGCGTTCGAAAAGAAAAAAAATTCACTTCATTTACTCCACATCTTCCTCTCTCTCTCTCTCTCTCTCTCATCGATCATTTTGGTCGCTTTATCACACATCGGATTTCATAGGGTTTGATTACGATTCTTCATTCTTCCAAGTTTCGAAATGATTTCAATCTCTTCTCTCTTGTTTTTTTGTGTACTTTCGTAATGAAATGTCGAGAGAGAGAAACGAATGCGACAAAGCAATGGGCAAGGGTTATTACATTTGGTTGATTTTTGTTTCGCAACGAATCCATTATAGACATATCACTCCCTATATTCATCTCTCTCTCTCTCTCTCTCATTCTGGAGGTGTGTATTGAATAGAGTATGGGTGTGTTGTTTTTCTTTCTCTTCATAGTCTAATCGTTTCACAAAAGAAACCTTAGATAACTCGAGTATTTTATTTATTTATTTTCTACCGTATTTATTCTTATTGTTTTCTCTTCTTTACGTTTGTTTGTTACGTTAGTGCTCATCTAAGATTTCAATGAGATACGAATTCAATTCGTAACAAAGAAGAGAATATGTTCGATCTTTGTTGATTTTTTTTTTCTCACACTATCTCCAATGTTTGCCATCAATGATCGGTTTTTTCTCTCCTCTTATTGTTTGTAATTACATCAAAATTGTCCTTATTCCCTAAGGAGAGAGAGAGAGAGAGAGAGAGAGAGAGAGAGAGAGAGAGAGAGAGAGAGAGAGAGAGAGAGAGAGAACAAACAAGATGGAGACAAGATATCTAAGAATTCGAACGTATTAGACCAGAATTAATATAGGTGTTTGTGTTTGTAGTGTTTGTTTGAATGATCATCAATGGCTAAAATTTGCTGGAATTTCGTGATGAAAAACATGAGAAAAATTCTATTATGAAAATTCTTCAATGATCGATCTTCAATGCTACTTGGATAGCTATTTTAAATTTTTTTTTATGTCCCAAAATGGAACCTAAGAGAAACAAAGTGAAGCGATTCTAGTATGAAAAAAAAAGATGACTTTCTCCAACAGCATTGATCGGGGCCTAGATTTGAACGAAATCGAACGATAGGAGAAAAAAAAGAGAGGGCAAAAATATTTTTTTTTTCAAATCAAACCAAATATTAATATTGAAAAATTAATTAATGAAATATTTTATTTTTCTCTCCTTATGAAATTGAACCATTACGTTTCGAAATTATTAAACTGTCTTTTTATTTCAAACAAAATTTTTTCCCCCGATTCTCTTTTTCTAGTTTGCTTCTCTTCTTTCCGATTCTCGATTTCAATTTGTGTTATTCTGTTCCAAAAAAAAAAAAAAAAAAATTCTATCGAGATTGAATTTAATTATCTCGATTGAAATTCTCATCTCCATTCATACATCGAAAAAAATTATAAGTTTTTTTTTTCCTATAAAGACCTAGTTATTTCGAATGAAATTTTCATTCGTTCTGTTGCCCCTCCCTCTCTCTCTCTGCTCTGGCTCTTCGTTTTTTTTTTCGCTAGGTCTTTGTGTGTTTGTCTTCGAAAAGAAAAAAAAAGAGACCATTTCGGAAGAGATCCAAACATTCAGCAAGAGATTGTATTGTGTGATTGGTGTGTTGTCATCGGCATTGTAATTCCCATTGTTTTCGATCTCTATGTGGAGACATTTTGTTTTTTTTTCGAATATTATTGTCTTTTTTTGGTTATTTATTTATTTATTTATCTCAATTTCATCTCTCTTTCTGTCTCTTTTTTGTTTTGTTTTGTTTTGTTTCGGTGTCATTGGTGTCAGTGTTAATGATCCGATCCAAATAAGATAGATTTGAATGATTTTATGAAAAAAGAGAGAGAGAGAGACAGCGATGCGAGAGAATGTGTACAGTTAGAATCAAAATTCTTATACTCATTTTGGATCTTTTTCTTTCTCTTCTCCCTCAGCCACCAAGACTTGTCCGTTGGAGATTTTTTTTTTTTTTCATTCTTGCTATTCAAGATCTAGAATTGCAACTGAAATATAATCATAAAGATAAAGAGAGAGAGAGAGAGAGAGAGAGAGACATTATTAGATTGCCGGTCTAAATGACCGAAATTTGGAACTCTTTTCTTTCTATTTTCGCTCTCTCTCTCTCTCTACGATATCTTCGACCGAGAAGGTCTAGTTTTTTTTCGAATTTCATCAACGACGACGACGATGACGACGATGATGATGATGATGATGATGATGATGATGATGATGATGATGATGATGATGATGATGATGATTAGCAGTAATTATATCGAAGCTTTTTTTTTCTCTTCTCAATAGACAAACTATTTTCGTTTCTATTTCATAAACAAATCAAAACAAAATGAAAGACAAAATAATCTGATTATGGCGTATATTCTGGATCAATGAGAAATGTTCGATGCAAAATGAATTCCAATCACAATCAGAGAGGCTAAGCATTGATGATGTGATCCACAACTGAAAGCTAATAGATTGTTGTTGGTTAGATTTTTTTTTCTCAAAACCTATGCTATTCATCTATGAAAATCTATCATTCGGTATTAATTTTGATCGAAATCTTTTATTTTATCCATTATTATATCGGATATATGGCCACGTTCGGAAACGAACAAACGATTTGATTTGGAGATATGATCAGAATTCGATCGAACATAAAAATGGAACTCTTTGATTTTAATTAAAAAAAAAGTCATTGAGATTGGTGTGTCTCGGTGGTATCCATTCGATACAATCATAGAATCATATATCGAAAAAAATGGTGAAAAAATAATAGAGACTGAAAATGAAATATCAGTGAAGTAATGGTGTGATCGTAAATGTTTGTAATTTACGCATCTCATTTTCAAAATCACATGGTGTCCCTGGATCGAACGAACGAACGAACGAATTAGATATGCTAGTTGATGGAACCTAGAAGAGTGAGAATCTAAATGTGAATGAATTCTTTTTCTCCCCCCCCTCATTTGAAGGTAACCAAAGAATTGAAAATTATTACCAAAATAGTTTGATATTTTCTTTTCTTTCATTTGATTTTGGTCGAATTTTCAAAGTTAATTTTCTTCTTTTTCCCACCTCAAACACCATCACCATCATTTATGTTAGAGCTTTTTTTTCACTCTTCACCACCACCACCACCACCACCGCCTCATCATCATCATCATCATCATCAGAAAGAAGAATTTAGTATTATTGTCACATATTAATAATAAAAATCATTATTATAATAGGATTATATGGAACACATTGAAACAAACAAAAATAATAATAATAATAAGAATAATAATTCTAAAATAATAATACAAGTGATATTTTGAAATGACTCATTTTTGAATGAATGAATCGAATGAATGAATAAAAAGATCAATTTTTTTTTTTTTTTTTTTTTGAAATGAATTCATTGTGAAGCATTAATGTCTCGGTCGCATTATGTATGTTTATGTGGGTGTTGTTTTTTTTTTGTCCTGTCCTCCTTCTCGTTACACTTTGCAATAGAATCAAAAACATTGTTGAAACATTTTTAGACATTTTTCGGAGAGAGAGAGAGAGAGAGAGAGAGATGGAGAGATCTTTTGTGTGACTTTATTTTTTTTTTTTTTTGTTTTTTGTTTGATACATTTAGAAACATAAAAAGAGATTTCGAACGAAACACTAACGTACGTGCACGGACACACCCCCGTTAGGAAAATAAGAACATCAATTTTTTCTTCTCCTTCATTTCACCATAATAATCTTTTACATATTTTTTTTTTTTTGGTCTCCTCTCTTGTTCTTAATAACACCAATGCTGTTGTAAAGAATTCGTTTGAGATTCCTGAAACGAAAGCTGAAACGATCGAAAAAGATTAGCTTTTTTTTTTTGATGATGGCTATTATAAGTTTTTTTAACGCAAAAAAAAATTCCATTTGATTTCCCCCCCCCCGAAGATATTTACTGAAAGGATTTACTTTTTTTTTCTCCCATCCATTCGCAATGATTTCGAATCTACTACTACGCCCCATATTGTTTCAAACGTCTCGAAACGATTGTTTTGCAACCCATTCTCCATACGTCTTCATTCATCCCAATTGAATGGATTGTGATTAATAATTACTAAACTTCTCTAACTTCTCTCTTTACTCTTCTTCCGTACAGATTCGAATCGTATCGCAAAATTTTCACAGATACCAAATGTATCGAGTAAAAATGATCGATTTCATTCATTCGATAGATTTCATTCCGATTGGAATTCGAAAAGAAAATCTTCAAACCGATCCTCATCTGTGACGAATAGAGATGAAATTGTAAGAATTTTTTTATTTTGCAAAATCAAATTGCAAACAAATCTCACTTAAAATTAATCAATCTCAACAAATCTCCAGTCTTCATATCAGATTGCCTTAATTACGGAAGAGAATAGTGATGGTAACGAGGAAGAGGAATTTGGCACCTCAAACGATCCAGCGATCGGAATTCCAAACAATGGTAATTTGGAACTTGTGTCTTAGATTCTAGACCGATGAGAAAAAAAAAAATGATTCGCAAGTTATGAGAATTGTTTCTTGATTGCACTCGCTCTGCATTGAAATTTTTGCTTCAATAATTTTCTTTTTCTTTGTTTCTCTGATTTGATTTGATTTGATTCGTTTTTTTTTTTTTGGGGGGGGAGGGATTTTCAATTCCAATCTTATAAAAGATAATTTATCATCACTCATTGGTTTTTGTTGTCAAGCTGATGTTTGTAATGATTAAACGAGATGTAGTCGGTGTTCAAACTATTTCTTCTTTGTTTTCTGTTTCTGTTCTCTTAGTTTTCTTTTTTTTTCTTTTTTTTTTTTTCTCGGATCTGTCTTGTTAGACAATGGACAATCGGGTTCTGTTGTTGATTGTTGGATTTGTTTTTTTTTTCTCTCTCTCGGTCCAATCTTGTCTCTTTTGATCTTCACACTGTTTTCTTCACTATCGTTTGATTTTAATTCAATTTTTGTTTTTTGTGTGTGTGTTTTTTTTTTTTTGGCCATTTGAAGCGAAACAACATAGAAATAAAGCTGAGAGTAAACTATCGTCTAGAATGAGACCTCCGTCTTCCAATCGTCCGATGTTTGCGATCGAAATCGATGAAGAAGATGACCGAGCGTTACCGAAACGTCTTCTCCAAGTAAGAATCTATTTTCTTTGTTCTCTTCTCTCACAATTGTTTTGGAATCAAATTGATATAATTTTTTTCTTTTGGTTTTTTTTTGTTTCACTCGATTCTATTTGACCGATTAAATCAATGTTAAGATTTTCATTTTTTTTTTTTGTTCCACTTCGAATCTTCATGTTTAGATGGGAGAATATCATTTGAAACAGATTTGAATCTAAATGATTTGATTATTTATTCATTTCAATATTTCTGTTCTCGATCTACTTCCGTTTTGTTTCGAGAAATATTTCCAGTGTTGTCTGGATTCATTTCCCACTCTTTCTCTCTCTCTGAACCCAGAAAGAAAGAGATCGGTCTATGTTGGTGATGGTCTACTCTTCTTCAAACAAATTTTTTTTTCTTTTCTTTCATTTAGAGATTGAAAAAATTTTATCAGATTGTTGCCAATCCAAACCTCTCTCTGCTCTATGATCTAAATGATTGAATTTTAATTTTTTTTTCTACTTTAAATTTTATCTGTTTTATTTGCCAATCAGATCAAACTGATCAACGATGATCGAACAAACATCGCATTTAGTGATCAAATGGCTATCCGTTATCGTTTAGTTTCGCAAGAGAATCAATCGGATTCAGATCATAGTCATCATTATCATCATTCTGGACACAGCCATAGCTTCAATCACCATCATCACCATCATCATAATCATCGAGATCATTCGGATAGGACCAAGATTTTTGATAAACAAACTGATCAGCTACAATTCTCGATCAACGAGACTAGTGGTGAGATTTTTGTCCACCGAGCTTTGGATCGAGATCGACCAAACGGAAAAGAGTTCCATCAGTTACGAGCGTACGTTGAGAATCTTAAAAATGGTGATGATGTTCTAGCTTCGGCCGATATTCTAATTCATTTGAAAAATATCAATGATAATGATCCTTTTTTCGAGCATCGAATCTATGAAGCGAACGTGACTGAAAATTCTACTGCCGGTTCCAAAGTGATCCAAATCTCTGCGATCGATTATGATTTGTCTGAGAAATTTGTTCAAAACGTTCCAATTGATTCATCGCTATCGTTGAACAATCGTTCATCATCACCGATCTATGAACTACAACGAGATCTGAACGAAGAAAATGAAGAGCTACTTCTCTATTCGATCGAAAGGAATGTGATCGATCTGAGTGGTAAAGCTATATTCAAAATCGATCCATTCGATGGCTGGATAACCACAGATGTTTGTTGTCTTGATCGTGAAAAGCACTCAAATTATACCATAATCGTATCGGCTAGAGATCGTAAATCATCAAAGGTGAGCATATTTTAGTGATCATAAGATCCGATGCTTTAAATTTGAATTCTCTCTTCACTAAGATAATCAACGAATCAATCGTTGATTTAGATTGACAAGAAATTTCATCAACCCTTTGAAACAAAGGGTTAACTTAAATTGAAACTTATCTTCAACAACTAATTCAAAGTTGCATTTAATTAAGAAAAAAAAAAGTAAAAATTCTACTCTAATTGGATATGATGGGGATTTAGAAATCTTCACACTTTTATTTCTTGTTCTCATAATTGGTTTAGTCTTAGAATCTTTTTTGATCTCAATTCGACCGAAAGAGTTAAATTAATGAGAACATTAGTTTCGAAAGAGAGAAAAAAAAACTTAATCCAGCTTCTCATATTCTTATCTTAGACTTAGCTATGTTTTTTTTTTATTCTTGATCGGTAACAAGTAAGAAAAAGTTCAAATAAAATACTACGAAAGATTCATTCGATCCAAAACGTTGTTGTTTCAAAACGTTCACAAGGAAGTCTTCAAAAATGGGGAGAGCCTTCTTCAACAGTGGCCAAATTTAATCTATTCCAAACAGAAATCGAAAATCTTCTATTCGTTTCGAAATCTTTTGTGAAAAAATTTCAACTCAGACCAATATTTCATTCCATTCTTGATTCTTACAATCCTCCACCACCACCATCACCATCATCCATATTATGATTGTTTAGTTTGACAAGTTTTTCACCACACCCCATTGAACTCAAACTTTAACTTCCTATTACATTAGATTTTCGAAAATAATTCTTCAAGAGAAAAAGAAGAGAGAGAGAGAGAGAGAGAGAGAAACTTCAAATTTTATTCCAAACAAAAAAGTTGGCTAAAGTTTTTCTTTGTTTGTCAAAAAAAAAAAAAAAAAAAATCGAAATCAATCTGAAACGAATCCCCCACACACAGCATCACAATTTCACCGCCTCTAGGGCTGATGAAATGATCGTTTCGAAATCTGTCAGTGAAGATTTTTTTTTTTTTTTTTTCGATCGATTCTTATTACTTCTTACAACTGATACTACTATATTCTTATTATTGTTTCGAATAGCTGTCCATTTTTAAAATAAATATCTTTTGAACTTCTTTTTCTCTTATTTAGATGTCAAAATTGATTTGAATAATCTCATATTCTTTTCTCTGTTTTTGATCTTTCTTTTCTCTCTCTCTCTCTCTCTCTCTCTCTTTCTCTCTTTTTTTTTTGTACAATCCAGACTAATGCATCAATCATTGTGAATGTTTTGGATCGAAATGATTCCCCACCAAGATTTCTTCAAAAAGATTATCATATCGAAATCGATGAGAACATTCGAAATGATTATCTCATTGATGAGAATTTCGATGATGACAACAACAATCATCATTTCAATCATTTTCATAATCATAATCGTTCGATCGAAAACATCGATCAATTTCCATCTAAAGTTCTTCTACGATTAACTGTTGAAGATAATGATCTACCGGAGACTAATAGATTTTTATTCAAAATTCTTCGACAAAACTATTCTACGAGACCATTTCATTATGATTATCGAACATTGTCTAATTCGTTACCATTACAAGATTCAACAATTCACTCATCGAAACGAAACAAAACTCTTGCGGGGAAAAGTTTCAATCATTTTGTTAATGAACATTTTCTAATTGAATTTCAGCCGACGACAAAAATTTCGAATCATAATCTTGAAAACACTTACGGAAAAACTTCACCAAGAAGATCTCGAATCAGTGCCTTATTGAAACAAATCCAACCGTTAGATTATGAGATTCCGAGCCATCGATTTATTCTACTTCAAATCGCTGTGACCGATCAAGGATATTGGCCTGAAGATGATTTCGATCAAACGACTATATCGTCGTCATTGTCATCGTCGTCGAGAAGAGATCAATTATCGAAGGCTGATAATATTAAAAATCATATTGATATTTGCTTTGTTTCGATACAAATTCGTGACCTAAATGATAATAAGCCTAAATTTGTACAAAATTTTATCAATTTAACTGTTCTGGAAGATACTGATATTGGAACGATTTTGGCTCGATTTTTTGCCACCGATCTTGATCGTGATGGACACGGTCCAATCCAATACGCTCTCGATGAGAATACCAATTCGCAAAAATATTTTCAAATCGATCAAAATAATGGATTCGTTTTGCTCAATCGTAAGCTAGATAGAGAGATTTCATCATTACATATTGTCAAAGTGATCGCAAACGATCTTGATGATCCAGAGCTAACATCCACTGCCACTTTAGTGATCAATGTTGATGATGTTAACGATAATGCACCATTCTTACTTAATACAACATTGCCGCCTGTTATTGAGAACTCTTTTCCGACTAAGATAGGAGAATTGTTTGCCATCGATCTTGATGATTATTCCAAAGGTTTGTTTAAAAGTTTTTTTTTTCTCTCAATGAATCTCGAATATTCTTATTCGATATGTTTGTTTCGATTTTTTCACTTTAAAGGTAATGGACCACCATTTACCTTTGCAATCGATGCGAACGCTGACAAAGATATTCTAGATAGATTTCGTTTAGAAATCAATCATTCTGGTGATGGTAATGCGATTCTCTACTCGAAAATCTCTTTCGATCGAGAGCAACAAAAACAATATCAAGTGCCTATTGTGGTCAGTGATGCTGCCAATCCATCAAAATCATCGACATCGTTTGTGACTGTTATTGTAGGCGATCTCAATGATAATCAACAGAAAGATGGATGGAAAAATGTTTTGGTCTATTTTCTTGATACGGAAAAAATCTTACCTAAGACTCAATCATCGATGTTTCGAATGAAAAATCAATCCAAATTGAATATAACTAGGTAGGTTTAGAATGGGAATGAAATTTTCGATTCACTTTCTCAAACAATCATCGAATTGATTTATGTTTATTGCTCTCGAAATTCTTTCAATCGAAAAACTGAAGACGAGAGCAGAAGAAATTTTATTTGAAAATAAACTTTTGAACTAGTAATTGCTTCCTCCTCACTCCCTTTCTCTCTCTCTCTCTCTCTCTCTCTCTCTCTCTCTCCCACTGCATTCAACACTAATCAAATTAGAATACAATGAAGAGTATTTTTTTTTTTCGAAAAAAAAAATTTTAGAAAATAAATCCAAGTTTATAGCACATCGGTGACAATGAAATATTTCGACAAGAGCCAAAAATCTTCTTCTTCTTCTCTCTCTCTCTCTCACTGGTTTTTTGCTTTGTTCTTTAATTTTTTTCAATATTTCGAGAGAGAGAGAGAGAAAGACATTGACAAATTCGCAAGGCGAGAAACATTCAATTCTCTTCAAAATGATTCAATGATGGAGAGTATTGAAATGAGAGAATGAAAAAAAAAAAAAAACGAACGGGGAGAAAAAAAAATCCAAAGAATAAACGACGGAGTAATCGAAAGAGATTTGAAAGAGAGAAGAAGAAGAAGAAGGGAATAATGAAAAAAATATACTAAGTAATCAAGAATGAGACCCAATGATTTTTTTTTCTCTCTCTCTCTCTCTATCAAACAAAAACATTAAAAGTTAGGCTTAGATTGTTGTTTGTACTCGAGAAAAAAAAAATAGTCTGTGGGTGTGGAGATCGAAAAAAAAAAAAAACAAAGAAAAGTTTTCTTCTCAATTTTCCATTCAGCTTCTTAATCTCTTCTTTAACTTTGAATTTCTTTGATTGTTTTTGAATCGAAAAGAGAGAGAAAGAGAGAGAGAGAAAGAGAGAGAGAGAGAGAAGATTTCAATTTAATTTTTCATAATTAAAGGCAAATTTAAGTTTTAGAAATTTAAGCTAGGGAGAATTAAAAAAAAAAAAAAAAGAAGCTCTTATGGAACTTTTTTTTTTTTTTTTTGCTTTTTTGATTCAGTTTGAAACGTTTCCCAATTCAATTTCGAATGAATTGGATCATAGTAGGAACAGATTAAAACAAATAATATGTGGAACGGAGATGAAAGATTGAAGCCGATTATTTCTCTTCATTATTTCGATCGTAAACGAATCGAGTCACAATGTTCTCGTACGACATCCGCCATCTCTCTCTCTCTCTCTCTCTCTTTCTCTCTTTCTAACACTATGGCTACGAGAGAGCAAAGGGTTTTTCGATTAAGAGCAAAGAACCAGATGTTGAATTAGTTCGTAACTTTTTTTTTTTTTTTTTCATCCAAACATTCGCAATGAATGACCGTTTCGATCAATAATATTAGTTAGATTTCTTTCTAGTTTTTGTTGTTACGTAAGAATTTGCTCATCAAATATTCGATTTCAATTGAAATCGAATCAAAATATTATATAATCTTAGTATTATACATTCACATTATATCGTATCGAAGAGCTTTGAAGAATAATGCAAAATAATTGAATATTTGTTTGTGAAGAGGACCAAAGGTCTTAGAGCGGAAAGAGAGAGAGAGGGAGAGAAATCATTTTTTAATCTAGGTTTTTGTTGTTGTTGTTGTTGTTGGGATCTTTATATCGATCCTGATGTAATCAAATAAACTTATGAGCATCTAGATTCACACATTGTTTCGTTCCAAAACCTAGAGACCGAGAGAGAGACAGAGCGAAAGAGAGAAATAGTTAATCCTGTGTAAGTGAACTATCCACTAACCAATTCCAATGGATCGGATTTCTTTTTTTTTTTTTCGGTGAAGTCTTCCCAATCGATTCTACCAGTCGAGTCGGATCGATCGATTTGGCTGTTAGCTGGTTGGATTCGTTATGGGCTTTTGTTATCGTTGCTACTGCTGCTGTTGCTGCTGTTGTTGTTGTGAAATTCTAGACAACTGGTATTCGTAGATTGTTAAAAGAATTGTTTGTCTCTATGATTTATACTGTCTCATTATTTTATCCATCCTTTTGAAGAATTTATTGCTTTTGTGGCGCTCATTTATTTTTCCCTATATTCTCTCTTTCTCTCTCTCTCTCTCTCTCTCTCTCTCTCTCAATTCGGTATCGTAAAACTATTATCATTATAATAGAAATTCAAAGAATGAATTAGAATAGTGAATTAGAACTTCTGAAATGGATCTGGTCGATGATCAACTCGATCAACTGATGATGATGATGATGATGGTGGCAGGTGGAATGGTGATGATCGTTTGAGATTGTATTGAGCTAAACCTAGCTTACCAATACAAGTCAATGGTAGAGTTTAATATCTTTTTTTTCAGATTGTGTTTTCGTTTTCAATTCGATTGTATTTCAATTAGAGTTTCTTATCTTTAGAATTCTTGCCGATTTTGTTACGGTTTCATCTTCGAAACGCGGTTACACGATAAATCCTACCGATTGAAATAACAATGATGATTAGCTGATATCTTTCTGAAACGGAAACTAACAAAGCAGAAAAAAAAATGTTAGACAAAAAAAAAAAATGAAAATGAAAATTGTTCCAATTTGGATGAATCGAATCGGATCGAAACGAATGAGATTGGCAATGGAGATCAAAAATCAATTATTATGATCAATACACCCACAATAGTTATTTTCTTTTTGTTCTTCTTCTTATTCTTATTATCAAAGATTATTGTTCTTCTTAACCTCATTTTTGTATCGATTCAAGTGTTCTAGACAAATCAATTTTATGGTCGATGAGTATCTTCTTATTACGATTATTCTAGTGTCCATTTTCTCTCTCTCTCTCTCTCTCTTTTGCATCGAATTTTGCTCGAATATTAAGAATGGGCTATAAGGGGTAACAAATAATTAAGTTTTTTTTCTATTTGCGATGAGAAAATGTTTAATGATTGGTTATCAATTTTTTCCCCTCAGAAGAACTCGAACTCGAACAATTCTCATTGAATTGCTATGGACCGTTCGGTCCAAATATAGAAAAAAATTTCTAAATCTCATTTGATTGTTATGGACAATTTTTTCTCTCTCTCTCACTTATTATTTTTATCTCTATTTTTTTTTCTATTCTTGCATCTCTATTTCAAAGTTTATCGAAGTCTATAAATTTAGGCCAAATCAATGTTGATGATCTTGATGATTGGGATTCGAATGAGAAAACATTCAATTGGCTTATCGATGACGATGATGACAGTGATGGTGGTGCTGATGATTTAGATGTTGATGATGATCGGACCGATTCAAAACACCAGAATAGAACAAATTTTTTCATCAAAAATGGCCAAGCGTATGTGGAGAAAGTGGTGGAAGGATTTTTCGAGCTCAAATTTCAAATCAAAGATAATCGTTTCGGTAGCATAGTGAATTCACGGATGTCGATTCAAATGCAATCAGTACCAATGGAAGCGATCATCGATTCCGGTTCGTTACGAATCATTGGTTTAGATCCGCTCGAATTCATTAGAAATTGGGACCAAAAACGTCAAAAGAGAATCATAAGCTTGAAAGAGCGTTTAGAGCTTAGTTTGAAACATATTATCGGATGTGATTTACTCGAGATCATTTCGATCAAACAGAATAATGATTACAATCAACACGATGATGATGGTAATCTCGATTGGAGAAAACAAACGAAACGATTGGATCTAAGATATTTTTGCTATCAAAATTCAAATTTTTTAAGCTCAATTTTTATCGATTCGATTGTTCAATCAAAAATTGATCTACTTCGACAAGAATTCACTGTAAGAGCTAAGAAAAATTGAAATTTGGAATTGAATTGAGAAGAAGAATTTTTTTTTTGTTCTATAAGAATCTCTCTCTAGTCTCATTGAATTTTATTCAAAGTTTGCATTTAATATATCGGTCTTTTCCTTTTTTTTCCTTTCTCTCTCTCTCTCTCTCTCTCTCTCTCTCTCTCTCTCTCTCTCTCTCTCTCTCTCTCTCTCTCTCTCTTTTTAAACTAACAATTTGATTTTAGTTCGATTTCGCTCAGATCGGCATCAATGAATGTTTGTACGAGGATGGTCATCAATGTCAATCGATATCCGAATGTTTTACGGAAGTTTTGTTCGATTGGAACGAACCATATCATTTGATCGATGCAAATTATACCTCATTTATTGGTTTCAATCTTCTCACAAGATCAAAGTGCCACTGTTTTTATAAAGATTTTGTTAGTTTTTTGAATCAAAATTCAATTATCTGTGATCGAAATCATCGAAATGATTTATCCTCATCTTCATCACCGCTTTCATCATCATCATCATCGAAATGTCTTCAATCGAATGAAAGAACAAAAAATGGATTCGATACGATTGGAAGCGATACGATTGATTCGTATCGGATTGATCGAACCCATCATCACTCTTATCCCTCCATTTGCTTCAAGCGGATCGAAAGTTTTACAATCGATTCGAAAACATCTTTGACCGCTTTAAATTATCATTGCGCTTCATACGGATGGAAATCTAGACATCGATCGTTCAAACGCAACAACAATATCCGTTCGTTCAAATCGAACGGAGTCGTTTGGCTTGATCCTTTATTAATCTGCTCGCAAAATCTTCTAAGTCTACAGCTAGCCACAACTGAATCGTATGGAATCATTTTCTATTATGGTCCAATGATTAGCGCTATCCAACAGAATCGTACTGAAAAAATCGATTTTATGTTATTACAATTGGTAAATGGTAAGCTTAATAAAAGTTCTTCGATTTTGATTACTTACAATTACATTTGTATAATAGGAAAAAATGATTGATCTTATTTATCTCTATCTTCTTCTTCTCTCTATTTTCTCTCTCGGTATCCTAGGATCACCAAGATTATTGTTTGATTTCGGATCCGGAACCCAAGAGATTAGTTTCACTGATGAAAGTAGTCGTTTGAATGATGGAGATTGGCATCAATTGGATATCTACTTCGATTCCAATATTGTTCGATTGGTTGTGGACAATTGTGTACGCTCAGCTATCGATCCAGAATGCCAGTTTCAAGATGATCGATCCGATCAAAACCGATATCATCAGACTGAATCTTTCTCTTCGTTTAGCTTTGATCAACAATGGGATACGATGAGATGTTTCAAACAATGCCAAAACTATTCAAAAATAATCAAATTTCATCATTGTTTGAATGTGAATGCTCCATTACAATTGGGTGGAATATTTGAGCTTGCTACTGGAGCGAACAGTGAGAAAAAAGTGAACAAAATCATTAAAGTATTGGAGAAAAATTTGTTCAATAGTAACGAACGAATTCGATTGGATCATAGACAACAAAATCTAGGCTTCACCGGATGCATACGAAATCTGATCTACAACAATCAAGTCTATGATTTAATCAATGTCCATTATTCTTACAATGCTCAAATTGGTTGCCATTCAGGTAACTATCTTCTCTCTGATCACACACAGTCTCTCACTGTTCCTAGTACAATATTTTCTCTACAATCGTATCATTTTTTCTTTTCCCCTTCCGTAGCGAAATCATTGTGCTCATTTCTTGATCTCAAATGCTACAATGGTGGATATTGTGATGGAAGCTACAATCAAATACGTTGTGAATGTAATCAAGGATTCTATGGGCCTAATTGTCAACAACCCTTCCGTCCGGTGATGTTCCGATCGGACAGTTTCTTACAACTTTCTATCCCTCTCAATCAATCATCGTCTAGATTCGATCAAACGATCGATTGGTATCGTAACGTTCCAAACGATGGTTTCATCACAATTATTGAGTTCTATTTTCGTACAAGAAAACGCCATGGATTGTTGATCAAATTGATCGGCCTAAATAATCGCACCTATTGTTTGATGGAAATTTACGAAGGCCATCTTAGATTTCGATTCAATTTAAATCCCACTGGTTACATTGAAGAGTATCGATTCTCGATCGAATCGAATCGTATCGATGATGGCCAATGGCATCATATTCGTGCGGAACGTTTCGGAACATCAGGTCAATTGATATTGGATCATGGTACTGGTGGTGGCGGTCTTGGACGTCTAATTCGAACGATTAATTTCAAATCGTTTGACAAGAAAGTCAAATTTAAACTTGAACATCGGCAGCGAAGAAAACAAAGAGAAAAAAATTTCATTCTGTTTTTAATGGACTATGAGAGAATAATGTTGGGAGGTGATTTGAATCATTCGATCATCGATCATGATGGGATTCGTACGATTTCGACCGATTCGAAAAAAGTTAAAAACAATTTCGATTCGACTCGAAACGATGATGATGATGATTTTGCTGACGGTAAGCTTTTTTTCCCGTTTTCCGTTTTCGTTCCAAGTTTTGCTTATATTTCATTCTTCTTCGAGGTCGTTTTCATTGTAATCTTCTTTTCGCAATGAGCAAGAGCTAATGTTTAGCGAAAAGAATTTTTGTTTCTCAATTGTAAATACACCTAGATTCTAGTTGGTCTTGAAGAAGAAAAACGAATCAAAAGAACAATTCTCGATTTTATTAGGTTCTTTTTTTTTTTTTTTTTTTTTTTGCTTTTTTGCTTTCTGTTTTCCACTCTAGACCAGATCTTCTAGAATTTTAAGTATGAAGGTTTTGTTCAATACATTTTCGATTGGACAAAACGAAAAAAAAAAAACAATAAAAGCTCTCCTTTCTTCTCTTCTCTCTCTCTCTCTCTCGTGTTCCTTTTCGTCCCGATTTGAATCCCATTCTCCTCTCCTAAAAACACAAAACCATATCGAAAGAGAATTTAAATATAATTTCTTCTTACTTTATTTTTTTTTCTCCAATTCTAATCGAATTTTGTTTTGGGAAATCTCGATGATGGCCTCAAGGTTGTTTGAGCGATTTGAAAATAAACGATATCGATATTTCATTAGGTGATCTTTTTGGAACACGAAATCTTCATCGGAATCAAAATCAAAACCAAAACACCGAATCCGTATCTCATCCGTTAACGAATCAATCGTTTCGAATTCTTCGACATCAAAATGTTTTGGTTGGTTGTTCAACAAAATTAACACCAATCGATCCATGTCGAGATGTTCATTGTCCTGGTTCATCGCGATGCATCAACGATTGGTTTAGGGCACGTTGTAGGTTAGTTTGAATCCAAATTCTTTATGTCTTTTTTTTTTTTTTTTTTTTTTTTGATCATTAATGAAACTATTCAACAAAATGAATGTCGATTTTTTGCCCCATCAGATTCTTCCCTTTTTTTTAGTTTGATCTACAAAAATTTCATTAGGTGTGCATTCATCATCTTTCACTGGTGGCTTCACTAGAATCGATTCACTGATTAGAGTTTTGTCTTCTTAATAGATAATTATTATTATTTTTTTTAGCAAAAATTTTTTTTTTCACGACGATGATTGGAACTAGTTTTTTTTACATGTCTCGAAGGCTTATACGATAGCTTTGATTAATAGAACTTGTCTTAGGTGTGGAAAAAGAATCAATAAAAATTGATACCTTTGATAGAAAGTTTTTTTTCCATCTTATTTGATATACTGAATCTTATTTAATATTGTTATTATTATTATTATTATTTTAACTTTTTAAATTACTTCCAGATGCCCGAAAGGAATGAGACCGAACAAAGATCGAACCGATTGCGATAGACTACGTCCTTGTCCATCGATTTCGAAAGTTTCATCGAGCTTCAATGGTGCAGAGAGACAAAATTATAGCTATCTCTCTTCGAAATTGTTTGAAATCATCAAACAAGATTGTATGTTTTGATGATTTGAATTCGATTCGAATCGAAGATAATTTTCGATCTAATTTTATTTTTTTTTTTTGTCTCCTCCTAGACGATTATGATTGTATCGAGAGTGGTGATCAACAAAATCATCCCAATAATGAAGAGAATGGAAGAGAATTTGTTGGAGATTTTGTGAATGATCTGGGCCTCGAAACCGGCGAAATAGCTGATGATGAAATTCGATTCTTTGACAATGGTATTGTTGATCGAAACTCGATGATCAACAATGAGAATGAATCGGGATCGAAACCATCGCCAACGTTGAACGCTCAAATCTTTCAATTGGAACACTATGGACTCTATTTTATCATTTTGATCGTATTGATTCCTCTAAATATTCCTTGTGAGTGAATCGATTGCCCTTGTATTGATTTATTGGTCAAAAAAAATAAGGTACAAAAAAAAGGAACAAAAAAAAGAGCAAATCCTTCATCGAGTATATCAGCACAATTTTTTTTTATTTGATTTGATTTGATTTAATTAATCTCTTCTGTTTGTTTGAAACGAACCCGAGAGTTCGATTCTTAAATCTTTACTTTAAAAAATTCTTTTGAATTTTTTTTTCATTTTTTTTTCAAAGAAAAAGATCGGTGCCAAAAAAAATGGACCGAAAGAAAGAGTGAGATGAAGAAGATGAAGAAGAAGAAGAAAGAAGAAAAAAACGTCAAATTTGATAGAGATTTTTTTTCCTCTCATCAAAATTTCTCTCCTCCCGACATTGAATCTATTGATCGAATCGAATTCTGAATTCTGAAATAGCTTCTAACAACAATTAGAAGAAGAAGAAGAACAGAACTAGGTCTAAGAGAAGGTCTAAGAAGAACATTCGAAGCGTGTATTGATCTGATTGAAGACTTGAAAGAGAGAGAGAGAGAGTGAGAGAATTATTTGTTCAACGAAGGTGATTAAATGAATCGTTTGATTCATTCTCTTTCTCCTCTTCCTCTTTTCTTTTCAATTTTTTTTTGTTTGATGAGAAAAAGTTGAGAAAGAAGAAGAAGAAGAAGAAGAAAAAATCTTCCAAATCTTTTCCGAAAACAAAAAGTGTTAGAAAAAAAAATAATAATTTCTTTTCAAACCTTTACAGGCACGTATTACGTTTCGATGCGATTCGATTGTCCTATCATTCTGCTCTCGACTTCGACTCGACTCTCACTTAGATTTGATTTCTTCGATAGAGAGAGAGAGAGAGAGAGAGAGAGAGAGAGAGAGAAAAATTAACAGCTTCGATGATTTTGCTACAGATCGAAACACTCGAACTGATTGATCGTATCGTTCCATTCAAACGTTTTCATTCTTTTTTTTTTTTTACTTCTTCTAAAATTTTCGAAATTTAAGAACCTCTAAAAAGGGACAGGGGGAAAAAAATCTTCGAGAAAAAAAAATTTTAGAATTTTCTTCAATCTGGAACTTCGATTGTGAGTGAAGAAAAATGAAAGTGAGGAGAGACAAAAAAAAAAAAAGATCGACAATTTTCGTACCCTTTTTGAAAGGGTACAGATTTCTTAAAACTTAAAGATGAGAGATTGATTGAAATTCGAATAGGCTCGAAACTAAAAGAAAACCTTCTTTGATGATGTCTTTCTTTACGAATCTTTCTCGAATTCTGTTCACCAAAATCGATCGATTGAACTTATTATTATTATTATTATTATTTTCTCTATCTCCATCCCTTCCTTTCTCTCTCTCTCTCTCTCTCTCTCTTTCTATACGAAACGTTTGGGAACATTATCTCATCATGATGATGAAGATGATGTTCCAAGATGATGAAAAGATAATCGATATTTTTTTTCTCTCTCTCTCTCACATCTCAACGATGAGATCGTTGAATTGGTTAGGATGTTTTAGGTGCCAAACATAAGCTATCTTACATTAGTTGATTTTAATTTTCAAGGCTATCGTTTAAAAAAAAAAAAAAAAAAAAAAAAAAAAAAAAGATTCTCAAAATTTATCTTGTCTAGATGTGAATATTCTTGAGGCCATTTAGAATTTTTTTTCTTCTTCTTCTCTCTGCATTGTTTTTTCTCTGTCGACATTTTCACTCTTCCATCACATCGAAAGTATTTCTATTTTTTTTTTGTTTTTCAAATTAATTCAATCATCAAAGCATCAAGCAGCAGGTTAACTGTAGTAATTTTTTTTTTCGCAAAAAGTCTCGATTAATTGTGAAGCGATTAAGTTCTTCTCACAAAACTCTATCAAATTTTCCCCCCCCTCTCTCTCTCTCTCTCTCTTAGTAGCTTTCTATCGATTTAGAAAATGAAACAAAAATAAAATAGAAATAGAAAAAAAAGAATAGCTTTTAATAGATTTCAAAAAAAAAAAAAAAAAAAAAAAAAAAGAACCAATTCAAATTCAAAAGATTTTGTTTCAAGAAAATCCAATTGGATCGTTGTGATTGATAACAATTGTAATCGGAGAGAGAAATAGAAAAAAAAATATTCTAATTCTTATGATTTTCTTCTTTTAATTCTTCTTCTTCTTCTAATTTGATTAGTTTTAATCTATATCTCGATCGTATGCTGTCGTAATCGTTCAACTTCAAGACAATCGCAAACGATTAATCGTTCCGATCCGTCTCGATCCGATTCGATTCATGGGATTCTGAAACGATCAACAAAATCTCAAAAACGAAACATCACATCGTCACACGATGATGATATCCGAGAGAATATTGTTTGCTATCATGATGAAGGTGGTGGTGAATGTGATATTGGAGCCTATGATATGATTCCGTTACGAATCCAAATACAAACACTTGATGAACGAAACGATCATCATTTCGATTCAAATCATCAAGATCAAAATCGATCCAAGCTAATCGAATCGAATCGAAACGAAAAATTGGATTTAGGTTAAATTTTTTTTTTTAAACTATATTAATATATCTAATTTAAAAATTGATTTCTATCTTCTAGGATTAGAAAATGATTGGCAAGAGCTTACTGTTATCTAACCAAGCTAACTAAGTTAAAGTTTTACATTTGATTCGATTTGTTTGGAAACATCTCGAAGGTTTTGCATGCAAATAATTTTTGTGATTATTTTTGGTGAATGGTGAACGAATTCAATGGAATTTCAACTCTGAAGATCGAGTTTGATCCCAAATTCACAATTTGAAGATCGAGAAAGAGCACAATGTTTGGTGATGGGAAAGGAGAGCAATCAAGCTAGACTGCGAAGCTGAATTGATAGCAATCGAAAATCATCGAGAAAATTGTGTTGGCGAAACAAATGAAATCTTTCTTTGTTTGTTAGTTTGTTTGCTCCATTTTTTTTTCTTTTTCCTTTTTTTTTTTTGAATAAAATTTAATCTATGGAATTTTTTCTTTGGCTGTGGTCTTTCTACAATTGCCCCTCTTCATCCTCTTCAATTTGATCTTTGTCGGTTATTTATCGAAAAAAAATCGTTCACTTCGAACAGAAAGCAAAACAAATACGGGGGATAGATTACGGAGAAGAAAAATGGGACCTAGAAGATAGATAAAAGCAAAAAAAAAAAACTAATTCATTTCAATCTCATTCTTTCTCGGTTCTTTTCAAGATAAAAAAAAATCGAAAGAATTCATACTGTTTTGACCATAAATTTTGTTGATACGCGATCGGATCTGAATCGGTTATCTCGGGGCCTTAGAAATTTTCTTCTTTTTTTTTCTCTATCGGGTTTGATTCAACATAGAGAAAAGACTAATTTTTTCTCATTGTTATTACTAAATAATAATAATAGTAATAACAATGAGAAAAAAAGGGTAAAGTGTGAGCTTTGAAATCAATCAAAATTTTTGCGAATGTTCCCCGCAAATCGAAACACTATGCAACACAGACGCAAACACACACACACACACACACACACAGACACTTCCGATTGGGTAAGATATAGCAAATTTTGGTAGTCAGAACTAAATTGGGAGAGAGCGAGAGAGAGAAAAGGTTCTCGATCGAAATGAAATAATAATATAATGGATTTGTTTGTTTGTTTGTTTGTTTGCTCTATAGGGTTCAAAAATGGATCGCTAAAAAGCGAGAGAGACACAGAGAGAGAGAGAGAGAGAAATAGGATTTCTGTTATTTTTTAAACTCCGTATGGGTTCAAATTAATTTTCTTCAAACGCCAAATTTCTTAACGATCGTAGCATCGGAATCACCGATATATCATCGGCATCGATCGAAGAACTCAAGATAGAAGCAAATGTTTGTTTTGAAACAAATGAATAATTTCTAATTTGCAACATTCACTAGAGTGTTGGGGGAAAAAAAAGGGTTGCGATGATTTGGAACGGGGACCGATTAGAGTATTCGATTCGAGAGTTTTCTCCTCTCGTTAGCGAGAAACGAAGATGGATTTTAGATGTCAAAATGTTTTTTTTTTTCGCTTCCATATTCTTAGCCATTCTAGCTGGGTCTCGTAAATCGATTGATTTATTTCAAATTCAAAGTTAAAATTTCAACAACTTTTAGTTTTCGCTTTCGTTTGGACAATAATCGAAATTGATGTTCGATTTTTGATTCCAATACGATTGACTCACTAGCATTGTTCATTATTATTATCTCCATTTTTTTTGGAAAGACGGAATCGAAATTCTCGTCTACTTTGATCTGATTCTCTTCGTTCTCGTTCTCTTCGTTTGAATTCAATCACAATGAGCTGAGAGCAGTTTTGTTGAGTTTGGAGCAAAAAAAAAAAATTTTTCTCAATAGCTATCTAAATTCGATAGTAAAGATTAATCGCACATAACCAAAACCAAAAAAAAAAAAAAATAATAATAATAATAATAAAATAAAATAAAATAAAATGATCAAGTGGACATTATTTGGCTGTAAATTCCCCCTCCCCTCTCCTATTCCAGATCGATAATATTCGATATCATTCTCTAGTCTGGACCATAATCATTAACGATCACAATGATAGTAATCTCGAATGGCTATCGTTTTGGCCAGAAGAAATTGGAAAGAGCAAGAAATTGTTTCCTTCTCCCCCCCTCGCTCTCTCTCTCTCTCGTCTTCGGGGACGAATAGTTTCATGAAATATGATGATATCGAGAATGTTGAAATACTAATAAATTTTGATAAAGATTATCATTTCTTGAGAGAGAGCGAGAGAGAGAGAGAGAATATTAAATGCTCAATTTGTCCCATTGACTTACTCTACTTACTGACTTTTTTCTGGGCCCTATATTAGAGCAAAACAAAACAAAAAAAAAAAAAACAAAAAACAAATATCTATCCATTATGTCGAATTCGATCTATTCTAGATCAATCATTGAAAGAATTTTCCTTGGATTTTTGTTTCGATCGAACGAACCGATCGATCGTTGTTGATGATGAAGATCAGAAGCTGAGAGAAAAATATAGAAGCTTCTCTGTTTTTTTTTGTTTTGTTTTGTTTTGTTTTGACATTCAGAAAAAAATTTTTTTTTCCTTTTAAAAACAAAAAGCAAAAACCTCAATGCATTTATTTTCCGATGAATTATTATTCACTCGCGGTGATGGAACGCGCCCACTTAGAGCCTAAAATTTTTGGCAGCAGCAAAAAAAAAAAAAGATATTCTGATTGATTGGATTCGAAACTAGAGATAGAGAGAAAGAGAAAAAAAGGGACTAAATTTCAAAAAAAAAAAAAAAAAAAAAATGTTCCATAAGAATCTATTTAGAGGCGTACAAATTTTTTTTTTTTTTTTTTTCGTTACTTTACTATTTTGTTGAAGAATATTGAAAATAGAGAAAAAGGATCGAATGGATTCGAACAATGAATCTTGATCAATCTAACCAAATATCGAATTTCATCGAATCGAGAGAGAGAGAGAGAGAGAGAGAGAGAGAGATGTAATGGATGAGAATCGAAATATTCATTCGATGAGAATCGAAAAAAAAATCTAAAAAAAAAAATGAGACATATTTCTATTTCTATTGCTATTTTTTTTCATTTTTGAAAATTTTCTTCGATCTCTAATCGAATCACATCGATTCGATGTCATCATCATCGATTCTCAATCTAAATCATTCGAAAGCGAATCATTTCACATAGAACCAGAATATAGTAAGTTAATATCACTTTGATTAAAAAAAAATCTTTTGTCTTTTTTTTTTTTTTTTTTGATTTTTTGATCATAGTGATTTTTAATAACTATATTTCTTTTCTAAATGAGATTGATTTGTTTGATTGATTTCAAATGCTTTTTTTCGATTTCTTCGATCGATATCATTGAATGGAATTGAAACAAATTAGTATTTGAGCGGCTTCAGAAAAATTTCATTCTAACTTTGATAGTTTTTTTTTTTTTTTTGAAATCAACAATGGCGATCATTGAATATAGTATAGTATAGGTATAGTATAGAATCTATAGACGGATGCTAGTATTTTTGATGCCAAAAGAAATCTATCGAAACAAATAATGGAATTTTTTTTTTTTTTTTTTGAAACAATCAGCACTAGAATTTTCCAAACATTTAAGTTTTATGCTTTATAAGCCAGAGTGGAAAAAAAAGAAACTGGGAGGAGGGGGAAATAAATAAATCGAAATATTCCGATTGGATTTTCAATTTATCTCTTTCTCTTTCACTTTCTTTCCGCTTCTCTCTCTCTCTCTCTCTCTCTCTCTCTCTCTCTCATCAGGTTCATCATCGTAAACAAATCTATCCCAAGATGATTTGAAAAGAAAGATTTGTGTCAAAATCTCATTCTAAGTTTCTTGATCCAAACATTGGATCTTTTTTTTTCGATTTAGTTTGGTCTTGGTTTAGCTTATAGTTATTGTTTTTGATTTGGTTTTATTCTCAAAATTTTCTTTCTTTTCACACATTCAAATTATAGAGCTTTGTTTCATTGGATAAATAAATGTTTCATTTTTTTTTTTGGATCTGGTGTGTTTGGTTTTAGTTTGGTCTCGATTGGATTGCAATCCATTCGGTTTCGATTCGCGCAATCATCTATCTTCGTATAAAATTTTTTTTTCTTCGTTTCTCATTTCGGTTATAATATTCATTCACCAGAGATTATGATCCAGAAGCGAGATTCTAGATCCAGAGCGAGTGAGAGAGAGAGAGAGAGAGAGAGAGAGAGAGAGAGAGAGACTGAGAGAGAAAAGAATGAAACAAATCCAAAAACTTGGTTAGAATAAAATTGATCCATAGAGCATTGATAAATTTATTTCTACATTTTCTATTTCATCTTCAGTTTGATTTGGTTAGATTTCCTCCCCTCTCCACTCTTTCTCGCCCATCATTTCATACTTCAGCTTTGTTTCGGTTTTTTTTTCTGTTATTTTTTTCAATCCAATCTCTACACAATCAATTCAATGTAGATTCGAGAAGTGGGAAAAGAAATTCTCACTTCTTAGTATTTTAGCTAAATTTTTATACATTTCGAAAACAAAAAAAAAAAAAAAAGAAATATAGAATAGGAAGAGGAAGAGAGAGAGAGAGAGAGAGAAAAAATTTGTTCGGAAATAATAAATTCAATGTCAAAATTATTGTTTCGATGTGAGAAAAAAGAGAGATTTCGATGAGCGATATTCGAGCGGCAAAATCTCAATCTCTCAACACTCTGATTCGTTTATTTTTCTTTTTTTTTGCGATCTCAAAACCTAAGAAAAAAGAGAGAGAGAGAGAGAGAAAGAAAATTTCTTCTTCGATGAATGTTTTTGGTTATAATATTTTTTTTTTTTTTTGACTACGAAACGAAACTCTGATACGAAGTTAAGAAAGTAAAAGAATCGAAACGGGAATGGGAATGAAACGGGAACGGGAAAAGAGAATCATCCTCTTCATCATCACATCACATTCATCTTTCTTACATTTGAAAGTAATAATAATAATAATAATAATAATAATAATAATCAAAAGTTATTGACATATTGAAGAAAATTAAACTTTTGCTTTCTTTCTTTTCTCTCTCTCTCTCTCTCTCTCTCTCTCTCTCTCTCTCTCTCTCTGTCTTTCTCCAACAACAACGGCAATTCTGATCGATGATGATGACGACGATGACAATTGGTAAACTTTGAACAAAAGTAAATTATATTGGATTCGGTACAAACATAGAGAGAGAGAGAGGTATCAGAAGCTTATATGGTCCTAACTTTGATATGATAACACCACACACACACACTTACACATAAAGCTAGTGAGAAACATCGAAATCGGAAGCGATGCAACAAAAAAAAAAAAAAACAGAATCTAAAACAAAGTTCAAGAGAATGAAGAAGAAGAAGAATCGTAGAGATTGAAATGAAAACAAATGATTTCAATCATCATGGTGAAGTTAATCTATGAAGAGATGTTCGATGAACTTGCTCTCTGAGCTTCTTTCATGCGAGATTCCTCAAAGAACTTCTTCAAGGGAAACCTGGCGATGATGATGATGATGGTGATGGTGGTGGTGGTGGTGATGATGATGATGTCGAGAACGTCTTCACTTCTGATTTCGTTCTCAATCCATTCACTTAGTTTTTTTCTGTTTTTTTTTTTTGTAAAAATAAATTTACATCTCTCACCCACTGATTCTTTGTTTGTTGTTCGAAATCCATAAATCTTTTTCGCGATAGATGAATCGAGAGTCAGATCTAACTCGCTCTCTCTCTCTCTCTCTCTCTCGGAATCCGATTAGATTCGCTTAGTTGAGAATATTAAACTAAGGAATATTATTAAACAAAAAACAAAAACATTGTGAAAGTCTAAGATTTTCTCTCACTCTCTCTCACACACACACTCTCTCTCACTCTCTCTCTCTCTCTCTCTCTACTTTTATGTGGCGAAAAATTTAAACGGATTTAAACTTTTTGGAATTTTTTTTTTCTCCTACTCTGGTCTGACCACATTCTCCGCACACACACACACACAAATACACAGATGGAAAAGCGTTTCTGATTCGATAGCCATATTCGAGCTAGGTTGTAGCGAAACAAATTTTCATTTTTTTTTTCGTTGGCAAACCTAGACCCTAGATAACAAAGTTATCATCAATGATCTAGATTGTTAGCATATCAAAGACAAAGAGAGAAAGAGAGAGAGAGAGAGAGAGAGAGATAAGTCGTATTTCGATTTGAAAAAAAACATCCGTTTTGATCCGATCGGTAGATCGATTGGGTCCCAAAACAAATCGAATCTATGATTAATCATCAAAGCTTTGTAGCAAGAACAAAAACAAGAATGAAAAAAAAAATATTGAGTTGCGAACCTAGCCAGATGACAACAAAAACGTGTTCGATTCAATTTTGAATCGAACAAAAATGTAAGATTGAATTTGTAGTGATCATTGAGAAAAAAAAAAATTAAACGATTGAAATCGGAACGATAGATAGAAAAAAAAAATGAGATCAGAACAAAATCGGTTCCAAACAAAACAGAACGAAATGGAATGAAAACATTTTTCCTCTGATACCAAATTTTCGTTCCCATTTTTTTCAATCCAAAACCTCCTTACATTTCGATAGGTATTGAAAGACAGGGAGAGAGAGAGAGAGAGAGAGAGAGAGAGAGAGATTGGATTATTGTGTCGATCCATACAAATCATTAAAATTGTTGCTCCAAAAGTATCAAAATTGAAGTGATGTTGTTCCATCAAATTGACACATTTGGACTTGGACTTGAAAATTAATGTAGAACAAGAACTATGTAAAGAATGGTCTCTTCTTTTCTCTCTTGTACTTGTTTTGATTTTGACTTAAAATCATCAACCAGCAATGATAAGAGCTGGTGAGATAGATTTGTATATGGTCCATTCATTGATAGCATTGGTTTTGATTTCGCGAGGGAATCCACAATCCAAGATGGAACATTAGATTTTCTAATATTTCGAAATTGATCGAGAATATTTTTCTTCCCCCTCTCTCTCTCTCTCTCTCTCTTTCTCTCTTCCTCCTACATTAACAAAAATACAATGTGAAAAAATAAAATCTGATTGTTTTCGATTTGTTTGTTCAATTTGTTATCCAAAATTTATTGTTTCGATCCAAAACGATTGCTTCTTGGGATGGGATCTTTAGCGAAAAATCGAAAAGAATCTTTCTCAATGTCGGTAATATTTTTGATCAAAATAAAGCTTCAAAAACGAAAGTAGCAACGAAACTTTCGTCCAAAAGTGTGGACATCTTGACGAATCATCATCGTTTCGAGACAAAACATAATTGTCTTGTCTTTTCGAATTTCGAATATCGAAATAATCGGATTGGTGTAATTTGCGATAAATTATTGTTAGTTTTGTGAATTCAAAACAACTATGAAAATTATCGGGGAAAATAGAACGAAAACAAATTGGTAAATTTTTCTCTTCTCTGGCAAGAAAAAAAAATCGATTTCAAAATTTTTGACAGTTTTTTTTTTGAACCTAAAAATCGACCAAAATGAATCGACCAGCAGAGTTTATTGGATGTTTGGAGGGGACATAATTTTTAACATTCAAACAATCCGAGCCAAATCTTATTGTGATAAGGTCTCGGAATAATATTACTCGGAACCCTAGGCTTAGCCATTTATTTTTTAGGTTTGATTGCGAAATTTCCTCTCTCTCTCTCTCTCTTTCTCTCTCTCTCTCTCTATCGTTCGAAAAACAAAAAAACTAAAAAAATCGTTTGAAAACATTTTTATTTGATAATGAAAATTTTACAATCGTCACAAAAAAATACATATTCATTACAGAAGAGAGAAATTTAATAATCGAGAGGATGAAGCGAATGTTTACCCATTGGGTTTGGTGCTTTGATTTCGAATCGAACCAGTTTTTAATTTCTGATTTTTCACTCTTGAAAAGCTTTCAAGAACTAGTTCAATACTCTCCAATTCAATCAAATTTATTAATCATAGTTTCATTCTACTCGATTAAATTATCATCATTGTTCGTTTATCATTTTTTTTATTCGTCTTCAATTTCTTCTTCGAATAATCTTTGAATGAGATGATTACCAAGATTATCTCTAACATTAGTCTTGTGATGATGATGTTCATCATCGCAAACGATTCTTTCAGTATAATCTCGAGAAACAATAAAGATGATGATCTTAGAAGTAGATCGAATGATTATGACCCGAAGCCGAATACGACGACGCCAACCATAACCAGTAAAACGGATTCGAATTCTGATTATTTTCAATTCAATTGTTACTATCATTTGATCTACGATAGCGGACATTCGATTCGAGTAAACATTGATCCGTTCGAGACTAAAAACGATGTCTCGTTCGATGGAAACGATGATATGATCGAGATTATCTATGTTACTCTTGGTGAACATCATAAACAACTTCACTATCGATGCTCTTTGATTGTTAATCATCTTGAGGAGTGTGCGAAAGATTTCAACAATCAAAACCATCGGAGACGAAACTCTTCACGAAGACAAACAAAGAGATTGAAACGAGATCATTGCGGTCCGATACGGATCGTTTTGAAACAGCCGGATTCAATCGACGCTTATCAATCATCAGGTAGAGTAGACAAACATCAAACATCATTGAAACAATCAACGTTTAAGTTTCAAAACAATTTCTTTTTCTTTGTTCCCTTTTTATTAATTAATGAGAGAATATCTATTTTCTCTCTTTCTCTCTCTCTCTCACTCCTCTTTCTCATCCTCATCCAGATCATCAATTCATTCGAGAGAATGTAACAAGAACAACAGCGATCGATACGATAATGGTTAACAATATGGATTCGGTAAAGATTTCCGATCGTTATGATGCTTGGATGAACATCACCAATCTAACTTCGAATTCATTGCAAGGACTTTATCGATTCGAATTCTATACGCTATCTAAAATGCTTCCATTCAATCGAATATTCGATTCTGGATCGAACAATCATAATCGTTTTGATGAAGATCATAGTGAAGATCTCAATCATCATCATCATCATCATCATCATCATGATCATTATCACCGAAATCAAATCGAACATTATCATCTTGATGGGCAACGAAATTCAGAAATAATTTATGAGCATAGATTTAGATTGATTGTTGCCAGTAGGTATTAATTGAATGTGTTAGCGATTATAAAATATTAGCTTCGAATGTAATCAATTCTGATAGCAATTCTGATTGTCTAATCGAATTGAATCGAAAACAAGAACCGAAAGAAAAGATTTACTCGCAGACTAGAATACACTCTAGAGTTAATAGAGTTAATTCTTCAATTTTCAAAAGAATGTGGTCTTCTTATCGCAATCACATTAATTTTTAATTTTTTTTTGTATTTTTTTTTTTTTTTGAATTCATTTTGGCTTCAAGAAGATTTAAATGATGAAATAATCTCAACGAAATCATCGCTAGAGAATTCGATCGATTGGAAAGGTATCGATACGAAATTTTTTGGCGCTTTATTCGATCCAAGAATTGTTGAAGAACGTTTCGAGACTTATTTCTCTCGATCTATGATGATCGATCTAGATCGCTGGCTTTGGTGGTTGAATTCATTCTTGATGGTCTACATAATGTTTGGCTGAAATCTCTATTTACCTCTTAATTTAATATTTTATTAATTTATCAATGATTAAACAATCAATTAATAGCAATGAAATCTCGTTCTCTATCTTTCTTTTGTTTCGATTCGATTAGAATCGAGAATCGAATCGAAGAGATTAATAGTTTGAATTTGTTCCAGGATCAAATTATTATCTCTAAAAATTATTCAATGTTCTTAACGAATAAAATTATTGAACTTTTTGAATTGAATGAAATTTTTTTTTCGTCCGAAAACAAAAAACAGAACAAAATGAAACCGATTACATCCAAGTAAAGATGAAGATGTTTTCGTTTCGAAATAGAGTAAATAAATTATAAGTAAATACTATTTATATCTCTTCTTTTATCTTTTTTTTTTCTCATCGCTAGAAAATTTATATTGATTGGAACATCTGGTCTGTTTGAAACATAGCCAAGAGAAAGAGAAAGAGAGAGAGAGAGAGAGAGAGAGAAAGAGGGAGAGAAACAGGAAATCTTCAGACGGATTGGTCAAGATTTTTTTTTTTTGCTTAAAGATCAAAGAATGATGATGCTACGTGGAGAGGGGGGAGGAAATATGATTAGTTTCATATTCACAAGATTGAGAGTCAAAAGCAATCAAAAGTGTAGAAAATCGATTACTGAACGAAGACCACAAAAAAAAAGAGATAAGAAATCTTCAAAAAAAAAAAAAAAAAAAAACATCAAAAGATCTGAAGGTGGAGGTGGTGGTGGTGGTGGTGGTGTTGATTTTCCTAAGTGAAGAAAAAACAAACCCATATGAAAGTCAAAGAAACAAAACTGTACAAGAAACGATCTGCTCCGGGTGAGACCAGATAGAAGATAGAGCTTAATACAATGTGTTTGCTATTAAATTAACTTAAATAGTTTCCACACACAAAATCCAAAGTGAAAATGACCATCTAAAATGAAGATGATGGTAATAATAATAATAATAATAATAATGATGATGATGCAAAAACAGTTTTGAGGAAGAAAGAAGCGAAAGGAAGAAAAAAAAAAAATTTTTTTCTCCGCATCCTTCTTTTCCTGGATATCCAAGTTTATTTAGTTCGATTCAGATTTAAAATTTTTTTCTTTTTCCATTCAAAGTTTTCCATCTTTATCACCATCACCGTACTCATCATCGGATCGAATGATGATTCAAGATGATCAAAATTTTCTTCTTTCATCACCGAAACGTTCGTCTCATCCGACGAACGAAAAGTACCGAAAAGTACAAAAATGGCTGGCGCAATGTGTCCGTAAGTTAATTATACCATCTTAACTATGTTCGTATTCGATCGTTCAAATATCCGAAATCAATTCATTCATTCAACGATGCTCTCTCTCTCTCTCTCTCTCTCTCTTTCTGTCTTGATTTTTTGTTTTCACGAAAATTCAGTCATATTTTTTTTTTTCGCCAAAGATGAAACAGTAAAAGTCCATCTTTAGAAGCTAGAAGATAGCGAAGAGAGACGAACGAACGAACGAATTGATTCATTTCGATGGATTTTATTTGCGAAAATCGTTTTCTGCTTCAATCTAATCACAGAAACAGAAAATCAAAATCAAAATGAAAAATACATTTGAGACTATTCGTTTTTTTATTTTTATTTTTATTTTCCCATTCCTAGCTCTAGTCCAAGCGTTCTTAGTTAGTTAAAAGCTTAGATTTATGGATCTTTTTTTCCTCCTTCTTCTTCTTTTTCTTCTCTTCATCTTAGTTCTCCAATTTCATTTCTCTCTCTCTCTCTCTCTCTCTGTCTGTCTGAATTTTATTGGTCAGTTTTCGATGAAGATTTTACTGGGAACAAAAAATCTCTTCTGCATACGAAGTGGACCGAAATTTTTTTTTTCTCTTTCTCTTTGATCGCGGCCGTGATGACAAAAACAGCTAAAGAAAAAAAACTCCCAAATACCTTCATCTCTCATCTCACAGAGATTATTCGATTATTTGTCGAAACCAATAAACTTCTAAAGCGAAAATAAACTTCGACGAGAATAATAATGACTTTTTGATGACTCTTACTTTTTTTTTTTGTTCCCAAATAAAAAGTAAAAGGTAGAGCATTTGGTTGAATCTCCTGAATAAATTCACTGAATTCTATATTTATTATTTTCTTTCGATTTTCTAAAGAATCATTAGAATATAGCCGGTGACCATCATCATCATCACCACCACCACCACCATCATCATCATCATCATCAAACTTTGAAGTGATTTAAAGAACATTTTTTGTTCTCGTTCTCGAAGATTCCGAGAAATTTTGCTTTGTTTTTATTTCGAAAAAGCAAATCGAAAAAAAAAATTTGAGGACAATGATTGAGAGGAATCATAAATCCCTTCTCGATAGATTACTATTGATAGGTATTTGGTGCTTTTTTTGTTGGATTCTCTATTCCGAATCGATCGATTGTCGTGATATTGGCAATGGAAGCCAAACGAATAGACAATATCGAAACGGAAGCCATCGAGCGAGTAGAAAACTATCCCATAATAATAATAATAATGATGATAGTCAAAGAACTTCTTCAAATCATAACCAACATCACCATCATCATCATCATCATCATCATAATCACCATAATCATAATCATCACCATCACCATCATCATCATCATCATCGATCATCACAAAATCAAGCTTGTGATCTCAAGAAAGCTGATCGATGTACTCAGATTCTGTACATCTATGGTGATCCTAGCTATCAGATGGCCAAAACTGTCGAGGAAGCGGAAAAGTTTTGCAAGTAAGTTTCGATGCTTTTCAAAAAAAAAAAAAAAAAAATCGATCGATTTCCGAAACGATTGAGATTGGTTACATCCGAAACGATTATGATTTCGATCGTAGCTAAATTCAAATTTAAAATTTCAAACAATTTTGGATAGAAGGGGTTAGAGACAATTAAAATGATAGGTTCCAAAGAGTGTAGAAGTTTTTAGATCTAAGACATAATTTTCAAAGTGATCAAAAAATTTTTTTTTCTCTTCTCATAGAATCGATTTCTCTTTGATTCTATATATGAAATTGTTTCAAATTCATTTGCGAAATAAAACTTTCTGCTTAAATTGAAAAGGGAAGTGAAAGAAGCGAAACAATCAGTTCGTGATTCATAATTAGCGATTTTTTTTTTTGAAATTGAAACATTTGTCATAAGCTATTATTTTTCTATTCAATCATTTTTTTTCCAACAATAAGATTTTGTTTTTAAATGAAAAAATCAATCCTATTTCGATTGATTATCGATTTCCAACAGATACGATCCAAATTGCTAAGCTTACGATCATAAGAATAGGATGCGATTGAGAGCGAAAAGATTTCGGTATCGATCGGCGAGAACGAAAGTTTTAAAAATTTCAATAGTCCAGAAAGAGAGAGAAGAGTGTAGAGATTTTGTTTTTATTTTTTCCAAAAAATTTTCGCAATCTCAAATCCAAATCTCAAAATTTCATCCATTTCGAATCGGATCGTTTCGGATTTTGGGCTTTAGATTTTCTATGATTGATTTGATTGTAGAGGTTTTTTGTTTGTTTGTTTTGTTTTGTAGATTTCATATTTTAAAAATTCATATTATAATTCTCTCTCTCTCTCTCTCTCCCTCTCGTCTTGAATAATGAAATTGAATAATGAAAGTGCCACAAGAGAAGCGGAACATTGTGTTCGAAATTTTGCCAACAATTGTGTCAAACCTTTCGCAAGACAGTATATTAATTTGATGATCGCTGGACCAGTTCATTTGCTTAGAAAACGTTGCACAATGTCCGGAATCAAAAGTAAGTTTTTTACGTTCATTTTTTTTTTTTTTGGTGCTTTTTGCTTTTTTATTCCGATTCCAATCCACTTCTCTACACAAATCATTGTGGAAGGTGTAAGGTGGAAGAAAATTTACAAATCGTATCAATCATTCTTTGATTAGCATTGAAATGATAATTTGAATACTGTTTCTTCTTTTTTTTTTTTTTTGCTTTTTTTATATTATTCAAAACTTGTAATCAATTTTTCATCCATTCATTTCCGTTCTCTCTTTTCTTTCTTTCTTTCTTTCTTTCTTTCTTTTTTTTATGATGGAATTTGATTCTATTCTACTGAAAAATGATCCTACTGATCGATCGATCGATCGATCTAGAATATCTTGAACATCGTGATTGTATCAATGCAACAAAATCATTGATGGATGTCTGTAATGATGATGTTATCGGAGATACACAAAAAATTTTAAAAGCTAAAAAAGATAATTGGATTCCATTGTCTTGTTGGTAAGTTTCGATCATTTCAAAATTCTCAATTATATTCCAGTGATTTTATGAAGTTTCTCTTTTATGAAGTTTCAACAACAAGACAAGCACTAAATAATCATCAACAAATGTATAATAAATGATCTTTGTTTCGAATAAATAGAAAAAAAAATGTTTTTTTTTCAGATTGATCTAACGAATCGGATTTTTTTTTTTGACAAACTTTAACGTTTAAGATCTCAAAAATAATACCCTTCCCTATTATTATTATTATTATTATTATTACTATAATTCTTATCACTGATATTCTACATCATTCTTGTTTCGCGATTTAATCTTTTCAAAGTTTCATCAGCAAAAGTAATCAATGTTCGACCAATGTCATTAAAGGCGAACCAAAATGTGACGATAAATCGAGCTCGTATATGATGGAAGCCATCAATCAGTTCGCTGGCGAAGTATTCGATCTATTCTGTGGCAATGGTCTTATGTGGCAAAGTGATGCTTGTCAAAAAGTGATCAAACAGATACCGTTGAACGAAACGATCGTATCGAATGAGAAAAGTAATGGATCGTATCGAAAACAATCTGGAAATGATACCGATGAAGAAGTGAATGGTGAAACAAATACCAACCTAAACGATCACAAGTATGTTTCTCTACTATTCTTGAATGAAATAAAAGAATTGAATTGAACACTAGATGATAATAATAATAATAATAATAATGATTATTATTATTACTTTCTGATCGGTTTGATTGGGAACCGAAATAGAAAACATTCCAATCGGACCAGAATAGAGCGACCATTAAGCGTTTTACCTATCGTTTTGGAGATGATGGAGCAATTTTGAGCGAAACATCGAACCTGAAATCCTCCTCCTTCTCATCATCTTCATCACTATCAATCGAAATGTGATCTGACCTTTTCTGAGGGAAGAATTATGCAAAAAAAAAAAAAAAAAAATGAATAGATTCAAGCGGAGAGAGGAAAAGAGAGAGCAATCAGCAGCATCCAAATGGAATAATATGAGGCGCTTAGAATGGAACGAAATAATTCAGTGATCCATTGCTGATCAAACTGACTCAATATAATTTGCGAATATAATTTGAATATTACTTTTTATGGATATTATTTCATCGATAATTCCAATGTTTATCATTCATCGTATCTATTTTGAACATTTCAATTACTCAATAACTTTTTTTTTTTTTTTTGAAACAATTTAAATATTATATCTGGGTTCCAAATGAAATCCACTAACTATTCCGTTCGATTCCAACGATGTGTGTGTGAGAGAGAGATAGAGAGAGAGCGGGAGAGAGAAAATACTCTAGATTCAAGGATCTAGAACAATAAATTAGAGAAAAAAAAAATTTCAAATTTAAATTTCTTCTTGATTTGTTTCATGAAAGAGATCTAACGATCAATCTCCTCTTACTCTCTCTCTCTCTCTCTCCCTTCTTTTTCCTCTTCCTACAATGATAATATTTCATATGGTTGGGATAACATATCTCAAATTGATCATCTTCATTGGACCTTAATCATTGCATTGATCTATACATTTGCAGAGAATTTAACCGCCATCACCACCAGCACCAGCATCATCCCACCCACCCTCTAGAAGTCAAATTCATTATGGAATAGACAATTTTCGTTTCCGAGAGAAAGAGAAGAAATAGAAACATTTTTTTTTTGCTTGATTTAGAAAAATAAAAAATCTTTCAATTCAATCGTCGAGAGAGAGAGCGAGGGAGGGAGAGAGAGAGAGAGAGATGGAAATTCATTCAGTTCAGAAATGGAAAGATCAAAAAATTCCAAATGAATTGATGATTTTCTCTCTCTCTCTCTCTCTATTCCATGTATTGTTCATTGTACTTTGGTTCTTTTGGCTGATGATAACTTGGCTCAAAAGAGGAACAAACTGTTCCAAATTGAATCTAAATTTAGTTTCAGAATTTTTTTTTTCTTCGCTCTCCATCATATCGCTCCATAAGTTACTGTTTCGCTCTCTCTCTCTCTCTACATTGTAAAGCAATGAAAGTTAATCTAATTTAGTGTATGGAAAATAATAGATTTGTTGTGCTTGATTGAATCGCCATCCGCTTGATGCCAACTCGATAATCTCCAACAGACTTTTACTGATCGAAGAGTTTTGACTAGCATTGCTGCTTGCATTGATGAATTGATGGCTAGAGTAGTTGAGAAGAAGATCACGTATGATGAAAATCATCGATTTGATTCTAGATGGATTATCTTCTTCAAGATATTTTCCTAACAAAAAAGAAAACAAAAAAAGAAATTAGATGGAAAAATTTTTCTATAAATCGATTTAAAAAAAAAAGAGATCGAAACAAGCGAAATCGATTAACAGATCTAAGAAGGACAATTAATTAATTAATTAATAGTTCGAAAAAAAAATTTTTTCTTTCTAATTATGGCATAGAAGAAAGAAAAAAACTGACCACATCGACGAAAGATAATCTGCATACACTCGATCTCAGCGGGCGTCGAATTTGGATTCGAAAGAATCACTTGGAATGAATCCAACATTAGATTGGCGAATTTTTTCTGTTGCTTCGAAAGAAGAGAGAGTTGTATTCTCGATTCTACACTAGAAGTATTTCCGGTTTCCGAATTTTTCCGGACCGAACGATCACTTGAAACACTTTGACAAGAGCTAGAATCAGCATGATTCAGATCATTGATGATGGTGTTCTCGTTCATCGAACGAAGATTTTTTCTTTTATCTGGACCATTTGATCCACTATTAGGATTTGTGTTCTCATCGTTCTCATCATCAACATTAACATCATTTTCATCATCATCGACGTCGTCGTCGTCGTCTTCTCCATCATCGTCATCATCATCATCATCATCGTCGTCACTTGTTTCAGATCGAGAGCAGTTTCGTGAATTCAAACATTTACCATAAGTCTCTTTGAGATTGATATAGATCTCCATCAAAAAAAGTATATAGGCGGTCCATCTTCGCGCACCGCCGGTAGTGAAACGAAGTTTATCTCTTTCATTGAACCATTCGCGTAGACAATTCGCAAGCGATTCGAGAAAACGAAATTTATGCTCGCCAAGATGTTTCACATTAGATTGTTGATTGTGATGGATCTCCAAGCAAGCTTTTGCCACAACAGTCGCATTCGTTGGTTTCTCAAGAACTTTGTTGCAAAGAATTCGGATTATCTGCAACAATTGGGTCATGTTGAGCGAGACACAGGTATTCTTCTTCAAAGCTTTCTTGATCAAACCGACGTATTCTTTTGAGACATTTTCGAGGGCCAAAAAAAATGTCCCAGTAGATGTTTCATCTAAAAATTGATATTTACCACTATTCGATCGTAACGCATCAGAGGTTTTTGATTTCTCCATACTATTCTGGCTGTTTCCGAACGATTTCGAGCGTTTGAGAACGCCACGAATGGGAAAGACATCTTTCGTGGATCGCGATAGATTCGGAGTGATAAGAAAAATTTATTAATTGGAGATTTTAATTGAAGAAATATTCTCTACTCACTTGAGATAACATTGCCAATTGTTGAGCTTGATGATGGTTGTTTCAAAACAAAAACATCACTAGGATGATCGAAATTGGAGACGAATTGATTCTCATTCGGGCCCGATTCGAATCGAGCCGATGGTGGCCTATAGATCGGTTGTGTTGGTTTCTGCTGATATTTATTAGAATTTTGATTCTTTTTTTTCGACGATTTATTTGGTTGTAAATTCGACATTTTAGATTCCAGAAAAGTATATCAGTATTGATTGTTTTATTATAATTTTATAAATCAAACTTGATTCTTTTTTACATAACTCTAGCAAACGTAGTTGTTATTATTGTTGGAAGTAAATAAGCAAAAATTAGTAAACTATCTAGTAAGCAAAAACTATCTTAGTAAAAAGTGAAGCTTTAGATCCGTAATCGAATTCTTACAAGCACATTGAGAATCTGTTCTCCATTTTTTTTTTTTACTCAAAAACCTAAAAAAAATGGCCACACTTATTAACCACACTACTAGTTATCCCATCGCATTGTTAACAAGTATTACTTGACTCTCGAATATGCTATAAATATCTTCGATGATGACAACGCCCTTACATTTTCTGTATGCGTTGCCAAAATTATTTTAAATGAAATTTCAATTCTCAATGAAAACATCGAACAACAGAAACAATCTATTGTTCGATGAGGATGACATCAAATTATCGATCGAATTATTGATCGAAGAAGATGATTTTCATCGTTTAAATCATCGTAAAATGATCGTAGCTTTGTTTTTCTTTTCTCTTTATTATGATGATGTGTTATCGTCGATGATTTCATCGAAATATAAACAATTGACTAAATTTAATTAAGAAAATAATCGATACGAATAACAAATAGATATTATCGAATAGTAGTGATTGAATTGAGATTGATTTGGATGAATTTTGTCCGAATCGTTCTGTTTTGATTTGTTCGAAATCAAACGATTTACATTTCGATGATTTGGATCGATACGATTGCAATGATCGTGGATACGAGATCAATTCAACAATCTCATTCATACCTTCAATCCCATCGATACCTTCGATTTTTCTCCAAAAACATTGAGCTTTTTGTGGTGCGTATCGAATTAAATGGATCAGTTCGTTTTCGGTGATCGAGCTGTTTAGTTGCCAATCATTTTTCTCCAACACATAATGTGAAAGACTCATATTTGCATAGAGACTAGGCTCCAAAATGATCGGATTCATATCGTTTTCATCCAGACTGAAATTTTGAAATAAATTGGAATTTGTTTTTTAATCTCGACTATTCGAAAACCAACAAACCTTTGAACGCTATAAATATTGGATAGTTTCATGACAGTTTCCGGTGTTAAACCGCTCAAACAAGTACGGATACCTTTCATTCGAGGATAGTAGAGCATAAAAACCATACACATCTCTTCTTGAGTAGATAATCCACCCTGTTTTTTTTCGGAGAAAGTAAAAGTTTTCAATCAAAATTCCGAGATAAAATACAGATTGAGGACTTACGAAAATCGGTCGATTAAGTTTTTTCGTATCATAGGTACATTCCACGGTAATTTGATCACCAGGTAATATAATCAATTTCTCAGAAAAACGTCTAAAATCTTGAAAATTGAAATCGAAATTATTCTCCACAGCGATTGGTTTAAGTTCTTGATTTCCACGAAAATGTCTGACAATAATTCGCTTAACTAGTGTGTGGGGACTCATAAATTAATTGAATCGAAACAAGATTTAGAAAAGAAAACATACGATGCTTATGGCCATGTGGTAGTGCTGCTAAAACTTTGATGCCATCGGGAGACATTTTGTCCCTGAAACATTCAGGGGAACAATGGCCGGAAGCAGTGAAATCCTGGAATCCATTCGGTATGATCATTCGATAATCAACAACCGAACCCATAGTTGCGGTATCGGCTTCAAATTTTCTCAGTTTCTCCGTATAGAACAATCTCAAACCAGATGAATCTCGAATGTTTCTTCGAAGTTCAGGATTATCATAATGTATCTCGAACATGAAATAGGTTGTTTCTTCATCTTCGAATATCGGTATGCCAACATCTTCGGGCATCGAGAAGCCTTCGCCACCAGTTGCCCAAACCATATAAATCGATTGGCAATGAAAGAAATCGAAAGGCATATTGGCAAAATCTAAACAATTTATTCCGGGCATTTTGAGATAAACTTTAAGACTTTCTGGATCCGGATGCAAACATCTATAGAGAACAATATGATGGACAAATGGTACATTTTCTGATGGGTAAATTATTGGTTCAATCTATCCGGTAGAGACAAAACATTCAAGAATTTAGATTGAATAAAGAAATTCGAAAGAGAGCCTTACTCGAACAACATGAGCTTTGTGTTTGAATGAGGGACTGACAATCTTACACCAATAAGTTGTATCGGAATTCTCTGGTAAAGTGAAATTACTAGACCGGATATCCCATGATTTCAATGATGATTTACGATCTTCGTATGGTATTTGGAATTTGTGATTCAACAGATGCACACTTCGATGTCCACGTTTATGATGAGAATGTTTCTGCAACAATGCAGATGGACCAAACGGATCATCTTGATGGTAGGCCCAAATCAATTTGATCACATCGTTGGTTATGGGCAAATCTGATAGATGATCACAAGTGACAAAGTGGCGTTTAAATATGGCACAAGTATGGGTTTCATTCTCTTCGGCAAACTCCAATAGCCAATCTTGATGATCATCGATCAATGGTAGCTCTTTGCCTTTGGCAAAACGATCCTGTATATGAGCTTGACCAGATTGATCGATCCAAACGATTACGACATCGCTGCCAACCATTTGGCCATTGCTTGAAAGGCCCAAACCGAACCAGCCTTTCGTCAAGACGCAAACATTGAACCAAATTGTTTCGGTTTCATTATTGAATTTCCATTTGACATGAAAATTATTATCATAATCCAATACGATTTGATGCATCCAATCATCATCGTCATTATCTTGGTGAAATTTGCCCAGAATACCGATAAAAAAGATGAATAGTAAAATGGACAAGAGTTGATATGTAAGAATCATATTCATCTCATCATCAAACGAAACCGGTCATTGATGAATGGACAATGGAAAAGAGAAGGATTTGAAAAACGATTCAAATCTTATCGAATGGTCTAGAGGGAGAAGAAACAATCGATCAAAGGAATAATCCCATAATCCAGAAAGAGGGAAAAATTCAATTCCAAAGGCCATAGAGAAATTTTTTTTTCTCTAAAGATTTTTGCAACAAATCGGATTGAATCCACCACTTTCTCCTTTGTCTGTGGTGTTCGATCTTCTCAATGAACGAGTCGCGAGGGTTGGTCGAGAACGTAACGAGAACCCTAAACGAGAAGAGTAGTGGTGGTCATCAAACAAACAAGAAAAAAATCGAAAAAAAAAAAAAATACCATTCAGAACACCTAACCATAAGAGAGACCTTTCTTCTCTACGGACTATTAGCATACTTCGCTCGCAAACATAGGTCATTATGAAATGATGGATTATAATTATTAATTTATTTGAAAATATCTAGATAGAATTTGTTTTGTTTCAAATCGATTAAATTGATCAAAGATTGTCTAGAATTTGATCGAATAAATTTATCAAGACACAAATTCCAAATACTTTTGATCGGAAATAATTTTAAATGGCAAATTCTTGATGAACCAGATTGAAACATCAGCAGTCGGGAAAGCAATCTACTTGTTCAATCATAACAGATTCTTACAAATCATTCAATAGCCTAGAGAAAATTCTAAAACAAAAAAGAATTAGAAATGTTTCGAGATGCAGGTATTGATAATCAATCGTATACAATCAATAATTATCAATGTTTCATAAGGAAACAAATAAAAAAAAACTTGTTCAATTTTCCCTTTTGATAGAATTCAGAAAAAAAAAACACGAAACAGCTAATGAAAATCGAAGACTGTTTCGCGGCGTTGAAAAGGGATCAACAAAATCATCAAAAAAAATTCAACAAAATCTTACCTTAATCAAAATCCTTCATTAAAATCATTTCGAATTCGAATGATCAGATTAAATCTTCCACAGCAGAATAGCTCTCGCCATTTCACACGTGTCTACGGTAGCGTTGTGAAAAAAAAAACAATCCATTCGTTAGAGGGCAGTCTTATCGAACAAAAGGGGAAAGGTTTCCTTAGGGGTTGAAATTCTAACAAGATATTTTTGCTTCGACAAGTTTTTTTTTTTTTAATTCTCAATCTCTTTATCAATCAACAAAACAAACTCAACATTTTTTAGAAGAATATTTTTTTTTTTGCATTCAATATTTCAACAGTTTATCAATGAGGTTATTGATGATATCATGATTGTTGCAATGAACAAAATGACCACCATTCTTGATAACGTAAGAATTATGTTTTCGTTTCGCTTCTGATTGATCTTCATCTTCGATCGAATTCTCATCTGGATCGATATGAATGATTTCGTTCGGTCCGATCGCTAATCTATCGTTTAATTTTGCGATCGATTCTTTTGAAATCAATCTCTCTTTTGAACCATAAATTAATACAACTGGAATGTTTAGATTGTGAAGAACATTGATTCTTCGATGGAAATCTTTCGGTATATTTTGTTCGATGACAATCGTACATGATTGTAACAGTTCGTTGATGTTATCTAGTCGCAACGGCATCGAAGGATGTTTGTGAAGCCTCACAAATGAGAGAAATTTGTACCAGAATTCTGATTGAAAATGTATTACACGACGCATATTTCTTTTATCGATCTTATCCCAAAGCGGTTGTGGAGAGAGCAGAGCGACTGATTTGATCTGAATTTCTCCTGGCTTCAAATCAATAAAAGGATTTGGATTGAGTCAGAATTTAAAGATGGCAAAAAAAAAAAAAATTAAATTTTACCTCTTCCCACAGGGCTGCGATAGTTTGACATCCATAGGAATGTGATATTAAACAATCGACGATTGATATGTTAAGTTTTGATAGAAAATCTTTGATAAAAATCGCTTTTTCTTGATTGCTATGCCAGAACGATTTGTTTTGACGCGTATGGCTGAAGTCCGGTAGATTTGGAACAATCACTCGCGTGTTAGTTTTTCGATAGAATTCGATCAATCTATCAAAATGTGAAAAATTTCCCGGTAGACCATGTATGGCCACTACGGTCTTATCGAAACTCGATCCCTCTGCATCGTGAACAGTGTCGACATACTCGATGGTCAAATCAATTCCATCGTCAGGTGCTTTACGATAATATTTTGGCTGCTGCTTTCTAAGATCATCATAGATACCGACACAAGTTCTCACCGTAATCGTACGGATCAAATCTGGTGAAACTTTTCTCTCGATTCGATTAACTTTATCCATACGATTCGATGGTTGAAGGTATCTCTTAACGAAACCATTCAAAACAATCTGACAGCAAGCGATGAAAAGTTTAAGAAATCCAGCAAGATAGGTGAAGGGAAAAAATTTATCAAAAAATTTCATTTGATTTAAACAATCAAAATCGAAAAGACGAACGAAAAGAAAATATCGATTTTTTTAGAAATCGTAAAAATTCTGAATCGCTAAATCTTCGGAGAATCGGAACTGTCAAAAGTTATCAAAAAAAAGGGGCGAAAAATTGCTCAAATAGCTTTCGAAGAGAAGAGAATTCTGTATATTTAGCGGTTCTTAGATTTCAGTAGAGACTGTAGAATCTATTTTGACAGAATCAGAGAGAGAGAGAGAGAGAGCGATTCGAATGCAAAATTAAATTTCCTCTTTCAGAATCGATTTTTTCTTCATTTTATTCTCAAAAAAAAAAAAAAAAGATTACAAGAAATTTTTTTTGAAGGAAATCTCGATGGGATTTTTTTTTCTTCGACCAATTTCTTAAAGCAATCATCTTTCAGATTTTGGAGCTAAAAATCATCTCAAAACATATCAGCAGCAATCGAAAATCTTCCTTTTTGCAATAGATTAGAGAGATGGATTGTTCTCTCTTGTTATTGCTTATTGAGTAGTATTGAATGAGTTAAGAAAAGAGATGAATATGAACAAGAAAAAAAAACAGGCTTTTCTTTCCTCTCCTCTCTTCGTGATGATTCAACATCAATCATGGATTCACATTGCTTGACAATTTTTGGAGAAACAACAAATTAATAAGAGAAATCCGAATCAGTGAAGAAATATGAGATGTTTGAAGAGAAAATCAGTCAGAACAACAAAAGGGGCTAGTGATCGAATGTTAATCGAAATTTCAATTAACTTTTCTTGATACGATCCACCATCGAGTAGCCATCGATGAATTTAGCTTGAAACAATACGTTCGCGTGACTGAACATATCATCTTTAAGCGAAACGATTATAAACTAGAAAATGGAAAAAAAATCACATTTGAAAATATATAATTTTTATCTCTTCGCATTCTTTTGACTTACCTGAGAATCTCGAAAATGTTTTCGAATCATACAACCAATGTTTTGTGTATGACTCTGATCGAGAGCAGCATCGATTTCATCAAGAATATACAACGGTGCTGGATTGTATTTAAGTAAAGCAAGCACCAACGATAGAGCGACTAATGATCTTTGACCACCGCTTAGCTCCGAAAGTGATTCTTTCCAAACTTGACCGAATGCGACCTTGATCTCGAGACCATCAGAGATCGAATTGTTTTTGATAGGCACCAATTTGGCATTGGAATTCGGTAGCAGTGTAGAGAAAATCGATCCAAAATTCACATTGATCTTCTCCCAAGCTTTACGCAATTGTGTATCTTTATCTCTCTCGACTCTTTCGATGAATTTCATCAATTTTTTCCGATCTTGTAGAGCGATCTCTCGTTTTGAGAGAAGATCTTCGAACTCTTTTTGTTTCTCTCCTTGCATTATGCTAGCTTTCATATTGACCGATTTCGAGAGTTTCTCTTTACGAATCTTTAATGCTTTTATATCGGAATGGAATTGATTCTCATCGAAATTATCATTGAGAATCCGATATTCGGTATCGTTTGAATCGAAATACTTCTCCTCCTCTTTGATCCAGGAATGTTTATGGAGAAGGGAACGAAGATGATCTTCAGATTCTTTAATCGAGATCTGAGTTTGATCCATCTCGTGTTGTTTAATTTTGATCTCTCTTTCGTTCTCATCTAATCTTTTTTGAACAGAATTCAATTCGCTTTGCAATTTCTTGATCTCGGATGATTTCTCATTCAATAAAGATTTATATTGATTGAATTCTGCTTCGGCTTCCTCCAATCTCTTGCCTGTGTCTTCGATTTCACTATCGATCGACTCGATTTGGCCGCGTATCGAATCAATTTCTTTTTGAAATTTTTCGATTTGATTCTCTAGATTTACTAGAATCTCTTCATGATGTTTGATCTCTTGCGAAAGACATTCGAATGCTTGCTCTTCTTTTTGTAATTTTTTCGAGCTATTTTCGTATTTTTTTCTCTTCAATTCTAGATTCTCTTTGGTCTCTTTACGTTCTCGCTCTTTGGTGGAATCTACGTTCGCTATTTTGAATTCCAATTCTTTGATTCGTTTTCGAATGGACTCTTTCTCTTCGGAATATTTTTCCACATTTTTAATTTCTTCTCTGATTATAGTTTCGAGATCATTGATTTCTTTCATCAGAAGACCATGACTACTCTCTTCAAGTCGTTGACGAAGCAATTCGATCTCTTTGATTCGCAAACTTAATTTAGATTTGAGCTCAAAAAATTTCTTAGATGAGCTATTTAACCGACCTAATTCTTCATTCAATTGCTGAGATTCAATTTGTATCTGATTCAAATTGTTTTGAACGGTTTTGATATTCGAAATGATCGATAACAATTGTGAGTCTTTGCTCAATGCACCACCAGTTAGCGTACCAGATGGATCGAAAATTTCTCCATCAAAAGTTACGGTGCGTTTCATTACTCCTTCAGCGAACGCTATCTTCTTGGCCATGTTCATATTCGGACAGACCATAGTATCACCGAAAACATGTTTCATTGCATTCTTCAATTTAGGATCGAAAGAGATCAAGTCGATAGCGTAACTCACATTTCCTTTTCCCACTAAACGTTCAGCAATTTTCAATGCTTTCGAATCAGCCTCTCGACCGATTATCTTATTCAACGGAAGAAAAGTTCTACGTTCTCGCAGATTTTTTCGTATCAAAGCTGCACCAACTTCATCATCCGAAACAATCACATTGAATAGACGTCCACCGCAAGCCTTTTCGATTGCAATCATATGCTCGGAGGATTTGATGGTGAACAAATCACAAACGACACCAAGAATCTCGTTTTCATTGAATTCGTTGCGAGGATAATTGAACCTAGTTCCAGGAACTTCCGAATATAGCTGATGAAGTTCATCTTCCGCTATTCGAGAATCTTTTTTGAGTTGAATCACACGTTGCTTAACGTCATCGAATCTTTCTTCAGTGAAATCGATTTCATCCATTTCTTTTTGAATCTTATCAATCTCTTTCTGTTTAGCTTCGATATCGTGCGATCCTTTCTCGTAGGCATCCTTGTCAGACTTCAGTTTCTGCTTTTTGATTTTCAATTCATTCGAATTCTGTTCGATAACCAATTTAGATTTGTTTATTTTAGATTCACATTCCGCTAGAACATTGTTGGTCTCGATCAATTGTTGCGCTAAAGTGGCAGATTTTTCACCATCCAATCCTTTCGACAATCCTAGAGCTAAATTCTCCAAATCTTCTTGAGCTTTTTGCAATAGCTTCTCGTTAGATTCATTTTCTTTCCTCAATTTTTCCAGATTTTCTTGAGATTTTTCGAATTCAACTTGTTTATTCTTGAAATTTTTCTGTTCTGTGTTGAATTTTTTCGTTATTTTTTCTTGTTGAGAAGTTTCCTCTTTCAAACTATCAATTTTTAATTGTTTATTCGCTTGTATTCGTTGTAAAAGGCTTTGATTTTCGTTGACATTAGATTCAAGCGTTTTAAAATCACCGCTCAATTCATTGTCGACTTTTTTTTGACATTTTTGAATTGTTTTCATCAATTTTTCATGCTTATCTTGCAATTCTTTCTCTTCAGTTTTTCTTTCATTGATATGATTTGACAATGTTTGAATAATATTGTCTGTATTATCGACAACTTTTTTATATTTTAGATATGAATATGCTATGGCAATCTTATTCATTTTATCGAGATTATTGCAAACGTTGCGATAATCGTTCAGAGATTTCTCTTCCTCTTTTAATTGGCTCAATTTCGGTTTAATGGATTCTTCAATCATCACAGAGATTTCTTTCAATGATAGATCATATTTTTCAATCTTTGCTAGATTTTGCTTTTTTTTCGATTCATAGACACTCACTCCGACGGCTTCTTCGATCATCGATAGAATCTAGACAAACAGAAAGATTTTGTGACAATAGAATGTAATCGAAAATATTTAGCAAATCATCTACCTCTATCGGTTTCATAGAGACGACTTTGACAATTTTGCCTTGCATAATTAAAAAATGAGGATTTTGAATATTCAACGAGACTGAGTGGAAAAAATCCAAAAGTTTATCTTTGGTCACCGAAAATCCATCGATATAATATTTTGATTGATTTTTTATGTTTATCTAATAAGATAAAGTAATCCAATAAGAGATTCAAATTAATAAATTATCTTGAAATACAAAAGATCGTAAGAAATACTTCACGTCTGACTACGATGACTTCATTTCGATATTCTGTATGAGCGAATTTTCCATCTGAATTATCGATCTCTAAAGTGACTGATGCGGTCGTGACCCCAGCATGTCCATTCTTATATATCAAATCATTGAGAAGATGACATCGAGCTAATTCTAATTTCGACAATCCAAGAACGAAACAAATAGCATCGAGAATATTAGATTTTCCACTACCATTAAAGCCAGTGATGGCATTGAACATTGGATCAAAACCCGAGATCTCGACCTTTTTCCCGTAAGATTTAAAGCCATCGATGATTATTTTACGAATAAACATTTCGATGGCTGAAAAAAATCAAATCAAATTTGAAATTCACTAAAAGATTAGCTTCAATCAATAGAATTTTTTCAAAAATTCGTTAAAAATGGAGCTAAAAAGAGGCAAATTCAAACCAGATCGTTTGAAGTTGAAATAGACCAGATCTTTTGAAGAAGTGAAATATCGAAAAATCTAAATTTGAATTTTAATTTTCAAAAATTATAGGATTTTTATCTTTTCTAAAAGAAAATTCAAGAGATTTTTCAAGATTTTATTCGACATTTTTGTGTACTCTCCTCGATTTTTCTCCAAACTCGCCCCGATAATGATTGAATCCAATCCAATGGTGATAATCTGCTAAAATTGTTTAGCGGACATCCCTCAACATCGTTGATGATTGAATGAAATGATTTCCACATGTTAGAATCTTTCAAACAAACTGATCCACCGCTCCTAGAGAATTGGGATCTCATTCTATTGATGTCCGCGATGCAAATTATTCGATTTCCAGATTTTTGTGAAGAAATTGCCCATTTCGCATGATCCTCTCGATATTGCCATTTTGTTGAATCATCACTGATTACAATGGTATTAACATCGAAACAATCAATTGATCATCAATCGATTGATTTCAGATTTATGTAATTTTACATTTTTACAGACTCGATGTTCATCACTTTATGATTGTCTTTGCAATTTGAATTCAACATTTCGCCAGCACCATTACGCCATGTTTGCGCGAGAAAATCCTCATTGAAATATGGAGCAATCAGACCTGAATAGAGGTCTTGATTGTATCGTTTGTTTTTGGAGAAAATGATGAATTGCTTCCTAAGTTGAATTCAAATTTTTCATCATTTTTTCAGGTCTAAATTTTCACATTACCTTTTAATAGAATGGATTGAATCGACGATTTGAGTCGACCTTGTTGAACCTTTTTTACGATCGTTGAGATCTTTAAAAAGTGGAAATTTCCTCGTGAAACTGTCAGTCAAATTGAGCTGATAGATATTTGGCTGCATGAGGAGGAGATGTTTGCCAATACTTTCAATTGTTCCAACATCATCAATCGTGATCGAAATACACATGAATATTTGTCCATTATTCAGTGAACGTTTTGGATATTCATATTTCGAATCAATGATCGGAAATTGTGGTATGGTATGAATCAACCAAAAACCTTTGGTCCCATAAATGGCTACTATTCCTTTGGCATGTGCTCGAGTACTTGTGCCTCTGGTGCGTACTAACAAGAGCAAAATTAAAACAACTTGAAAACAAATTTCGATGAATTTACTTGGAGGTTTCTGGTCATTATAAACGACTAGATTATATTTCTGATTATTGGTCAAAATTGGCCGTAAAGTTGCGCCGAGAATAGAATTTTCTTCGGCAATAGAATGTTTAGATTGGGTCCAAGCGGATCCGGAATCTGGCCCTATGTAAAGATAACGGTAACCTTTTTGGATAAGATTATCTGCTGATTTCTCTAGCTTGGGAATTTTATAACCAATAAAATAATCTATCGATCGACCACGATCATCAACACACGAAAGTGATAGGATTGTAGGTAGAATAGAAAGAGATCTAACTACACTAATCCATATCAAAATTTCTTTCACAATCATTCTGATTGACAGAAGAGATTAGCTCTCTCGAAATCAAACATCATCGATTAGGATCATTCATTATAGATAGATAAAATCATAGATGGATCATAGTGAGAGGATCCAATCATCTCTAAGTTTCTAAATCTAGCGCGAAATTTAAAAAAAAAACTAAGTTTTAATCTCAATTTGTTCCGGGATTGAAATCTAGTCTTCTTAACACTTGCATCTCAATTGTCACAAACCACCATTCGACACTACCAGAACGACAAAAACAGCGAGAAAGAGAGAGAGCGAGAGCGAGAAGAGGTCAGACAGAGATGTTCGAATAAAAAAAGAATGCAGTTCTTCTATGAATGCAGTGTTGTACGAATCTAGGCGCTAATATTAAAAGATTTCAAGTTTAACAGCTCCTAGTTTTGAGAATCCACTCACACACACATACTCAAACAAACACACTACATCACACTGCTCTTCTTCTCTTTCTTCTTCTTTGTTTATTTTTGTAACAAAAAAAAAAAAAGTTCCACTATGGCATAGATGTTCGATAGATCTATCTTGCGTTATCGTTTCGAAACGATAGAAGATAGATTTCGAAATGATGTGAACCGCTACCGTTCCAGTGAACAAAAATCGAATCGTATCAGATTGGAACACTAAAAAGCTAAGATTTTTTTCACCAGTTTTAATAATAACTATTGAGCGGAACGCTTCTGATTAAGATTCCCTATGAACCGTACATTATTTATTACTTGTGCACCCTAAAAAAGGTTAGCTTATATTTGTTTCAAACTAAGATTTTTTTTTCCACTCTAACTATATAATGATAACGAGAGAGAGAGAGACGAAAGACGAAAGAGCGGTCATCTTCCTCTCCCTCATTCTCTTCTTCTTTGGTTTTCTTCTTTCTTTCTCTCTCTCTCTCTCTTTTTTTTTTTAATTCTCAGAAACAAAAACATTTATCGCCACACAGCATCATCATCATCATCATCATCATCATCATCATCATCATCATCATCATCATCATCATCATCATCATCATCATCATCATCATCATCATCATCATCATCATCATCATCGTGGAGATCGCCGACATCGATCGTTTCGAACAACACTTAACACGTGGTAGTTGGATTTCTATACTTGATCATTTCCCGTCTTCATTCTATTCGATTACGCTCGTTTCTGTTCGAAACTTGTTCGTTTTATTTACTTATTATTTGATTTTATAATTGATTTTTTTTTCTCTCTCTCCCTCTCTCTCTCTTTCTTCGCTAATTTCTTACCGTTGATGAGATAGAAAGATATTGTTCGATTCTTATCTGATTCGCTGTTCGATTTCTTGAACTAAAATCTTAGAAGTTGACTTTTCAATTCAACATTTATTCTCTGTAATTAAAATTTATATGACTGTATTTTTCAATCTAACAAATTTTTAATCTTTATTTTCATATTTCAGTAATTCTTCTTTTTGAAAAATGAGTGAAAACGATAATTCTACTATGGCTGATTCAAATAATCACATCAATGATGAACCAATGACCGAATCGGAAAACAAACCATACAATCGATATGGTGGTGGAGATCGACGACGCAATAATCGTTGTTACAATTGCGGTCAACCTGGCCATTATAGCTACGATTGTCATAGACAACAGAATGGATTTTCAAGCTTCCGTGGGCGAAACAATCAACGTTGCTACAATTGTCAACAAGAAGGCCATTTCAGTCGCGAATGCGATCTACCACCAGGACAAAAGTCTTGCTACAATTGTGGTAACGAAGGCCATCTGAGCCGTGATTGCAACGAACCTAGAAAGGAACGTCCAAAAAATTGTTTCAGTTGTAAACAACCTGGTCACATTGCTGCTCAATGTCCAAACCGTGCAGATAATTGATATTTTTACTCTGATAATACCGGAACTGATTAAATTCGATTCATTTCAATTCTAATAATTGTTTAAAATCTCTTAGAATACACTAATTTACGATCTAGTTCCCGGTTTCACATTCTGAACTGTGCTCTCTAATCATTATTACCCTGATTATTACTCATTTTGGATCTTGAAGAAACCAAATCATTAATTACCATCATCAATTCAGATAATGACCAGCACATGTTCTCACATCTTATTCTATCTATATCTATTTGAACGAAACAGAGAGAAAAAAACAAATGCAAAGCAAACATTAATTATCAAAATGATTACAATAATTTTTTTTTTCAAATACTTCTATTTATGATTTTCTTATTTTTATAAAAATAAATTGTTTGTAAACTGCAATAATTTACTCGAATCTTTAGCATTGATTGGTCTAGTTTTGATCACTTTTCTCTTCTGAGCTTCTGATGATTGAGCCAGAAGTCTGATGGACAAAGAATTGTTTGAATGAGAATTGTTTGTATCGGAAAATCATTAGACTTAATTCAATTAGCTTGAATGTCTTTTGTCAATCCTATTCAATTGGAAAGGTTTGAATTCTATTCAATCTCAATCAAACACCGATTGTGTCTTTCGGTTTCGGTCTGGTTTATTTCTAGGCAAAAATCATCATCAAAATACGATTGAAGAAGCGATGGCGAAGACTACTTCGTAATCGAAGTAACAATATTACAACGATTCTGTTACTCTACGTTATCGAATCGACCCAAAATTATCAGAATAATTGTATTAGGGATTGTATTCTCGTCTGAGACGATCAACTTTCCAGCCAGCCAGCCAACCAAGCAAAAGATTCAAGATCATCAAGCTTGAACGATTTGTTCTCGATCTTGGTGTTTTTATTCGATGAAGATTCAATTACTTGGGCGTCACTTTGCTTATCGTTCGATGGCCAAACTAATCAGCTTATTTTTTTTTCTTAGCACCCTTGATGATGCTCGTAACGAAGCAGACTAATCGAATGAAAAAGAAAGAATGGAAAAAAAAAAATTAAAGATTCGGTTAATTGATTCTACCGAATCAAATCAAAGGTAAAAAGCTGACTACAAATGTGAAATATTTCAAATCTAATTAGTAATAATAGCAACGACAGCAAGCAAATTTTTTTAGAATTTTTTTTTTTCTTTTTCTTCTTTACCGATTACGAAACGATTCATTCGATGTTTCGAGATGAAGATGTGAAGATTGATGGATTGATTTTTGTTATTTCTCAAACGATTTTCAAATTTTTTTCCCATTAAAAGAATATTCTTAACTAACGTTTGCGAAGATGTTTTTTGTACCGAGATGTTTCACTTCCGGAAGTTCAAAATTATCAATCTCTATTGTTGGTTAACGATCATTTTGATTCTAATCGATTTTTTTCCATCAACACTTTGGTATCTAATCATTCTAGTTGATGGTCGTCGCTTGTTATCACAATCTTCATCATCAAATTCGATGCTGTCGAAAATCATCATCTCGAATCGTTCCAAACGATCGAGATCATTCAATGATTTTGATGATTCGGAATATTTCTCCAAACAAAAATGGATACATTTTCTTCAAGATCCGAAAGATTTACAACCATCGCATACGGAACGTTCCAATGATTACTACTCGGAACGTAGTGATTGTTTGTGTTGATTTTATTTTTCTTTCTTCTATCTCTTCTCCTTTTGACTTCGAAGATATCATTAGATCACTCTAATCTCATTGTTTTTTTTTTTTGCGTTTTCTCTTCTTCGGTCCGAAAATTCCGATGAAATAGACGGCTATAGCCATCAACCAGTCAAATCAAGTTAGTTTCATTGGTTTCAGTTGAAATTTTGGAATAGATTTTGATTTTTGAATTTTTGATTGATCATCTCTTTGATCGTAGTACATATCCATTCACCACAGCCCTATTACCAGGATAAATCTTCAAAAGATAGTCTCCTATTGCCATTGTTATTGTTGGGCATCTTACATCTTGCCGTTTTACTTCCATTATTAGCCAGTAATTATGATTGATTTTGTTTGAAACTTATCGTTGAACTAAATCTTTCTTTCGATTTTGTATTCAATTCATTGCTATTCAATTCGATTCTGATCTATTTTTGAAGCATTTTTCACACAAATCTTGACCTTGTTGGCTATGATGCAAAACGTATGGAGAATTTTTTTTTTTTTTTCATTTCTCAATCACTCAATCCATTAATTTTGACCTTCATTTGTTTTTTTCTTCATTGATTGATTTCATTTCGATTCCTATCCGAAATGAATAGAATATGAACAATATGAATATGACACCGGCACCTCCCACCGTTCCGCCTGGAATGGGAACATTTGGAAAGCGTCGAAGGAAACGCTCTACTTCTTTGAGCTCTAGCAAGCAAAAAGTTTCGATCAAATTGGATCGAGAAAAATTATCGAATCCGAAAATCTTCGAGATTCTTGTGGATCAACAACGACACACAATCGATTCGATTGTTGAAGGAATTGCAAAAGCTATCGCTAAATTCGAACAATTAGAATCGATCGATTACAATCAGATTGAACAAACTGGAAGATCAAATCTACGGTTTCGATTCGATCGAAACAAAAGAATAAAAACGAAGGCGAATCATCATAATGACTCTTGAGAATAATGATGGTAATCAACCGTTGAAGAATTCATTAATCTTTCTCGAAAACAAACAGACCAACAGAGATATTCGATTCGAAATTCTTTGAATTGGATTTTTTTTTTTTGGAACAAACAGAAAAGAAAAGATCGGAGTACAAAAAAAAACTTGAAGAAAAGAACCTAGATAAGATCGTAATCTTTGACCTTTTGCTTTTTTTTTTTTTGAACCAAATTCTCTTCAAAAGAATAAATTTCGAATGAATTTACAATGAATTTATTTGTTTGTTTTTTCGCGCTTTCTCTTTGCTTCGATTTCTTTGTTTCGAAACTCTCTCAATTCGATTCTCTCTTTTTTTTTTGTTCGGTAATTTTACAAATTTTTTTTTTCTCGTATATAAATTGATTTCGGATATCTCGAAACAATTCTATTCGAATCTATTCGTTTCGATCTGTTTCGATATTGAATTTCGATCCATTAAAGTTCGAGATTCAGTTTGAAGAAAAAGTAACAGCGATGTTCAAACGAAACTTTGTTTTGATTTTGTTATTGCTACAGCAGCTAAATTTTAACCAATGTCTTCAGAGTACAAGAAAATTCTTTCTAGCACACCCACACCCACCACCACCATCGTCACCATTCTCACCGCCGTCTTCGGAAGACAATTATCTAGACTCGATGATCTCGCCGAACAAACGTGATCTTAAAGATATACTAATGCCACCTCCATCACCGCAAGATCATTCATTTCCATCATCGATACATGATCCAGATCATTTCGATGGTATTTAATTCGATCAATTCTTCAATGATTGGGATAATTTCATTGAATCTTTTGTTTCGCCTAGATCATCGAGCATCGGATGATTACACTAGAATCGATTCGTTTGGATCACAATTGAATCGAGGATATTATGGAACTACAATCAAACATTATCCAAGTTAGTTCATTTCTCTCTCTCTCTCTCTCTCTCTCTCTCTCTCTAACTAGTGTTTTGCTAATAAATTTGCTTTTTTTTCTGTTTAAAATTTATTCAATTTGAATCTCGATCAAAGTTTATGTCCACACTTATAAATCGACAAGAAAATTATCATGGGATTCTCTTCTAATCAGTCTTCCATCCCTTCTGCTAACGATGCTGACCACACCGATGCTGATGAGTATGATTGCTTGAAATTGATTTTAATTGCAATTAACCAACAAATTGATTAACTCACTGATCGCAGCTCTTTTGATCAACATTCTGAAGCATATTTTTGTGATCCAAAATGTATACCTATGAATGAATTTGGATTGAATTTTATTTAACTTTTCTCTTCACTTTAAAAAGGTTCTCTCACAGAATATGCTTGGTCCATCGAATATGAACGCACGTGAAGAGCTGACCAAAATCGATCCGATTTTATTGAAATCAGATTGATAAAGTCAGCAAAAAACTAGAAACTAGATAAACTTTCTATAAGTATTTATTTGATTATCTAATACAACAAAAAGAATCTTAAAGATCAATATTCGTTTAATAACAACGAGAAATAGAGGAACGATTGTTATAGTCTATCAATTCGAATCCAATTTAATCATTGATCATTGGTTAGCGATGTTTGCAAAGAAATATTCTCCTTTTTCGATTGTTCAAAACGTTTCCGGATACATTCGTGAACCTTTCCAGATTGAACAATTAATTAATTAGTACGATGATAGCTCATTATCAATACAAAATACCGAAAACTTACATCTTTGTTTAGAAAACATAAAATCAATGTCACAATGGTACCTTGAAGACCTTCGATGATGATTTGTGAGTGCAGAATAGCCAATAGTATTGGATCGCATGTTTGTGTTGGATCGATCGGAACAAAGTGTACCACATATTGGATACCAAAAATTGGTACCAAAATCAAAGCAGTTTTCATGCCTTGTTTTGCGAACGAACGATTCTTGGTGAAAACTAGCTTCTGTAATATCACTCTGATTAAATTTATCATCAATAAAAGATTTATCTGCCGAAAAAGAGAGATTGTTTTTGTTGTTTTAGAATTTCCAAACACCGAAAACAAACTGAACTGACCGCAAAGCAAAGATATGGAACAGAAAGATAGATCCATTCGTATGATCCCATAGGGTTGGTCCAACAAAAATCATTCGATTTTGTTAGCCGAAAATAGCCATACAAAATCATCGTCAAGTTTGGTGCTAGCCAACCAATCGCCAACGTATAACTTCGCCATTTAGCTAGATTGTTGAAGGTGAAAACAACAAGGTTGTGGAAGAAGAATCCTTCGATCAACATCCAGATATAGTTAATCATTCGGGTGTTCTTGTAGAGAAACGTAAAAATTTTACACATTGTTGAGCTTTTTTTCGTCGGTTTTGATTCGAGCGAGATTCAATGAAATCAACGATTAAGAGATTCGTTTGAGAAATTGATTGAGATCAACGATTGAAGCGAAGGGTAATTATTACAACTTACTTCTGTAAGATCCAATTGGATCGATGTTCGATATGAGCGATTGTGACAAAAATATCGTAAAGAATCGACATCGAAGAGGAGAGAATGATTGAGATGAAGAAATTCAAATGAATTTGTATCCTATATTTGTGTTGAAGTTTGAGCACAACGAATAGAATCGAGCCCACTGTCGTCAAAATCAATGAGATCGAATGCGATACGATTGTGGTGCGAGCGATCGATCGTCTTGTCGAGCTTGCAACTCTAGTGCAAGGCATATAATCGGTATGATTGCTCCATTTTCCATCTGTATAGCATTGCTTGACGCTCGATGATCGTAAACATTTCGGTACATCGCCTAGAGTCAGCAAAGAGATTCCGGGACAGATATTTTCACTCTCGCTATCGATATCGGTCTCGTTCCAACAAGACCAACCATCCCACATCATTGGACATTTTGGATCGTTTGAATTAGTGTTCGGATTGTTTGCGGATCTTTTCAACATTCCATCACAACAATCATGTGCATTCTGACAGCATTCCAGAAATTGATTCTGTTAGGCCCATTAGGAGGAAGAGAGAGAGAGAAAAAAAAAATTTTTTTTATTCTCCATTTCCCGTTCATCAATTCTAGACGATTCATTTTCCATTTTTACCATATAGAATTCATTAGAAAATTCTTGCAAAATTGGATTATTATGAAGATTTTTTCTTTTTAATCGATCGAAATCGATCTTGTAGAAAACAATCGTATTCTGATCGTATTGAATCCGTATCGTAGCTTGATGAATATTGAATCTCCAATTCGATAATCGCTTCCAAACGAATGATGCTTTAGAGAAATGTATTGTATAGAGACAATATGAACACATAACATTGGTGAAATTTTTGATACTATTCGAATTGTAGATTGGACTACGACAAGATTGACTTGAAGATAGATCGATTTTGGTCGCAATTAAAATCGAAACGATTATCATCGAAAATAACCGAAACGATCGGAAGGAATTCATTTTTTTTGTGTATTCTATCCGTTCAGTTCAGTTCTGTTCAATGATAATCTCAATTAATTATAGTTTTGTTTCGATTAGAAATCAGAATAATCGATCATAATCAATCCGATTAGATTGAAAACATCGAACTTGGTTCATTGAATTTCTCAGTCTATAGATTTAAATCGATTGCTTTTTTATTCTTAGATTTCATCTAAAATCGAATGAAATGAAACAAATCGATGATAGCTAATGAATTAGACATCAATTAGCAGATTTTTTAAATCGATCAAAATTTGATTGTAAATAATTCTATCGGATTGATTCTCTACAGTGCAAGAATCGCGTGTTTAAATCTAAGAGCTAGAGAGAGAGAGAGAGAAAGATATAATTAAATTGTCATTAGAAACCTCATCATCATCATCATCATCATCATCATCTAATCATCTTCAATCCGAGAGCTTCTATGTTACACATTGAATGATTTGAGATAAATCGATTTTTTTTCTTATCTTCAATCTTCGAGATTGATTGTTTGATTGAATTTTAGAAAAAAAAATCTACGACTAAAATATCAAAAATTTGGTAAAGAAGAGATCATTGAAGATTGGAATGTCTTAATCGATTGACTTTTAATTTCCTCTCGTTCTCTCTTTCTTTCTTCCGAAGCAATAATTAAATTAATCTACAACCAAACTTTGATTCTCATTGGTTATTTAAAATCAATTTCATTCCAAAAATCTATTCGAAAAAAATAGACATCTGAAAATCCATAATTCATTTGAGTCAAATCAAACAATACGAAAGGGTAGCTGAGGAAAAGGGAAGCAAATCTGGTTCAAATTTCGAACTTAGATTTTGATTCGGTTCCTATGGGAGAAAAAACCGGTTCTCATCAAAACGAACGATTCTGACGTCGAATTAATATTAAAAAATTATAGCGAAGCAAAAAAAACTTGTATAGCTCTATGAAATTTTCGTACTTAAACGGAACCCAAAGAACGGTATCCTCGAGACGATATCAAAAGATTGTATTACGACAAATCGATCGTAAATCTCTTCAATTGCCATAGCCAAAACTGAATTCCTCAAGCCACTCAATCCTACGCTAAAAGTCTAAAATAGCATACAAAATATTTGCAGCAGAGATAGAGCAGAGATTTGCAAAAGGAGAAGAAAACGATCATAAGACGATGAACTTTTGCTTCGACAAGATTCCTTTCTTATAGTGCAAAAAAAAAAGCCAACGAAGACCAGAGCTCAATTAAAGCCCAACATAAATCAATTTTGTTTTTCTCTACATCAGATAAAAAATTGCTACAAACGTCGAATCTCGTCTATCACCCCTCTTTGACAAATAGCTCTATTAATTTGTGATCCTAGACCAATAAGTTTGGATTTTGATTCGTTTTTTATCGCGCAGTTATTCTGAACCTTTTTTTTTGAAATTTGTAGCCCCGGCTTCCGACCCCAAGAAAAAAATTTCGATGTAAATTTAAGTTCCCTCTAGTTTCAAATGGAATTTTGACAATTCCGTGATCTGGATCCAAAAAAAAAACGATTCAACAATGTTGTGAAAGATAGTGAGGATTCAAATCAGCTGAGATTTTTCGAATGTTTCTTTCGGGTAATTAGAGAAGGAAATTTTACCTATTTAATTACCTTTCTATGTTGTTTGATGCTAAAAATAAAGCAATTAATTTCAATTAAATTATGATCTATCAAATCGTACGGTAGCTGTTTCTATCCTATTGTGTACTGTTGTTTTTAATTATAGACTCATTTTTATTATTGTAATCAATTTTTATTGATTAAAACATTTATTACCTTCGCTCTCTTTACGTAATTATTACGTAATAGTGAAATTTTGCCTTTGTTTTCAATATAACTCACAAATTGTTCCATTCTATATATAATATATGGAATGATTTCGATCATAAATCTCTTTCTCTCTCTCTCTCTCTCTCTCTCTCTCTCTCTCAATGTGCTCCATTTCTGGATATCAGAAGATTATTGAGTTTTTTCTGTAAGATATAAAGAGAGAAGAGATTTTTTTTCTTGATTGAAAAGTCTACAAAACTATCAAATTTGATCGAAGCTAAGCCTATGACTACGGAAAAGAGAATGAAAAAAAAGTCAGCAAGAGAGCAACGAATGAATTGAAATTTATTGAATCTTTCCATTGAATTTCACTCGAATTTCGAAGCGAATTTAGCTGATAATTCTATCATGATCTTTATTACCAAAAATCGATCAGTTTTATATTAAAATTTTAAAAGAGTTAATTCAGTTAATTTAAATTAATTAGAAGTTTGTTCAATAAGCGGTTTCAACATCAGTCGGCCTTAATCCATTATGACATCCCCCCGTTTTTTAAAAGCGAAATCGGCACTCGTTCTCTTCGATGGCTTCATCTTTAAAGATCTTTATTTGAGATGAATGAACTATAGTCGGTTTGTTCTTTTTCATGATTTCGATGATGTTCTTTGATATGATTCGGGTGATGGTATATGGCCCCTCAAATAATGGATCCAATTTGTCTCGGTTTAGTCGGTTTCCTGACTCTACAAATATTTTATCGCCAACATTTAAATTTAATTGTTTGCGATTCGCATCATATCTGAGTTTAGAGTATTCGTGAGATTTCATCGAATTGTCGAAGGCAATAAATCGGTTAGTTTCCAAAGGATCCAAAATGGACTGGAAATCCATTGGGGTCTCCCCGCGTAGGTTCGAATCCTACTGACTTTTCAACTAAATCGAAACAGCGAATTTAGCTGATAATTCTATCATGATCTTTATTACCAAAAATCGATCAGTTTTATATTAAAATTTTAAAAGAGTTAATTCAGTTAATTTAAATTAATTAGAAGTTTGTTCAATAAGCGGTTTCAACATCAGTCGGCCTTAATCCATTATGACATAGATAATCTTTTTTTTTGTTTGCTTCAATCGCATTACAGGAAAATCAAACTTGTTGATCGAAAATCGTCGACTTTTTTTGCTGTGATTAATCGTTTGTTTGAAGAAGAGAAAACAACAAATCAAACAAACGAAGAAAACTTGATTACCCTATCTTTCTCGATGATTGAATCTCAATCTTTGACCTCTCTTCGACAATGAAGACGATTTGAAATCCAATCGATCGAATTCAATTCTATCAATCAAATAAGTATGAATTGCGAGCCAACACAAATAATTTCATCTTCATCATCTTCATGCCAATCATCATCGACTTGTTCATCGAATCGATTCAATACCGTTGATGGATTACGATCAACACTTGTTGCAATGTTACCAAATCGAAAACAATTAATTATCAGATTAATTATTGATTCATTTGTACTTCTCACCAGTGAGTATAATAGATTTATGTGATTTTTCGATGTTTATTGTAAATTGATGCTTTTTTGTTGAAGTTTCGATACCGATTCTTTTGTTTTATCAAATCGGTCAGCCATACAAACGAGGATTCAATTGCAACGATGATTCCATCCGATACCCATTTCTTGCCAGCACCATTTCCAGCAATCTTCTCTTTACCTATTCATCTTTGATACCTATCATAACTGTAATTAACGACAAAATGATAGATTGATTATCAATGAATGAATAATCTCTTTTTCTAGTTTTGCATCACAGAATATTTATTATTAAGACGTTTAACTTTGGACCAAGAGCTTTCGAGAAGAATTTGGTGGCGATATTATGTTTGGCGGATTTACTTGACTTTAGTTCCGTTCGCATTCGCTTGTTTGACCTCACAGCTTATCACCGATATTGCGAAATATTCTATTGGCCGCCTAAGACCTCATTTCATTGATGTTTGCAGGCCTAGAGTCAATGGCGAGATAATTGATAGATTTTCTCATTGTAAATTGTCACCCGAAGAATACATCACAGAGTTCGAGTGCACTAGAAACGATTTATCAGCTAGATATCAAATTAAAGATTCTCGATTGTCATTTATGTCTGGCCATTCATCTTTTTCAGCGGTCGCCTTGATGTATGCTGTGGTAGGTGAAGCTCGATTGAAATCTCACGAATTCGATTCATTAAGTTATTTCTCTAGATTTACATTCAATTGAGATTTTCTTGGAGACAAATCGGACTTTTCAAGCCATTACTACAATATTTATTGATTTGCTTAACTCTATTCACTGGGTTTAGCCGAATCTCCGATTACAAACATCATTGGAGTGATGTTTTGATCGGACTAATTCAAGGCACTTTGGTGGCAATCATTTGTGTTTGTTTCGTTTCGGACCTATTTGAACAAAGAAATTTCTATAACAAATTGAAACCTTCAAGAAAAGTGATCAATCGTTCCAATAAGGAAAGAAACGACTCAGAACTTTGAATCAATTTATGATTCAATTAGAAGAGTACGAAATCTTCCATTGCATTGATTCTGATCGCGACTAAAATTTCCAAAATTATTATCTATATTCTCTAATGAAGATGTTAATTTAATTATATTTCCTTTATCTTATTAATATAATCAATTTAGCGGTGATTAATTATGTGATGGATTTTCACTATGAAGATAATTCACTATGCAATAACTAGATGAAAAAAAAAAGTAATAAAAAATGATTATTTCTCATTCAAATACATGAAATAAAACTGTTGAAATTTTTGCTTATCATCACCGAACTCAACAACAAAATTCACTTGAAATTGTTTCGAACATTCATCCGGTCCGATTTCTTCGAATTTGTTTCGCATCGAATAGATTGCAACATTAGGCACTGGTTTATGAAGTTTCGTAATTTGCCGGAACCGATTGTTGTGAAGTAAATGTTGGATTGGCAAATCAAAATGTAGTAATACTGGAGTGTAATCGTTCTCTTTACAAAACTTTATCCATTCTAATCTTGAACTTTTTGTAACATTGGTATTGTCGATGACGAAATTTTTTCGCTGTCGAACTAGCTCGTCAGCTTTCTTAAAACATTTCGATATGTTTCGTAATTCATCCATACTAACATGACCATAATTTAGCGATTCTAAATAGTTTTCATAGAATTTAGTTTTGCCTGTTGCTGGTAGACCACAAAATATCAAACAATGAGGCGATGGTAATATTGAATTGAGATTTTTCGGGTGGCGAATTTTTTCGCTCGTTAAACGATTTTTCAATAGAAAATTTGTCTCCATCGATTTCGAATCGAATTTGTAGAATTTCTCTGGTATGGGCATTTCTTTGGAATCAAATTTATAACTAAATAAAGTGTTTCGATGCATATGATCGAAGAATTTCTCTGGAACCAAAAAATTAAGGCCACAATTGGAAGCGAAAAGTAGATCGCTTGCACTGAAATCGGCAGCTTTCACACCACTCTTTTTTCTCCCAGCAGCATCGCCAACATAAAAACTTTGTTTATAATCGATCTTTGTTTCTGGCTGAATTTGGGTAACGAAATGATTCCAAAGACCAGTAGCCGGCTTTCGATTGAAATCATCGTTCGGAGCAATCAACACTAGACAAGGTAAATTGATCGATCGGAGAGCAGCAGCGAAACGTTTCTTAACTTCTTCAACGTCAACTTTTTTCAAAGAGATTCCTTTCTGGTTTGAAAAAATGACTAGCCTATAATCTTGCTCAATTAATTGGCCAAGAAATTTGGGTAAATTAGGATTCATAAGTTTCCAATCGTTCTCATCGTTAGGAAATGGTTGACCGGTTTTGGTCCCAATTAGAGTGAAATCGAAATCGAATGCTGCGATTTTTGGCGAAGATTTTCCACCACCAGACAATGATCCAATCAATGCTTTATTATCATCAGCTTCTTTCCAAACAAATCCATCTGAATGTGATGAGAAGAATATTAAATGAAAATTATCATAGCTTGCATCGATAATGATCTTACCTATTCCATCTTCATCGTTGGCAATAGTATCAATCATTTTGATTTTATATCCAAAACCAGGACCTTGAAAAAGATCACCAGATTTCATCGTAACTATTCTAGCGTCCTTGAGAAATTTAATTTTCAATCGTTTATTGCTGATTGTTAGCTCACAGAAACTTCTCGAACATTTTAAATCTTTGATTTTACATCGCCGATTACGACCAATCGTCAAGGTATGACCTTCTTTGATTTCTTGATCAGGAACCAAACGATCCAAGCTGATTAATTTACAAATCATATCTTTCTTTCTCTCTCTCTCTTTCTATCTCTCGCTTTTGTTTTAAAATTGAAACATTTTTATCGAATGGTTTTTTCTTTTTTAATAAATATTTTTTTAAAGCAAAAAATCATCGGAAAATGGAATGAAATCTTAGATTATCTAAAAAATTAATGGAATGAATCCAATTGGAACCAAAAATATACGATTCATATAATATGTAAGAAGAAAATCGTCTCTGGTCAGATTTTATGAAATTGATCACATTTGGATCATCTTACGAATATGAGGCTAGGAATTTTTGATGAAATTCTTGAATTTTATTCAACATCGATTCGATTTTCTCTTCCGGAGGTAGGATTGTCGTACGAAAATGATATGTTCCTGGTTGTTGACCGAAACCGGACCCTGGTACCACACAGATTCCATACGATTCTAGTAGTTTCATTGCGTAGAAAAAATCTGGCGCTTGTTTTAGTTTTGCAGCTTCTTCGATCGCTTTTTTTGGAATATCTATCTTTGGGAATGCATACATTGCTCCAGCAACTTTATTGGAACGATAACCTGGTATTGCGTTGAAAATTTTCGCCACTAATTCGGCGCGATATTTTAAGCTTAACAGTACTTCATTTTTTTCTTTTTCGTATTGATCATACGATTCTTCATCTCTCTCTGGAGGCTTCACAATACAATCTAAAGCGATTTGCCCTAGAACCGATGAACAAAGACGTGCAGAAAGCATTTTGAAAAACATCAACTTGACAGACTGGTCAAAATTCTCCAGTTCGCAATAGCCAGCTTTGAACAGATAAAAATTAGGGACTATATTCATGAAATTTTGTCCCAAATTCTATAGAAATACCTCTCAATCCACATTCTCCCATGTAACCTTTTGATGCGGACATCACAGAAGCCAATTCAATCTCTTCATCAAGTTCTTTTAGGATTTTCTTGAACGAAAAAAAACTCCCATCATAAACATTATGCTGATAAACTTCATCGGCAATGATCAACAGTTTATGCTTCTTCGCAAATTTAATTATATCTTTGATGTTTTGTTCGGATAAAACCGATCCAGTTGGATTACCTGGATTGATAACAACAATAGCTTTTGGAATACATTGCCCGTCGGCACTGTTCAATGATCGATCTAGCTCATCAATATTCAAAGACCATTGATTGTCTATGTTGAAGCGAAAAAGATTATTAGCATCTGAAATGCAAATGCTCGCACGAAGCAAGAGAAACCTTCATCTAGATAATATTTGATGGGATACATTCCGTATTCGGCGATAGTTGCAGTATAAAGAGGATATTGTGGAATAGGTATCATCACTCCCGAAGGTAAGAGATCAGTTGATGAAGTATTGATCAAAGTCATCACTGCACGAATAGCTTCGCTAGCACCCGAAGTGATTACGATGTTTCTCCAATCCGAATCGAATCCATCACGCTTTTGAATATATTCAGCACAATGATGGCGAATGATTTCGACACCAGCCGAATCCGAATAGGCACCGACCGAGCCTCCACCACAATATTTCAATAACAGCCGTACCCGATTCTTCACATCCTCACTGTATCGATTGCTTCGCATTAAGGAATTATCGGTGGCTACCGCTAATACTTGTCTTAGGAAAGTCAACGGCGTTTGTCCCATTGCATGACAATCACCGATATTCGCTCGGATTACTCCATCAAATGGTTTCGTTTGAGGATCTTTTTGCAATTCCTTCTCAATCTCACCAGCCCTGATGACCAATGGACCACGGACTGCATATTCCAAACGCTTCACATTCTCGTTGATGTTATTCAAATTGATTTGATGATTTTGAAGATTTTGCGATTGATTTTGAATGCTTTTGAATCTACTCAAATTGAGAATATTTCCGATCGATTTTTTTGCGAACATTTTCAATGTACCGATTTTTCGAGATTAAAAATCTCTATTTAAATTTCCACACTAGAAATCATCAATCGAAATTAAAAACCAAAATCGTCATTGATTGATCAAAAGATACTTGATAAATCTATGTACAATTTAAGGCCAATACATAAACATTAGTTTATCAAATCATCGTGAGGATTTTATCCGAGAAAATTTGTTTTCGATAGATATGAAGAGCCAACCAGAAGCCCAAATACATCGATCTCACTTTAGTTTTAAGTATTTTGATCAATAGGGAGCGCATTATTTGATGTTTGAGTTCATTTAATAAACCGGTTCGGGAATAATTCTCAATTATATATGGAAGCAGCTTTGAAACGATTCGTAACAGCATCGATTCAGAATTAAAATTGGAAAAAATTATCGAAATCAAATAAATTCGACGAATTTTTAAAACCATTTAGAAAAATAGTGAACTTTTAGAAAAAAGACAACAGGTAATCTTGTCCATTAAAATTAATTATTCATTAGAAAATCGTTTCCACCAATATTTTGGTGTTGTCCAACATTGATCGAATGTTGTGAACGAATTTGCTGTTGCTGCGCAACATTTTGTTGAGTTTGCATTTGAAGACTAGGCCTTTGGCCCATTGATCTTTGCTGTTGTTGTTGCAACAAATGTCTCAATTGAGTCTGATTATTACCATTCAGATTGCTGTTATTGTTAACGATATTCATCGGACTCATAGATTGATTCTGTTGCAATTGGATGTGTTGTTTTTGTTGTAATTGCTGTTGAAGATGTTGTCGAACACCAGGATTTTGTTGTTGCTGTTGTTGATGAATCGAACTCGTATTATTAGCAGGATTTACATTAATCATGTTGCCGTTTGGATCTACTTGAAATGATCTCATCTGGGAATTATTAGCATTGTTTACAGAAAATTGAGGTTGACGTTGCTGATTTTGCATTAAAGCCGAGGTCGTGGTCGTAACAGCTCCCATAGCATCAATTGTCTGTGAATTTTTAGTTTGTGCAATAGAAACGTTCGACGTCATAACATTGCTAGTCAAAACATTTAGAGGTGTCGATGTTGTTTGAATCATAGAATTGCTACTATTCACTACATTATTCGATGATATCTACAGGAGAAAATGAATTATTAGAGTCAATCTATACTTTTAGCAAAATCATTGCCTGAATCATAAAATTTTGGGTACTAGTAGAAGGTTGCGGCATCGTTTGATTAATATTCTGTTGTTCTTGTTGAGGTTGCGAAATGATCTGCATCTGACCACTTTGATTTGAAATCTGACCACCTTGTTGCTGAGGCGGTTGTTGCTGTTGTTGTTGTTGTTGCTGCTGCTGCTGTTGTTGTTGCTGCATGAACTTTATAAATGAAACAATAGAAATTAATTAATTTTCAAATTGAATGCTTAAATCTCAAGAATCATTTACAATTTTATTCTTGACATGTTGCTCCTTTTTATGTGTTTCAACTAACTCTTTCATCGATGACATGAATTCATCTTGATTATGAGGAACGAATCCGACAAAAAGTCTAAATTAAGAGAAAAAACAAAAATTATTATAGATCAATGCATTTTTGAAGAATACCAACTGACTTTTTTTCGGAAAGATAGAAAACAATTATCATTCGATAGTTTGCTGAATTGTTCAACTGAATACATCCGACCATATTTAGCAATGATTTACATAGGATAGGCCAACCAGGTCCTTCGTTATTAAAATGAAAATGCACTTGATAGGAATTATTTTTGAAAATCGGTGACAATCGATTCATCAGATTTTTAGGAACTGTGTACAATGGTAATTTATCGGGCCAATTTTCAGCTTTCAATTCTGGCTCGTTGTTGTTAGGCTGATAAGTAATGAAACATTCCATACCGTAGGTAACTCGACCTTGTGGATTGGTCTTATCGATATACTCGATAATTCCACTCCAAATTTTGGTTCGCTGATTTTGATTGACATTTTGCATAGGCATATTGGTGGGCTGTGACATCGGGCCAAGCGCCTGGTTAGATTGTGTCATTTGATTCATTTGTTGTTGATGTTGTTGAGAATTGAATTGTTGATTTGCCGATGGAAGAGGTGATGGTATAGATTGCTGTTGATTGATCGGGGATGATACGATTCGTATCCCATGAGGCGATGGTTGAGGCTGAGAAGGTGAAGGAGCTTGAATGTTATTTAGCTGCTGTTGTTGAGCTCGAATTGAAGGTGCTACTGATGCAGAAGATCTAGGCATTTGAGGATTAGGAATATTGGAATTATTAGACTGTTGTTGTTGCTGCTGCTGCTGAAGTTGATTGATTGGTGATGATATCAAGTTTGAGTTAACATTCTGAGGGACAAGACCAGAAAGATTTTGATTTGAATTCATCAAACCGTTATTTACGTTATTGGATTGCGACAAAAGAGGTCTAACGTTGCCGTTTCGGAACATTTGTGATGGTGATGAAACACCAGTCCCGGCTCCATTTGGAGACATCCATTGGTTCATTGATGGAGAGCCAACACCAGTAGTTATCTGATTACGAACAACCATTTGAGCGTTCTGATTTAGCATCATATTCGAACCAGGCATGTTGGTAGGTGAATGAGGCCTTTTCGTCCCTACAAGACTTTGATGACCGGACTTGTCTTGTTCCGTAGAAGATGGCTGTGATAACGGTGAAATAGCTTTTTCATGCAACGAGAAACCGTTCAACAGAACCAAATGTCTCCGATCTCGGGCGAAATTTCTTTGCAATGCATTCAATAGTCGACCGCCGGCATTTTCAAACATCTTGTATAAAAAATTTATCTTTCGCGGCGAAAATACACTGAAATTAATTTCACGTTCGACCATTAAATTTAACAATTGTTCAATGGTATAACCAAAATAATTTTGATTTTCATAAGCTGGTTCCAGATAAGGCGTTGAATTACAGATAAGAATGCAATATTTATTCACATTAAGATTTGATGGAAACGATGATGATAAGCTTTGATTCTCATTTTGAGTTGGATTTAGATTGGATTTGCTGCGCAAAGAGTCAAGATCATCGAATAAATTCAAAGCTGTACAAAGGCCCTCGACAATGTGACTTGATGAATCACCGGCTCCACCGATGAATCTGGATTTAACATAGTTTTGGTTATAATCAATGGAATCATTTTGAATCAAAATGAACAACTCACTGTATTTTATCAATATAGTGGAGAAATTTATTGGAATCAGATGTCGGTGCATAACAGTAGGATACCGAATCTGGTTTGGAATCTTGCGATGAAAACGTCACCATTCCATAGATGACTGATGCTGAAAGCTATCGATTCAAAAATGAATTGATTGGGAATAAATCTCAAAGAAAATATCAATCAGGTGAAATAATTACCTCAGATTCATTCGAACCATGGCAATCAAATTCATCGTTAGCTCCATTGAAATGGCTTTCGAAAAATACAATACAATTGATTCTATTTTAGAGGATCCATTCTTCAGGCATTCAATCTCATAAATCGCTTACTCAATTATCGGTATGATATAATTAGTTTTAAGACTTTCAACATAAGGACTAATGTGGGCTGTCGCTTCCAGAATGAAAACAACATCGGAACGAGAATTAAATGTTTCAGTATTGTTGATATTCGATTCAATCGAATCGGATCCAATCATTGTAAACAAAAAATCACAGTAAAAAAAACAACAAAATTTGAAATGTTCCGAAACAGTCGAAGATTTAGGAGATGAATAAAAAATGATGAATAAAAAAAAAAGATTCAATCAAAGCAGAAAAAAAATCAATAAATAGATAGATCACAAAATCAAAGATAGATCAAAGAGAATTTGGATTTGCTGAATCGAATGATTTTTTTTGATTGTTGACATCGAAACGCGAAGAATGGGGAAAATGAAACTCTACGTTTTTCTCTTCGCTTCGTCGCAAAACCTATTCGAACAGCAAAATTACATTCGTTCGAATGATGTCGCTTTTCTCTTTTTTTTTTTGGATTCGAATTTTCTCTCTCTCTCTCTCTCTCTGTCCTAGTCTCTTTTGGGAACAATATTTTAATTTTTTTTTTGTTGAAAAGAAAAATTACAGTAATTTATTTATTTTTTTTTTTTGTTTGTTTGTTTTTTGTTCAATAATAATAATAATAATAATAATTAGCAATAATGATAGAATTCGATTCCATTGTAGAAAATTGTTAGATTCAGACGAGAGAATCTAAAATTTTTTTTTTTTTTGCAGATTTCTTTTCAGTTTCACGAAGATCGGAGAAAGTGTGAACAATAGAAAGTGTTTATGTTTCATTGTGTGTAGGAAGATTGTTTTTACGGTTCTAATTACTTTGTTCAATGAGAGAGAGAGAGAGAGAAAAAAAACAATCAGATTTTACACATTACATTCTAGTCGAAAAAGAATCGAATCGATCATAAAATTTCAATCGATTCAAATAGAAAATTTTTTCCCGAATTGAAGTGAAGAATAATTCTGAGCATTATTAACAATTACACAGTTTGGTACTTGTTATCATTGCAGAATTTACATTGGATTTTTCCGAATGATCAGCTACTAGAATTTAAATTTCATTTAATCGCAAACAAAAAACATTCTTTTGTAGAGATTGCAGTCTCAATTTAGAAAAAAAATGGTAACCAATAATTTGATAGGATTCATTTATCAATCTAATTTGCGCTCCTTTGATTACAGAGTCTATTAAGTGACAGTTTTTTGAGGAATATCACCAGAGCTTATGACTTGTATCGGAGAGTTTGAATGATTGGCTGAGACTATTCGTTGATCCATATAGTTTCGCATAGCATTATTGACTTGTTGATCTTTGGCCAATGGAACTAAATCATGGAGAAAAATTTAAGATTTGAGCATAAATTAAATTTGAAATACATGAAGCTTACAGAAATAGGGATGATCCATTGCTTCTCTAGCTGTCAATCGTTCTGCGTGATCATATCGTAATAATTTATCTAGAAAATCGATAGCTTCTCCTTCAACTAAATGTGCATTTTCTCTATTAATAAATTTGTCCCATCTCTTTTTAGAGTGTCTAAATGGAAAGTTTGAATGAGAACCCATCTGAAAACACAGCTATCAATAAATACCTTCCTAAAATAGTGTCGAATCGAGAATCCAATTCAATCTGGTATTTGTTTAGATATTCGAATAATTCTTCAGTGCCCAAAACTTTGACTATGCGGACTAATTGATCATAGTTATCATGGCCGTGGAAAAACGGCTCTTTTCGAAAAATCATCGATGCCAACATGCATCCTAAACTCCACATGTCAAGTGAATAGTCATACATTTGATAGTCGACCAACAACTCGGGTCCTTTGAAATATCTAGATGCTACTCTCACATTATATTCTTGTCCAGGATGATAAAATTCTGCAAGACCCCAATCTATCAATCGTAACTAAATAGAGAATCATAATTAATTATAAATCAATAATAAATCAAACAGCAACAAACTTTACGATTCTCATGATCTATCATGACGTTATGAGGCTTGACATCTCGATGCATTATCCCCATACTGTGACTATAATCTAGTGCTTTTAATAATTCATATAAATAAAATCGAATGTCATAAGGCGTCAATGTTTGATATAATTGTTTGAAATCAGTATTGTTAACATGCTCAAAAATCAATGAAGGTGTCCTAGACTGTTGGGAAAAAAACTATCAGCACACGCAAATCATTAAATTCAAATTAATAGTTACCAAATTGTCTTTTACCACAGCTTGAAGTGTGATTATATTCGGACCATTTCTAAGATTCTCTAATATTTTGATTTCTCTTTTGATTTTTTTCTTTTTGACAGGCTGATTATGAGAAAATCGAATGATTAAAATCCATTTTTTATTTATCTATTCTTACTTTCAATATTTTCACTACACATTTCTCGTTGTTAACGATATTATATGCTTCAAACACTTCACTATATTTGCCTCGACCAAGTTTTCGCGCTAATTGATAGTCATCTTGGTTTGCCCATTCAACCTGATGAGTTTCATAATCCCAATATTCTCTAGTCCTGTGTAAATTTACGTCTGCATATACTCGCGCTCTTGATGGAAGAGGCATTTTTTTCAAGGATCTCGATGATTTTAGTGAGAGTTTCAAAGTTCTAAGCAAGTGCGAATCTTGTTTTGGGACAACTGAATAGAACCGAAAAAATATGTTGAAACTTTTGATGGTCGTGAATAGATTCTTTTGAAAATGCGTAGAGATAAAATGTATCGATGGAACAAGAGTTCTCGAAATAGTGTAAGTCGTGATGGTGATGAAGTTTGTTGAATAAATAGATCGAAATGAATAATTCAATTTCTAAATCGTAAAAGAATCTAAGATTATATTAAAGACAATGAGAATCATTAAATAACCTTTTTTTGAGGAAAATTTATTTGAAGGAATTCAATATTGAGATGAATAAATTAATTGTTTGTACAGAATTGCATTCAAATTTGACAAAAATGAAAGACAAAAGAATGCTGAAATTTATATTCTGAATGGATCCAATGGAACCGGTGGAAATGAAATAATCCGTAGAATAGTAATCAAGAAAGATCAGCTCGAATTTTTGCGAACGTAATCAATCAGAGACCAATTTTTTTCTTGATTGTTTTGATTGCTCTTCGACCAAAAATCAATCTCGTATGGTGGCTAGTTGGAATGAACTTCTTCTAAAACGGCAAGAATTTACTCGTAAAAAGTAATAGAAAGAAGATTTTTGTTCCAACTAGAATGTCTCAATGGATCAAGAATTAAATCAGTAACATTAAATTCTATTCGGCAATCGGGACCGATTCGATTCTCTCTCTTTGCATATTCAATTTTTTTCTCTATGATAATATGGAAACACTGACACACGCACTTATAGGCGCTCATAAATTCATATGAATCCACATATACACACATCGAAAGATTTGAGCCATAGCAAAACAAAAAAAAATACCATATAAATATGAATCGCTATATTTATTGTTTTTTTCTAGAAAAAAAAACAACACCACAATGCTGAAATGAAGGTATATGGGGGCGAAATGAAAGAATAGATCGGGAAAAAAACAAGAAAAAGAATGGGATGGATTTTTGTATTTGTAAAATTTCATTATAAAAGTAGTGGCATTTGTTGAGATGAAAGAAAATAAATTAAGATGGACGTTTACATACGATATCTCACTACTGCTACGTAAAACGAATACACAACAAATTCCTCTCTCTCTCTCTCTCTCTCTGTCTCATATAACATACAACTATACACACACAGAGTGATCCGCATGCGTTCGATAGATATCCATAAAAGTTAGTGTTAAGTGTGATGGATTAGAAACCGGCCGCTATGAACAAATCATTCGCATCGTACAAACTAGCCCACAATCTATCGAGGATTTTTACAATATTTGTTTTCATCTTTTCAGTGGTAAGATTTCAAGAAAAAAAATAATGAAAAATTTTTATTTCAAATTTTGTAAATTGAAATTTAATTGTTGAGGATTGAGTTTTGAAAAAGGATCAAGAAAAAAAAATGAGAGTAAAAAACAAAGGTCCCACCGAGAGTCGAACTCGGATTGCTGGATTCAAAGTCCAGAGTGCTAGCCATTACACCATGGGACCACTTTATTGAAATATCAATTGCCAAAAATTCAATATTATCAATTCAAAATTGAATTTGTTCAAATAAAATGAAGATATTATTCGAAAAAAAATTTCGAATTAAACAAAAAACTTATTTGTTTCGATCGAGAATTTTGAGGTAAATTTTTGTAAATAAAAAAATTCTCAATCGAGTGCAATGCACTTGATCGTTGCTGAAGATTGCACAAAGCAAGAAGGCTTAGATCGTATGATCCGAGATGCCATCTAGACATTATTATTATTATGTTGTTCGATCTCAGAGCGAAAGAGAGAGAGAGAGAGAGAGAGAGAGGGAAGAATGGCTGAAGCCAAGATGGGATCAATTTTTTTTTCTAAACAAAAAAAAAAAAAGTACTGAGAAGAGGAGAGTGGAGAAAATTTAAACTAACAAAAGCTATAGATAGAATAAAGAATTATAAACGCATTCAGAGGGTATTTCTCTCCATATTTCTTTCGCTCTCCTCTTTCTCTTTCTCTCTCTCTCTATCTCTGTGTGGTTGTGGAGCTACTCTGTAGAGTGGAGCTGAGCAAAAGAAAAACAAAAAAAAAAAAAAAAGGGAAAGAAAACGTTATGATATCAATTGAGAACAGTGGAGTTTGAGAGAGGGAAAGAAGAAGAGAATAATTGTTATGAACGAAGAGATGAGATGAACGCAAACGTTACAACAAGAAAAAAAATAGTTTTTTTTTTTTCTTTCGTTGTTTGAGTGCGGCGATGAGAAGAAGAAAAGAATTTCTTCCATCGTCTGTGTGTGTTTTTTCATCTTCAAAATGCTTTCTATGAGAAATGTAGAAAGAGAATCGCTTTAAAGTCCAGCTCTTGAATGTAATTGAATCCTTTCTTTTTCCTTTTATTTATTTTTATTTTTTTTTTAATTTTTTTTTTAATTTTTTTTCTCTGATATAATCTTTTAAAAATTGTAGTTGTTTTCATTGTTGTTGTTGTCGTTGTTGTCGCTGCTGCTGCTGTTGTTGCTGTCGCTTTTGCTGTTGGTGCTGGTGCTGGCCAAAACCGAAACAAAAACATCTTTAGCATTGCAAATAAATTCATTCGTATTGGTTGTTAAAAAAAAAATTGCAGCCTCAACTATCGACCAGCTAATAGATCAAAGCATTAATCTTTTTGAATTTTTCTCAAATCTGACAAAACCATTGAAAAAACTAGCTAGTGATAATCGATAACTTTCGAATTATGATTCCACATATTCATACTCAATCATTATGGTGAGGTGATTATCATTCTCGTTGATGGCATACTTGATGCAGTATATTCAAACTATATTTCGCTCCATATTCGAGAAAAATTCTATTCTCTCGATTCGATTTAGCTCATCTTTGATCACTAATCATCGACAATTCAACCATCAAACAATGTGCATTTGAACAATTATTTATTAAATTAATATCTTATATTTTTGAAAACAACATTTTTATTCTGACATTAAGTATCCATTTATCCTCGCATTTATGATATTTTTGAAGCATCGATCATAACGATATTTTGTAAAATATTGAATATTCACATCGTATTTAGTCGAAATTTTGTTCTCAAGGTATGTTTTACATATGACTCACAACATAATTGCTAATTTTAGAAATTTCATGTGATTTTTTAGACATTCGGTAAATAGTCTCATCAACTATGGCTAATTCGTCGTCAGCAGACGAATCAGATCCTCAGCAAAGCGATAATTATGATAGCGATCAAGACTTTGATGATTCCAAAGTTCGCAATGGTAATGGTCAAAAACACAACTATGATTCTGACAACGATTATGATGATTTCGAAATGAAAGAGGAGCTCAAATCCGAGCTAGATAGTTACCAAGATGGTTCGGAATCCAATGGATTGATGAATAATAACAACGCGATCAATAACCATCATTCAGCTAATCGTAACAATCATTCGTACAAAGAAGAAAGTGACGATGATGATAATGACTATAAAAAGAAGAGAAAATATCCCGATTCTGAAGATGATTTCATCCCTAAAAAGAAATCAAAAAAGAATAAGAAGGAAAAAGAAAAAAAATCGAAAACAAAACATAAAAAAATAAAAAAAGAAGAAAGTGATGATGAATTTGAAGATTATCTCGAGACTAAGTCGACTAAAAAATCCAAAAAATCAAATGATAAACATTCGCAGATTCATGAAGATGGAGATAAGAAAAAAATCAAGAACAAAAAAATCGAAGAAGATGGCCTAAAAAAAAAGATTAAAAAAGAAAAATCTAAGCCCGAAGAAAAAACCGAAAAGGGTAAACGAAAAAAGAAAGAAGATGAAGAAGAACACATATGGAAATGGTGGGAAGAAGAAAGGCCTGGTGAAGGTATCAAATGGAAAACATTAGAACACAATGGTCCTGTATTCCCGCCTGACTATGAGCCTTTGCCTAAGAATGTCAAATTTTATTACAATGGGAAGCATATGGAATTATCTCCCGGCGCAGAAGAAGTTGCCAGTTTTTATGCTAAAATGCTTGATCATGATTACACTTCAAAAGATGTTTTCAATAAGAATTTTTTCAAAGATTGGAGAAAAACGATGACAGATAAGGAGAAAGAAATCATCACGGATCTATCTTTATGCAACTTTAAAAAGATGAATGAATATTTCAAAGATCAAACAGAGAAGCGCAAACAAATGACCAAAGAAGAGAAGCTTGAAATTAAAAAGAAAAACGAAGAAGCTGTTTTAAAATATGGCTATTGTATTGTCGATGGTCACAAACAAAAGATTGGCAATTTTCGAATCGAACCACCAGGATTATTCAGAGGTCGTGGTGAACATCCGAAGATGGGCAAATTGAAGAAACGAGTTCAACCTGAAGATATTATTATTAATATAGGTGACAAAGCTAAAGCGCCTATACCTCCAGCTGGTCATAAATGGAAAGAAATTCGTCATGATAATACTGTGACTTGGTTAGCCTCATGGACTGAAAATATCATGGGCAACGTCAAATACATCATGTTAAACCCTTCTTCTAAACTTAAAAGTATCAAAGATTGGCAAAAATATGAGAAAGCTAGAGAATTGAAAAAATACGTAGCTAAAATTCGTGCCGATTACCGTACTGATTTCAAATCACATGAGATGATGAAAAGGCAGCGAGCTGTTGCATTATATTTTATTGACAAACTAGCTTTAAGAGCTGGCAACGAAAAAGAAGAGGGTGAAACCGCTGATACTGTCGGTTGTTGTTCCTTAAGAGTCGAGCATATCACTTTGAACGAAGAAAAAAATGGAAATCAATATGTTGTCGATTTTGATTTCCTTGGTAAAGATTCTATCCGTTATATTAATTCTGTGTCCGTCGAAAAAAGAGTATTCAAAAATTTGAAACATTTCATCCAACACAAACAGCCTGGCGATGATCTTTTTGATAGATTGACTACTTCTAGCTTGAATAAATATCTCAATTCATTGATGGACGGTTTGACGGCAAAAGTTTTCCGTACATACAATGCATCCAACACACTGCAACAACAATTGAACGAATTGACCAAAGCTGATATGAATTTGCCTGAGAAGATGTTAGCATATAATCGAGCAAATCGTTCCGTTGCACTGCTTTGTAACCATCAACGTGCTGTTCCAAAAACTTTTGATAAACAGATGGAAAATTTGAGCGTCAAAATCCAAGATAAAAAATCTCAAATAAAAGAGCAGAAAAAGATCTATAAGGAATCGAAAGGAGACTCCGCTGCTCGTGACAAGCACAAGAAAAAATTGAAAACCCTTGAAGAGCAACTTAAAAAATTAGAAGTTCAAAAGGTTGACAAAGAGGAGAACAAGCAGATAGCTTTAGGCACCTCGAAGCTAAACTATTTGGATCCTAGAATCAGTGTTGCATGGTATTTATTATCTTGAATGTTCTGTTTATTCATTAATTTTTCATCATTGATTTTTTTTTTCGATTTAGGTGTAAAAAATGGCAAGTTCCGATCGATAAAATTTACAACAAAACTCAACGTGATAAATTCCGATGGGCTATCGAAATGGTTGGACCAGATTATCAATTTTAGTTTTTTTTTTTTTGATAAACGAGATTGACAAAATTTAAACTTCAAAAATTGATTGATCGTGAACAATCAACCTCGGATCAACATCATCTTAGAACTTAACCATCTTATTTGCATTCATTTTATTCTAATTATTATTTTTTTTTTTTTTTTGAACCATTGAAACAATCAAAAAATCATTTTATATAAATCACAAACACTACCTTCATGTTTCATGAGAATATTTTCTATATAAGCACATTATTTTGCGATTGTCATTCACATGCTTTGGCGATTCAAATGATCATTTCTATGATTAGAACCTAGCATTTTATAAATTCTATTCGACACATCAAACAATGATGAATTTCTTCATATAAAGAACAATTCAAATTTTAATCCGTTTCAAACACCTTTTTTTTATTAATGAATTTTGCATTATAAATTGATTGTTATATTATTTTGATTGTGTAATTTGATTTCATAAATAAAATAAACATTGTGAAACAATATACTCCCAACCACACGTTACTATCGATTCGGAAATTTAATAAAATAGCCCCAAGAAGCGAATGGTTTATGATCGATTTGTTTTGTTGGACCTCGATAAACTTTCACAATCAAACTTTTTGCAACATCTTCAACTGATTTGCCATTATGGAACGATTTCGGATTCTTCTGCTTTTCAGATACTTTCTCATCGCTCCATTTTGTTGACGATAATTTCTCTTTCATCGATCGTATTGATGGTGGAGGTAATGGAGGATTGAATGTTGATTCATCTTCCGCTAGAAAATCATCCAATTCTTCATCATCTGCATCGCGTGGATCATCTTGATCGTAGAGCTCTGGTGCATCTTCCTCTTGAGCATCTTGATCTTCATTGTTACTTTCATTTTGCTCTCTCTCGTTATTATCATCTTCTTCATCATCATCATCATCATTATTGCTGTTATTGTTGTTGTTTTCTTCATGATCATTGTTATTATCGTTTTGATTCTGGTCTGGGTTTTCTAGATTCTTCGGTATTCTTCCGATCGTATGACCATAATCATCAGTCAAAGTTTCGTATGAATCTTCTTGATCTTGATCGAGTCCACATAAAAGCGCGATTGAATAGAAAAAAAACTATTGAAGCCATTGAAGAAAATTCATTAGTGAAAAGTCAATACTGAAAGATAAGAGATATACCCAAGTGAACGACCACCACAGGAGCAAATTTTTCATCATCCGAGTAGAATAACCATCGCGTTTCGTAAAAAATCCAAATGGAAATCATTGCAATTTTTCGATTTCTCTTTCAGATTTGATGACGCCATCCGTTTTTTCTTCTTCACCAGTTCTATTGCCATGGAAGATAACAAATGTCTTGGGTAAATTAGTTCCACTTGATTGAATCTGATCTGAAATTTTTGACAGAAAAAAAAAGTTCATTGATCGCTTCCTGTGATCGCATCCTATTTTGACTTTGATTTGTTCCGAATTTTTTCACTTCTCGATTTTGTTTTTGACAACAGGTGATCACATCGAACAAAAATCAAATTATGCAAAAATAAATCAATTGATTTTTTGGAATTTTATTTTTTTTCCAAACAATTCTATTCCAAAGTTATGTTGCAGACTGGCCTCCTTGTGCTCTCATATTGTCCAACTAGTCTCACCTCTACACTTTCGAAAGTTGGCCATTATTTGAAATTAATTAATCAAAAAATTTCCAAAACACTATATGTTTCACTTGATTTAAAAACGAATATTTTAGAGTCTAGGCATGAAAATCGCCATCATTCTCATCATGATTTGATGCGAATGATTCCAGCATTTTATATCGAGGCATATCGTAAAGCACCACTTCTGGATGTTCGTGTTCTTCATCATCCATCATTTCATGAATCAATCAAAGGAATTCCTTTGAATTCTATCACCAACAAACGAAAACTATGCTTCAGACCACAAATAGTTTTCGCCAATGAAGATATTGATCTTGTTAAATTAAAAACTTACCTGTTAAATAATTTCGATATTGAGAACAAGTTCGATATATTATCATTAGAAAATTCCAGCACATCTGAATCGAAGCCACCTCTTCTTGAGCCCATAATTTCCGATAAAGTTTATGACAATGTAGTGATTGGAGGGACTTTCGATAATTTACATAATGGGCATAAAATTTTATTGTCCACTGCTCAGTTAAAATGCATTAATTCGTTAGTGATTGGTGTAACAGATCGACAAATGGTTCGAAGCAAAACTCTTCATGAATTGATTGCCGATCCAGAAGTTAGAATACAATCATTGAGAGAATATCTTCAAGATGTGGACCCTTTTATTCACTATGAAATTTGTACAATTTCTGATCCATTCGGGCCAGCCATTGTCGATGAGAATCTTCAAGCAATCATAGTCAGCGAAGAAACTATTCGTGGAGGCGAAAAAATAAATGAAATCCGACATTCCAAAAGGATGTCTAATCTTGACATCGAAGTAATAAAATTACTTGAAGATGACCACAAATCCAATGATCTGGAAGAGAATAAAGTTTCATCATCCTCTTTGAGGATCCGGAAACTCGGTACTTTATTGAAAGAACCAGAGCCTCGACCAAATTTACCATCAAAACCTTACGTTATTGGTTTGACTGGTATGATAGCCAGTGGTAAAACATCGATAGGGAAAAAGCTAGAAGCTCTCGGGGCAGGAGTGATCAATGTTGATCTATTAGCTCATAAAACCTATGAAAATCCCGAATCGCCTACATATCGAAAAATCATTGAAACTTTTGGCAAAGAGATCGTCAACTCCGATAAGACTATTTCCAGAGAGCGATTAGGAAAGATCGTTTTCGATAGCGAATCTAAGCGCAATGAATTAACGGAAATTGTTTGGCCCGAAGTTAAAAAGCTTTTGCAAATCGAACGCGAAAGATTGTCCCAAAAGCATTCGGTACTGATTCTCGAAGTAGCCTTACTAATAGAATCTGGTCATTTCGATGAATTCCATCAAATTTGGTTGACAATTTTGGATGAGAAAGAGGTGATCAAACGTTTAAGGGAACGAAATAATCTAGATGAAGAGGAAGCTCGGAAAAGAATCCGAGCGATGATGCCGAGTGAAGAGAAAATCAAACACGCCAATGTTGTTTTCTGTACCTATTGGGATGAATCATTCACCTGGGAACAAATCAAACGAGCTTGGTCAATGTTACATCAAAGATTTGTTACCAAAGATTGTTGATTTTTTTCCCCACAAAAATTATGGATTGTTTTCAAATTTTCGAATTAATTTATTGATAAAAATTTTTTTTTAATTATTTTTAATAATCACGTTTGTTAGGATTTGGAAAATTTTCGATCAAATTTAAACAAAAAAAAAAAAAAAAAATAGGTTTGAATCTTTATCTTGGTCTTCGACCTCGTTTAGCTCCAGTTGAGGATTTTTTACTCTTAGTATCTTCCGTTTGACGTTTGATTGGACTTTTGTTCGATGGAGCTAATTTAAAAAATGAATCGATCCGGGTCTGAGAGCTTTTCGATTTCGATTCAGCCGCACGTTTCAATGATTTTCGTACTCTATCTTCACTGAAACCATTCTCTTCACAAAGAAATTTAACGATACCTTCTTCATCGATATCTTTCATCTTCAAATCAGTCTCGGTGATTTTGTTCACCATCACCAGTGGTTCTTGGAACAACATTCTTGCTCCTTTAAATGGCCAATTCATTGGGACTGGTTTTTTGCGCCCATTAGTTCCATCAAGATCAGCATCATTCTCTTCTTCTTCGGCCATTTCATCTTGATCTAGTGAATCGTTTCCGCGATTAGTATCTACAGCTTCCGCTTCGATCGTTTGATCTTCAACGATTTCATCTTTAATTTCTTCTTTGATTTTTCGATTATTATATTCGATTTCGACATCGACAAATTCTTCAATGCCAAATTTATTCTTCAAAATACCCTCAATATTTTTAAATTTTTTAATCAATTCTAATCCTTTTTTCCCTCCGATTCCTTTGATGTTATCACAATAATCGCAGCCCATCAAAATACTAAGATCAATGAATTGATTTTGATCAATACCAAGACCATCTAATACTCTTTCGATTTGAAATTCTTTGAGCTTTTCATTTTGGCTTGAGGTTAGGTTTCGGATTAAACGAGGACAACCAAATGTTAGAGCGTCCATATCTTCAGTGGCCACCGCGTAAACTAGATTCTCTTTGCAAAGCTGAGCACATTGAGCTTCGGCTTCGGACGGTGCTTGAATGATTGGTATCCCAAGAAGCTGGAGAAGTTTTTTACAATCTTCGCTATGTTTTCGAGTTACTTTCACTAAACGTTTGTTTAATTTTTGTATCTCTTCAATATTCTGAGTCTCTTTAGCATCTTCAAGCTTATCTTTAGCTTCAGTTCTTCTTTCAGTTCTCTTCTCTAATTCTCCGCATTTTAGTTGCGGTGCTTTACCATCAAAAACATAGACTGGCTTGATTCCGTTCTTTAATCAATCAAATTCTATTCAATTAAATCTTATCCTATCAATCCGAATCATAGATACCTCTAAAAATTTGATCGTACGATAAAACATTCCTACAAGATGCGAGGTAGTTTCACCTTGATCATTTGTCATCGCATATTCGGAACTTCGGATTGCGATCAAGAACTGATAGAGACACATTGATGCATCGATAGCGATTCTTCTTCCGAACAATGATTTCAAATCGATATCTTTGATAGCTTCCGGTGTGATATCAGCTATCAATCTAGATAGTCCATGAATACCCATTTCGTTGCGAAGGTTTATTCCGGTAGAGAGAGAAAAAAAAATTCAATCCAATCTAAAATTTGACAATGAAACAAATCGAAGTTAAACAAGAAGGCATGCTTCTAGCGACAGACGACAATAGATCTCGATCCTTTGAGACGTCCTTCCAAAAAGAATGTTCCAAAAAAAACGTTCCATTTGGAACGGATAGATTTCCTTTAGTTTTTTTTTGTAGATACTACGTTTTGTTTTGGAATCGTCAAGATCGAATGCCTCAAACATCATCGTCATTGATATCAATCGATTACATCATCAACAGGCAACGATCTAATCGAAATAGAATCCAAAACAAATGCAAATTTCTTCGAAAAGTTACAAAACACCTTTGGTCTATCTAAATATCTAAGATTATTTTTCCCCCTTTTTTTTGAATGAAATTAATCTTTTTTTTGAAAAGAGTTTAAAAGCAAACAAACAATCATTTTTTCACTACTGAATGATCGATGAACAATCGTCAAAGATAGTAGAAAAAGAGAGGAATTTGTTAGCATCCAGACATAATTGATGATATGTTTTACGATCCACATTCAATGAGATCGATCAATGAGAAGCTACACGAAGAAGAAGAAGCTACCAAGCCCTAAGTGTGAAGGTGAAGAGAAACAAAACAGGCTTCTTTGGGTTCTTTGTGTTTGAACAAAAACTTGTATTGTGCTAGAGAGAAGATAGCTACATCAAGCAACAGCAGCTTTGATGATCGAGACAATCCGATTCGTTTTCGTCGATGTAGATGATGGTGCTGATGGTTGGTTTGTTTATGGTTTCGTTTATGTTTTCTAAATTGTTTTTTTTTCCCTCTCGAATACATGATTGCAATGAATAAGATACAATCCATTTTTGTTCACTACGATTAAACTGATCGGATTCGATGTGATTCACTTCAATCTCTATGTCACACTAATTCTATTCTATTCTCGGAATTCTTCTCGATTCTCTTTTACTGTTGCTGTTGTCGTTGTTGACGTTCAATTTGTTTAAGATTTTAGCCTATCTTTTCTTTCAATCATCTTCGATTCTAGATGTTCTAATTTGAAGGTAAAATCTAGATCATCGCTACATTAGTGCCATAGTTAATCATAGTGATGATTAATTTGGAATTTTTTTTTTTGTTTTATTTTATTCGATTGTTTTGTAATACACACACTACAATCAATGACTAGATTAGATAGCTTCGAATATAGAATCGAATCGAATTGATGGATGAATCGATCAAGATGTTTAGATCAATGGAATTTAAATGAGATGGAAACAATGGCAATCTAGATTGAATGATCTTCTGATTGAATTTTTTTTTTCGGATCGAATCGAATCGAATCGAAAAATGATTACCTCTAATCGAAATATTGTCAATATTAATCCAATTACGTTTAGAGGGGTGATCGGTGATCGTTCGAATCCGAACGCAATCATTCCAAGCAATCTATTCGAGCAACGTGATGTTCAACGTGCTGGTTTGTTTTAGTTTTGTTTTTCTCATTCATTTTAGACCTTATCGTTTTTTTTCAATATTCGATTTTAAATCAAGATATTTGAAAATAATTTCAATCCTTTCCATTCGATAGGCTGGCTTCGATACATTCCTTTCGCAGAGAAATACTCACAATCAAATGAATATAGATTTTGGGTGGTTTTCGCTGTGTATGGATCGAAAACACCATATCTTGAGTTCTATAAACAAAGACATCGTAATCTCAATCAAATTGATTCTAATCAAACACTATCGGATGGTCCTGTATCGAAACATTCACTATTTAATTGTCGTCATATTGCTTCTGTGATAGAATCAAATCAACAACGTCACAATGAATTTTCCATCACTTTGGAGACACATGTTATAAGATTAGCAGCCGATAGTCATGAAGTTATGCTTGATTGGATTAATTGTCTTAAAACTAAACTGATCTCGATGAAAATCTTGCAACCTTCGGAAAATCTTTACTCTGATTGTCCGCCAGCTTCATCCTCGACGACATCAAATCCTACTATCTATCGACAATCTACCGGAATCAATTCAATCAATCAATTTGAACCGCGAATACTTCGGCCTACTTCGACAGCGAATAATGCCACGTCGGAAGAATTGTACGAGCCAATTTTTGAAATATCCAACGCTGTTCAAAGTTTATCACTCAATCGGGCTCAATCGATACCCCAAGATGAAGGTCCACCACCATACGAATGTATTTTCAATGGCAGTAACAATCTTGAAGAAATTGCGAGATTCTCATTCAGAGAATCTCAAGTGGATAAATTCAAAAAAGAGATGGAACAAATCAATGGCATATCGTTGAAGGTAATTAAAATAAAATCAATTCATATCCAAATGTCTCTATTAATTGAATTTGTTTCGAAACAATTCTTTTAACTAGATTCGTAAAAAAGATTGCCACAATGCAATCGCTTTTGTTGATGTGCATACATTCGGTATTTTTGTAGCTGGTTGGAAACAAAAAGATCATCCATATCTCCACAATTCTCTACATATTGGCGATCAATTAGTCAGCATCAATGGTATGAAGATTGAATCAGCTTCACAAATCAAACGTTTTGTGAAGCAATGTTCCAGTAATTTGGATATAATCATTCGAAGAGTGCCTTACGGACAAATATTTTGTCTCAAACGTTCCTTTGATGGCCAAGATTTAGGTTTGATTCGAGAGAAAGGTACAGCTCGAATCAACGAGATAGTTTCCGGAAGCTGTGCTGATCAAGCAGGCGTACCATCGAGATGTACTTTTCATAATGTGATCGATGATGATAATACTCAACGAATTAACAATCAAAATTATTGGTTTCTAACCGAGATCAATAACAGACCTTTGAATTTATTTTTCAAAAACAATGAGATCGGTGATCGTTTGAATGCTATCGGTAAAGAGATTTCGATTCTTGTCCAACCATACGGTTTCATCAAGCATCTCAAAAATGGTTTAAAATCCTACAAGAACTACAAAGATTATCTTGTGCAATAGAAAACGATCACCGGAAAGAAATCTCAGCATTCCTTTTTTGTAGAAATATTCTCTACTAACTGAGAAGAATCAAAAACCAAAGATACAAATTGATTGAAAAATCAAAAAGAATTTATTATTTGATTTATTTTAGAATTTATTCCATCGTTTTTTTCATCGATTTATTTTTAATTTGTTAAAATAAAAACGCATCAAAATAAATCACAATACAAATTTAATGATTGAATTTTTTTTTCGAATAATTTCTATTTTTTTTTATTATTAGAAATTTAAATTCACTTCTCGATAGGGGATTGATCGAAGCGGATAGATCCAAGATCTTATCAGATCTAACATTCTAAAATGATTTCGATGTATCATTTTCGGTTTCTCTCCAGAATGATCTTGATGTTGTTGACGGTGATGGTTTGATCGAGATTCTGGGTTTTTTTTCTGCGGAACATTTTCACATCGGTTCCGTTGATAATCGACCATCTTCTAATATTTACATCTAATAATTGAAATTAATATTGTATTTTTTTTTTTTTGTTTTTTGTTTAGATTTTTCGAATCTTCAATCATTAAAATAAGGGCTAGAATTCAAGTAGAGCGGGAAAAAGGGAACATAGAAGGAGTTAGGTAGGTAGAAGAGGGAATAACATTGATCAAAGACTAATGATTCGAGGAAAAAAAAATGAATGATTTCGAATTTGTGATGCTCATTCAATAATTACGTTGATGATCGAAATCAATCTAAGAAAGAAAAAAAATTCATTCTACTACAATTCCGGATTCGAGAATCTATGCGATTCAGTTTTATTTTCTCATAGAGATGAAAATAAGAAGTTGTTCCAGCATTCAGACGAAGTTTCGAACAAGACGATCGCTTTCGGTCGTGGTCGAGAATGATTCAATGAAAAAGATTAAGAAGAAGATGATTGGGATGAGGATGATGAAGATGTGCATCGATGAAGAGGATGCAAAAAAATCACCAAAGACCAAAGTAAACAATCCATAGCAGACCAAGCAATACCAGAAGAATGAAATAGTTTACGAAGAGACTTTGAGCTTCTTTCTCTTTCATTGTTTCGACGATCGAAGATCGTCTTCTTTCTTGTGGTTTAGGCATCATCTTTACGATTCTTCTTAATGGATCGATTTGATTTGAATCGAATCGAATCACGGGATCAATATTAATTATCCGATTTGATTAGATTAGATAATTAATCGGAAGTGAAACACTCACAATAGAAAAGTTTGTCTTAACGAATAGACGAATCGAAACGATTATTTGTAGAGTAACACTTTCTCTATTTTCGTTCGGTAGATAGAACTCAGAACTCAAAGCTACAATGATTTCGATTCGTCAATCTCTTCCTTCAAATCTCTCTTTATTTTTTTCGAAAACGAAACAACAAAGATTGATGAAATGATCGCAAAAAGAACATCGACAAGGGCAAATTACAATCACCAAGTGGGTGTGTAAAGATGCGTGTAAAATTTGTTGCAAGAATTAATTATTGGAGGTTAAGATTTAGATTCTCTAGAGAGATTCGCTGATTGATCTCCACCAGACAATGTATGGTCAGTGTTCAAATTGTGAAAAAAATATAGACTTTTTTTTCGTTTTTCTGTTTTTTTTATTTTTATTTTTTTTTTTTTTTTTTTTTTTGAAATTCTATGTGTAAGATTTATAAGTTGTGAATGGATAAAATATAATTGTTTTGTCGAAAAGATCTCGATATACTATTGTAGAGTTTAGAAGAGAGCGAAGATTGATAAATTTTGGCATCGGATTCTGGTCGATTAAATTCTTTCGTTTTTGGTTCTCTCTCTCTTACTCTCTCTCTCTCTCTCTCTCTCTCTCTCTCTCTCTCTCTCTTTTTTCGAAGTTCTGAATTCTTAAAATTGAATTCAAATTCATCTCATTCTCTTCCCATTGTCATTGGTTGGTATTTGAAAACAAACAGAGAAACAAACAAACAAACAAACAAAGAAAAAAAATTGAGGGGCGTATAGATGTGTTCATCAAGAATATTCTGTTTGGTTTTCTTCTAACCTTAAAAAAAAAATTCTTAAAGCTTAAGTGGATAAGAATACATCTCTCTCTCTCTCTCTTCTCTTTTGCTTTGTTTATTCCATTAACAATTTGGAATAGTTTAAGAGAGAGAGAGAGAGAGAGAGAGAGAGAGAGAGAGAGAGAGAGAGAGAGAGAGAGTACAAAACGAAATGATTTTCGTTTTTGGTTAAGATATGTTTTCTAGATCTTGATTATGATGTTCGATGATGTTGATGTTGATGTTCGGAAAAGAAAGATAATTTTAGAAATCATCTCGGTGCTTTACTGTAAAATTGTTCGCCTCATTCTCTCTCTCTCTCTCTCTCTCTCTCTCTCTCTCTCTCTTCCCCTATCGTTTCCTTTTGGCTTTATTTATGCCCCATCAATCCGAGATGAATTTCATCATAGCATTTTTTTTTCTCATTTGTTTTAATTTCATATCGAAATCATCATCATCATCATCACCATCTCAAATTTTGCTGGTGATTTACTTCGACGTAGGGGGGAGGCGGGGAAGGAATCGAAGAGTTACTTCTGTGATCGAATCGAACTACAAGAGAAGTACCAAAAGAGTCTCTCGGATGTTCTATGGAATCTAATTTGCTTTGATCGTCATCATATCATAATAATGATTATCATCATCTCTCATTCACAATTGTAAAAAGATGATGTTTCGAGTAATCAATCGAAATCATTCAAGCATCGAAGAATGAATGAATTGTTCGAATGAAAAGTTTGAGAAGCTTTTTTTTTTTTTTTTTTTTTGGTTGCGTTTTCCTCTCCATTTTAACAAACAAACTTTACTAAAATGAAATCTTTGTGATGTTTAAGAGATGTTTGTTGATCTATTCTGTGATTTGCTTTTCATTCGCTGTTAGATTTACGATCGGTGATTGAAGTAAATCTAGTAAGTGGAGATTTCTGACACCGAAATCCAAAAAAAAAAAAAAAAAAAAAAAAGGAATTCATAGATAATTGCTATGCGAAGAAGGGAAAAATATTTCGAAAAGAAAATATGAAAACTATTTATTATTAGAAACTCTTTCCTTTTTTCATTTTGATGTTTCGATTTTGATCGCAGCCAGAAAGTGAAACAGATAAAAAGAGAGAGAGAAAACATCGAAAATTTTTGAACAAAAAAAAAATTAACCAAAAAAAAAACGATGATATTCAAATTTAGTGTTTCAATGTCACAGATTATTCCACCCAATCACCCAATTCCGCTCTCTCTCTCTCTCTCTCTCTCTCTCTCTCTCTGCATCTCTCGATCTTTCCCAATTTTCTCTCCTTTGATATCTAAAACTCTAGATGCTTGATTCGCTCACTGAATGACATTGCTCAATAAATCATTGCATTAGAATCAGATATTTCGATTGTAATTGAGAAACAATTTTGAAGATAACTAGATTGGATTATTGATTGCTTGGTCATCTTTAGGAAGATTCAACTATTGATTGCGATGATTTGATTGATTCTCATCATTCAAAGAGGATAGTCAATGATCAATGATTGATAATGGATTGAATAGCTATAATTTGGATTTGATAGATTTGAGACTTTAAAGGTAAATTATCACTTACCCCAGTATAGATGAGCCATACAATCAATAATAGAAGCAAAATGATTACATAGTTATAGATTAGACTTCGACTTTCGAACATTTCCGGTAGGATTGGGATTGATCAATTTCGAGTTTGAATTTATATTCCGATTTGATTCAAAAAATTTTCGATTCAAATCAAAATAAAAACACCAACAAGAATTGGAACCAAACTGTACCAAATCTTTTCAACTAATGAAGAGTAAATAATCTTTGGATTTCGTACACTGACATTTGATGCGATCATTTTTTTTGTTCTTCTTCTTTTTGCTTTCTAACACTTTTCCTCCCCACCAAACAATCTTTCTTTCTAATCTTTGAATTCTATTTTTTTTAAAAATTCTATTGTTTGGAAAGTTTTTATTCACTCTGCTTTGATTTATTTCTCTCTTTATCTCTTTCGATGTTTCGGAAGAGAACATAAAACTCTAGGGTATAACGCTTTTGTTGTAGAAAATTCCAAGTGGCAACAAAACCTGCTTCAAATGTCCATCAAAGTCAATCAAAGTTGGAAAAAAATATAACTGTAAATCAATTGAGTATAGAATTCAACTGCTATTCGCTTGTTTGTCTTTTAATTTTTTTTTTCGTTAGAAAAAATTTCAAATATTTAGCACACACAATCTCAGATTCGATGAACGCAGAAAAGTAATGCAAAGTAATCCATATAGGTTGATTGAAGTATAAGCATTATTAAACAATATAGAATTAATTTTAAAAGATCAAATTGATCACATCATTTGAAGCTGAATCCTCGAAGCATTCCGATTAATCGATTTGAGATCTATAACAGATAATAATCGTCATCTTTCTACATTTGTTTGTTCATTCTTTAGCATCGCTATATTGGAAAAAAATACACAAGCATTAATATGAATGATGGCGTGATTATTTGGAAAAAAACCTTGATTGATGAACAACAAAACTTCTAGAATTAGTTTGATGATGTTTCGATAAAAATGCCGGATTTTTTGCCGATGTTTTCGTATTCGAAGACGATGATTGAGTTTGAGTTCCGGTAAAATTTCCGGAATACATTCTTTCTTCTGCCGATTTTCTTTGCAAATTGTAGGACTTCAAAATCAGCGGCGATATCAGATGGAACAAAAAAAAAAAAAAAAATAAAAATAGAATAAATTCACAAAAAAAAAGTTACGAAATCGTACCAAATTATGGAAACCTATCGACATCAAACGTTCCTCTAGATCTCTGAATGTATTGGCTTGATCGAATTGTTTTCGGAGCGATTCAATTTTTAAATCTTTTTGATGGCAAAGATTTCGCCAATAGCAAACATCATCGTTCTGAACTTTCGATGTATCTGGCAGCGAGTGAGAGATTTTCGCATTATTCATATGACTCTCTAGCCGATCGATTGTCTCTTTGGCTTTGTCTAGATGTTTACGTTGACGTTCTTCGCGTTCAGCTAGCTCTTGATTTTTTTTCTCGAGTAAATTTCGCAAATTCACAATATCAGCTTGCAGCTCTTCAACGTTGATATTTTTTTCTTGAATAGAATTTTGAGAAAATGTTGAATTTAGCAATCTCTGCTTTCTTAACTGATTCAATTCTTTGAGTTCAGCTTCCAACTCGATGATTCGTTGGCGATTGCTTCGATTATCGATTTCTAATTTTGACATTTGATTACGCTCATCTTCAAGCTGTGACTCTAATAGCTTGACTCTTTCATCATTAGACTCTTTTAGTTTACGATTCTCATAATCTAAACGTATCAATTTTTCATTCAGATCGATTTGAGATTTCGATAGATTAGTCATATAGAGATTCGCTACATTATTAGATTCGCTATTTGCATTGTTATTCGATTGCACCTGGTGATCCGCAGCCAGATCCATATCGATACTAGCTGCAGAGAATGGATCGATCTTGTTCAGATTAGTCATTTCCGTTTTGAGATTAGACAATTCCGAATTCATTTTCTCGTTCTCTTGTTGCATTTCGCTAAATTTTTGATACAAACGTTTAAGCTCATCTTCAGATTTATCAGCACGGAATGTTTCAGCATTCAATTTAGCTCGTAGCTCATCTCGAATTTTTTTGATTGATTCTAATTGACTTTTATAAATCGATAACGATTTTTTATCTTCTTCAAGCTCACAAATTTGTTTTATCAAAGCAGAATTACGATCTTCGATTGTTTTCATTTGTTTTCGACATTCTTGAAACTCTTCTAATTTTTTCTTTTGAACTTCGTTGATACTTTTATACTTAATTATCTCTTCGTTCAAATATTTCAATTGGTCTAATTCGTCTCGGTCGTTTTTGAATTTATTCAATTTAGCTTGTAACTCATCCACTTGTAACAATAATTTTTGATACTCTTTCTCTTTGATTTCTAAATTAATTTTGTAATCTTCTTTTTGTTCTTCCATCTGTGCTAGATCTGATTGAAGACAGTTCAATTGATTGTTGAGTTTCTGAAACAAATTCTCGTTTTCAAATGAATCGAATCTATGCGAGTTCTTATCATTTTGATGCAAAATTTTTGTCAATTTCTCGGCCAGCTTCTCATTCTCGAATTTCAAATTCTTTTTTTCATCCTCTAATCTCGCTATGGTAGATTCTAATTCACTACATTTTTCAATAGCTTTCTCTTTCAAGGTGTGAACCATTGATAGTTCAGCTTGAAGTTTATTAAAATCTTCATCACTACGAGTTTGATGATTAGTGGAAATATTCGAAACGAATTGTAGAGAACTAGCAATATCGTTGCCATTATTTGTGTTTTCATCAAAGTATTCAAGCTCATCGATTGCGATTTTGAGCCCTTGCTTGATTTCAAGACTAAGTCGCGTCATTATTTCGATATGTTTCTCTTTATTCACACAATTGATAGCAGCTCCGAGAATCAATTGTAATAGTTTGCCTAAATTTTTTCTATCATAGTCTCTAGCTATTGCTTCGAGATTCGGTTGAAGTTTTTCAGGAATATGTCTATCTAATACTTCTTCATAGTAATCGACGATTCCTAAATAGGTTTGCCGTAGATTCGAAACTCTTAGGAACCAATTTTGGACACAATTTTTTTCAATTTTTGATAATATTGAAGTAGAGGAAAAATATTGCGGTGCTCTAAACATAAAAATTGATTCCCCAAAAACTGAATCAAAAAAAGGTACAATTAGAAATATGATGCTTACATTTGAACCAAGGCATTTGTTATTGCAACTCCATCACAGAGATCTTCCGGTTTCTCACAAGAAACTTTCAGATCGAATGTTTTAATCTAGTTTTAATTAAAATTTTTCATCAATCGATGAAGGAACAAAATGAAAATTTATCCACTTTAACAAACAAAAAGAAAACTAACCCATTGAAAAAGGCAATCGGTGAGATCCATCTTGGTCTGATTTCAAATGGATTTCATTGAAATTCAGTCAAGGTGTTTGTCAATTAGACAAACTATTCCTAAAACAAATAGGTAGACATTTCAATAAATTAGTTCCATTTGGATATTTCATTCACATCAAAATCACAAAGTAAGGATAAATTGATTGAAACATTAAATTTTTTTCGTAAAAAAATATAATTTTATTTCCGAAAATAAGAATTATGTTTTTTTTTGTTTACAAAATTATTTTTTGGAACACAAACAAAACACTCGGTCAAAACAAAGCTAAAATGAATGCAATGAGAGGTGTAAATAGTTTCTCGAAACTAAAACGGAAGTGTAGGATTTTATCTTTTTTAAGATTTTAATTTCAAAAGAATTTGATTGAGTTTATCATCGAAGAAACAATCTTCTTTTTGATGTAATTTCAATTCTTCATCAATGAAATCTATTAATTTGTTTGTATAAATCTGCCATGTTTCATTATTAATCTGTTCGCTGCGATAATATTCGAGGAATTTTTCTAATGAAAAAATGAATCTATCCAACCAAGATTGTTTGCTTTGGATCTGAACAATAGAATAGTTTTCGATAAACTTATCAATCAAAGAATTCCAAATATTTTGAAGATGTTTTTCGAATTTTTTCATATCATGTATGCTTGAAATGGTGAAGATTGAATAGGATTGCACCTTATGATTGCAAGTGTTCATAAATGTCCGGAAGAGAGATTCGAAAATACGATCCAGAAGATCCGAATCCGAGCAAAGCTCTGTGAAAGATTCTAAAGGAAGCAGATACGATAGAGAGATGCATATGTTCCATTGAAGTTTACAAGATTTTTTCTTGACTAAAACTTCAACCAAGAAATCAATCTGTTCGGTTAGAATTTTTGGATCGATTTTAATCTTTTTACTTCTATAGATAGCATCTTTATCGTCATTATCACAAGTTTCATCGTAATTTAGAAGGAGATAAATTATGAGGCCAGAATTTCGAGCTAAATTAATCAGAATGTCATCTGTTTGTCGTGCTGAATCGGCGTAAAGATCTTTAATAATCAAAGCTATCCGAAGGAATAAATTACGATCGATTCGAGATTGAAGATTCGTTTTCTTGATGCAATCAAAAACATTAGCTAATGACCAAGTGATATGCTCCAAGAGAAAGAATTGTTTTTTCTTATTCAATTTACAAAAAGCATTCGATTTGCTTAGAATTTCTAAACAGATATCAATCAAATCACCAGTTAAATTTATATCTTCGGAGCAGCAATCAAACGAATGGATAATACTCAAACATCGGATGGATGCACATTTCACTTGGATTATTTGCTCCTTGATTTCGAAATTTTTTTCGAGATATTCAGACATCGTTGGATCGGTTTTCGATTGCGAAATCAGAATCGAAATCAATTTGAAACGCAAATTTTCCGCAAGCATCTCGAACACGTTTTCCGGTATCAATGACAACGTATTAATTAAGATTACTTGTGAAGAAATTTGAATTTGTTCAGAATCTTGTTCAACAATGGCTTGATGGAAAAAATTCGATTCAAATATTTTAAGATACCAGCTCTTGATGAACGAGAATTTTTCTTTACTATCTCGAAAAAGAAGATCTTGAAGCGGAACGATTTCTTTCAGAAAGAATCCGATCGAGTGTATGAATTTGCAGACTGTATTTCGCAACACAGAATTATTGAAAACTTTATCAGTCTCGATTAGTTGATAGCAAATTCGGGCCAATGTTTCATGATCGAATTCAATTGATTCTTCTTCGAATAGTTTCAAACAAAAATCTCGATGCTTTAGAATTGCGATGAATAATTTAATCGATTCAATAATTAACAAGATAAAATCAGAATTCAAAATGAGAAAATAGCTTTGATTAAGAATTTGATCGATCGTTTTACGTCCGATCTCATTTGAAACAATCCAATTCTCGAAATCTTTTGGCAACGATACTAGAGAAAATAATTTCACATTCAATGCCAATGATAGATTTTTAATCTGTGTGACGTGATTCTCGATTAGAAAACTATTTTGTTGGAAAATAGGACGAAGAATATCTTCATGAAGTTTGTTGTATGGAGTGATGGAGATCAATAGGGATAAGATTCTATAGATAAGAATCAGAACAGTAACATTGCTTTCTTTCAGCAACATTAATCGACAGAAACAATGCAGTTCTTTGATCATCATTGTGAACGCTACCGAGAGTGGTGTGAATGAAGAGATTCGAAGATTTTGATTTGACGATTCTTGCACAAGAATTTGTACATAGATTTTTCCACAATCAAAAAAATGATGCATAAAATTCAATGCTGAATTTCGAACTCTAGTGGAAGGATCTTTCGAGATTGTGGTCAACACCGAAAACTGAGTGTCCATTGTGGAATAATGATCGGGAAACAAATACGACCAAAAACCGAATATATTACGAACGTCGAAAATCGATAAGGATTGTTGCAAACATTCGTAGGCGAAAATTCGAGTTTTGACAACATTTTTTTTACACTGAAACTCATATCGCAATGATGAATCCAACATTGAAAATGATTCATCCAATTCAGATGATGAGCATTCCGATGTTGAATAATTCGGTGATGTGGAATCATCTAGATCATCAAACATTCTATCCTCAATGATTTTACTTTTGCGCTTTTTAGATGAACTAATGGATGGAATTTGTCTAGTGAATTGACTGAGAGGAGTGGGGTAGAGATGTACTGGCATTGAATCTAGATGAAAATTTGGTAATCCATAGAATAAAAAACATCGAATAATGCCGACAAATTTTCCGGCAATACTTGTTCGTTTCAAATCATCATATACAATGGAAAATTTCGATGAAATGAAACAGATAGATTTCAGCAACAAGAGGCAAATATCGTTAAATTTAGCGACCTCCGTTCGTTCAGTGTTTGAGATTGTGAATTTGATTTTGATCAAATGATCAAGTAGTGTTTCCAATAGAGTCGAAAATATTAAAGATTCTGAATTTTTAGTCATCTTCAACAACAAATGCAAGATTTTAAAAGATGAGAATGGAATATCTACGCTTTTTAGTGATGAATAATCGATTCGCAGGATCAATCGATTGAAGTACGCTATCTGCTCGGTGAAATCGTCAAGAATCAACGATTGATTGGTTGATTTAATTGAATTCAAAGTGGCCAGAAGTGATTCGAGCAATGCAATCAGCTTCGTTTCATCATCGATCGAGACACATTTAAGATTGGTGAAAATCGCATTGAAATCATCAGAAAGAAATGTACTCGTTCGATTTAGATTAACGTTTCGCAATCTCGAATGAAAAGCCGAATTCATTTTAGATTTATGTTTGTCCTTTGAAAGAGATTGAATCAAAATCCATAGATAAGTTTTAGGGATGCAATTACGAAAATCAAATCAGACAAACCATTTTGAACTAAATTTGGAAACAAACAGACAATAATTGTAATCAGATTAATAAATATTCAACAATTTATCTCTTCGAACATGTGTGTGGGTGTGTTTGAAAATTATGCAATGCAGTACGGATGACAATAATCGATGTATCGAGACGATTCTCTAAGAATATCGAATGGAATATTTTCAAATTTTATAGTTTTTCGATGCCAAAATCAAACTCATCCGATCGGCACCAAATAAGGGTAGTGTTTTGATCTAAAAAACTTATGCCATAGAGATTTTCGCCACTGATAGCTTTATAATGCTCATTATTTTTGCCGTACCAACATTGTGGACCATCTTCGAAGCCGTGCACAATCAATGCAAAAATCGAGGTCTCATTTGGTGTTTGTTGGATTTTTCTTCGTAATTTCTCTACCAAATTCTTTATGGTAAATTTTTCAAAAAAACCATCTAATTGAAGACAGTAAAGATCTTTTTTAATCAAATTATCGCGAGGATAATCTAATGGCAATGTTGATATCTCATAATCGGTTTGTGTGAAATCAGCTTTTGCTATTTGAGCATCTAGCCACTGGATGAAATCGTTTAAAACTTTTTCGTTTTCGTAATCGGATTTTTTTACTCCATAAACATACTGATTGATGTTTCTGTACCGTTTCGTTGTCGGTAAACATCGAAAAAGTTCAACATTCTGCAATGAAAACGAATCGAAACAATCCGTTGAGAAACTAGTATCACAGACGATATTCTTTTCTAAATGTTCCGCAACACATTTGAACACTAGATTGAATTTCGATTGGCAATGTTCACTTTGTTTCCGGATCCGTTTGTAGAATTTATCCCGCTTAATCGATGTGTCCAGATCGAAATCTAATTCGATTCGAAATTTTGGCAATGCATGTTTTGTACGATTCATAGTTGATTTAGTACCGATGAGACCAAGTCTATAATAAGTTTGAGCATTTAGTGAGAGCAAAATTTTTTTGTTCGGCAACAGAACAACGCTATCGTCGATGTTCACATCACAGTCAACTTGATGATCGAAAGACAACGATTACCGATCAGTTTGATTCGAGAAGAATTCTATACAAACCTGATGTCCCAAATAGTTTTCTATTTTGATTTTGATTGAAATAGTAATAGGCTAGATCAATAATGAGACCAAGTGATGCTTGACGCAAGTAGAAGAATATGATCCTCTCATCTTCGATGCATAAATCTTTCACCAAATCAAGCAAAGATTGATTGTCAGTTAAAATTTGTACACTTCGTCCAAAGAGATGATGATCAATCAATCTATTTAGCCGATTTTTTCCATCATCATCGTTTTCGGTCTCGGTGATAATTTCCAATAATTTGGAGCTTTTTATTGGTGGAAAATCGATACCGATAGGATTCCACATGATTCCATCGATTGATGGCGGTTATAAGTGCATTTGAAATCTCACTTTTCAATCATGCAGCAATGTCATAAACTCACATGTCTCTCTCTCTCTCTCAGATGTTTCCACTCGTTGCCACCAGGTGATTTCTCTTCAGTATTGATGCCAGTAACATTCAGTCGAAGAATTCGATATTAAACTGTTGGCAAAAAATCAAAAAAAAAAAGGTACCCAGATTACAAAACAATTTCGAATCATTACTAAATTTATTATTTCAAGGAATATTTGAGCCTAAACTATCGTATAGTTTGGAGTATTTCAAGCCAAAATATTATTGCATTGAATAAAATCTTTGGTTTTTTTTTTCATCATTGATTCCACAATTATTTATTTGATTATTTGCTCCAAGAATATTGTATTGTCCTCGTTTAGCTATTTATCTTTTATTCAATTGAAAGACTTGATAAGATTAAGTAGAGCGTTGGTAGATGAATCATGACTCTCGATCAGATCAGGTGTGGCCAATTCTTTCTCGATTGTTTTCGCTAATTGTTTGCCAAGCTCAACACCCCATTGATCATAGGAATTGATGTTCCATATGATACCTTGAACAAAAATTTTATGCTCATAGCACGCTATCAAAGCTCCTAGATTGAATGGTGAGATTATATCCAAGAGGAAAGAGTTTGTTGGACGATTGCCTTCGAAAATTTTGTGCGGTAATATCAAAGAAATTTGTTCATCAGTTTTGCCTTGAGCTTTAAGCTCTTCTTTTGCTTGATCTTCATTTTTGCCTTTCATCAATGCTTCAGTTTGGGCGAGAAAATTCGCCAATAGAATACGATGATGTAGACCATTACGTATTGGATTCAATGTTTTCACCGGAGCAATAAAATCACAAGGAATCAATCGGGTTCCTTGATGAATTAGTTGATAGAATGCGTGCTGACCATTGGTGCCAGGCTCGCCCCAAACAATTGGACCAGTAGAATGATTTAGTTTCTCACCAGATCTATTAACATATTTTCCATTTGATTCCATATCTCCTTGCTGGAAATAGGCAGCGAATCGATGAAGATATTGATCGTACGGTAGTATTGCTTGTGTTTCAGACCCATAAAAATTGATATACCAAATACCTAGCAAAGCCATGATGACTGGTATGTTTTGATCTAAAGGAGCTTGTCGAAAATGTTCATCGATGAAATGTGCTCCTTCCAGAAGCTGTTTGAAGTTATCGAAACCGATGTGTAAACAAATAGATAAACCAATCGCTGACCAAAGAGAATATCTGCCACCGACCCAATCCCAAAATTCAAACATTGAATTTGGATCGATACCAAATTCAATCACTTTCGGCTTGTTAGTCGACAACGCAACAAAATGTTTAGCGATATGCGCTTTGTCCATGGCTTTTGCCAAGAACCATTCTCGAGCTGATTCAGCATTAGTTATTGTTTCTTGAGTGGTGAATGTTTTCGATGCAATAATGAACAGTGTCGTTTCGGCGTCTAGTCTCTTAAGAGTTTCAACAAGATGTGTACCATCGATGTTGGAGACAAAATGAACATTTGGTCCTTTTTGATAATGTTTCAATGCTTCAGTGACCATGACAGGACCAAGATCGGAACCTCCGATACCGATATTGACAACGTCTGTGATTTTTTTCCCAGTGAAACCAGTCCATTGGCCATTGATGATCTGTTCGGAAAAGTTTTGCATCTGATCCAAAACTCGATTAACATCGAGCATCACATCTTGCCCATCGACAACGATTGGTCTGTTGGAACGATTACGTAGAGCAATATGCAAAACGGATCGATTCTCGGTAAAATTTATCTTTTCGCCGGCAAACATCAAATCACGCATCGCTTCCACTTTACGATGTTTAGCTAGTTCCAACAATCCTTGCATCACTTTCTCATCGATTAGATTTTTAGAATAATCAAACAAGAGAAATCCATTCTGTGGTGTCATCAGCTTGATACTATCGAATGAAAAATGAATCAAGAATCGAATGATTTATCGTCAATATTCTTACTGATATTTCTCGAAACGTTGTGGATCATTTTTGAACAATTCATTTAGATTGATGAATGCGGATTTTTGATCATGCAACTCTCTTAACGATTTATAGGCCGGATCAAACGTAAGACCAGCACCAGAGACATCGCGCTTCTCACTGGCCATGATACCTTTCGGGCCTAGCATCAATAATTCGCTATTGGTTTTCTTGTTCATTTTTTCAATTCTAATTCCAATTCGAATCCAATTGAACAAACGAATGAGATTCAATTTTAAACAATCGAAAAAAAAAAGAAAAACTAAACCAAATCGATCGATCAAACGATCAAATGAATGTCTATTGCATTTGAAGAAGGAAGAAAAAAGAAGATTATCAAAATTTTCTCTCTCTCTATCTCTCTTTGTCTCTCTCTCTCTTTTCAAATGTTCCCTTATTCATTGGTTTGCATCGTTTCCCATTTTTCGTGTGAAGGTTATCTCCACCAACAACAAATTCGGCAAACGTTTCGGTTGATAGCCACCTAAACTGGCAGCCATCGACAAAAGAGGGAGGTACCGTAGATGAAATCTCTAAAATTTGGCCAATTCGATTGAAGAGGAGGTGTGGGTGGACTCGCCCGTGATGATGCGTTTCATATTATTTCCCCCTTTCTATCTATCGCTCTCTCCCTCTCTCTCTCTTTTCCTTTGTCATCGCTCCAAATTATCGCTCCGATCGAATAGAATATATTGTATATATAGCTAGAATACAATGTGATAACTTATAATTATCTTTCGATTCATTTCCTATTCGGTGCCATTTTTATTTTCTCGAAAAAAAAAAACTTTCAACAATGGAGAGAACATCGAAAAGCGAGACATCGGGAGAGAGAGAGAGAGAGAGAGAGAGAGAGAGAGAGAGAGAGAAAGGAAGAGAAAGAGGAAGAGATCAGAAATATTGGAGAGATGAAAAGATTGAATGAGTGACAGAACAATGAAAAGATTATTGTTGGTTAGAGCAGTAAAATTTGTTTTTGATTTTACTTTTTTTTTTTTTTGATGTTTTAGCCGGAAAAAAAATTTTTTTGACAAAGGAAAAAAAATTGACTAAATAATCCAAACTAATTGAATTGTTTGATTTTGAAAACGAAAAATCGATGCAGAAAGTCGTCAAACCAAAAAAAAAAAACAAGGAAAGCTTGTTGTTTTCTCTCTCTCTCTCTCTCTCTCTCTCTCTCTCTCTCTCTCTCTCTCTACTCTAGAAATCTGCTGGGATTCTAGATTGGATAATAATCTTATTTCATAGAAATCATTTCGAATCGATTAGAGCCATTTCGAATTGTTCAAGTGTAATCTTGGCAATATAGTAAGGATTAAAATTTTTTTGTTTTTAAATTGTAAAACTTCATTTGATTAGTTTCATTTGATTACGAGGAATGTTTTCGCATAGTTTCATTTTTTTTTCAAGTCATTGAGTTTTTGTTTTTTCTTTTCTTATATTCATCTTGTAGAATTCCCAGTAGAAACCTTTCACCTAACGACTACATTCTAACACTACTATTGACTATTTCATTTTTGCATTTCTTAAGATCTAAGAGTAGGAACAGGAACAAATCCACCTCTCTTCGATTCTTTTTTTGCTACAACCATCTTTCCTTTATCTGCTCTAAGCTATTGGATCGAAGTTTTCAATGCTATGCTATACCCGAATGCTAGCACTATAGCAAGAATCATAATGGTCGTTCAGGTCGGTAGCAATCGTTTCACTTCCAATTTCACAAGGTTTGTTGTTCTGATTCACAAGGTTCGGTGAATAATGAATATTCATCTGTCATTTATCGTTTTTCGAAGCAACGAATATCATTGGGATAATCTTTTTTTTTTTTTTTTTTTTTTTTGCTATGTGGCAGATAAGTCATTTCGGAAGGAATAGTGTTTCGAGAGATCCGGTTGTTACGATTCCAAAATACGTTCCCATTGTTATGGGCTTATATGAAATTCTCTCCCCAACACTCAATCATTCGATTAATCAATACTTGGATCTTCTCTCTAATTTATTCATTTCTAGAAAGATCTCGTTTTTTTTTTGTTTGTTTGTTTGTTTGTTTGTTTCCCTTTTGCTGCCAAAATCTCTTCTAGAAAATTTAGCTTTCTCGAAAATTTTTATCTCTTCGCTAAACTCAATTTTCTATCTCTCTAGGTAATCAATTTAATACATCAAGAAAAGAGTTGAAAGAGAGAGAGAGAGAGAGAGAGAGAGAGAGAGAGAGAGAGAGAGAGAGAGAGAGAGAGAGAGAGAGAGTGATGTGGAATGAAATTTAATTTTGTTTTTCAACCAATCAAAAATGCAAACTAAATTTTCCAATGCAATCTAACTTTACCTTTCGTTTGCTTCGTTAGTTAATTGGACCTAGATGTTAGATCTGATAGTTTCAATGCGAGAGCAATGAAATTCACAACTGTTTATTGTTTTTATTTTGATTATTATTATTATTACTATTATTCTTCAATCTCATCATCGATCTCAGTGACAGAAATGAAAATTGAAAATTGAAGAGAGGAAAACAAAAAAAAAAAAAAAAGAAAAGACAGTTTGAAATTAATTAGATCTTTCGATCGAAAGATCTCTCTTTCGAATAGGAGAATATCATTCGATTAAATTTTTCCAATCGATTATTTTAACAAGAATGGGTGTGTCTCGTTAAGAATATTCTTATTTCACAGCGAAAAAAAAGATCTACATTTTTTGGCATTCCAAAAAAAAAATTTTTTTCTATTTATTCGAGAATGAAATTCAAGAGAAAAGTTTCAATGAATTTCATCTTTCTATCTCTCTCTCTCTCTCTTGATGCTTCACATCTCTCGATGATCAATTGTCTCAATACCAAAAAAAAAAAAAAAAAACCCTTAGGGTTTTTGTCGAGCGTCACAGAGAGGACAGTCGAAAACAAATGATAGAATCTAGATGATTGAATTCTAAAATCTCTTGAATTGATCATAAAGAAATTCTGATCGAATCAAGTTAGCGATGATATAAATCTTAAGGGGATAGAAATAGAGAGAGAGAGAGAGAGAGAAAATATGAAACTATTTTCTTCTCCATAAATGAATGAATGAATGGCTCTATATTTCTAAGTAATATTACATAGAACACTTCCACAAGCATAATTTCACATACAATTCATAAAATTAAAATTCATCCTCTGTTCTCTACCGATTCGATATCTTTCTTCTCCGATCATCATCATCATCATCATCATCTGTGAAGAAGTGTTATCTTCTGTGAATGATATATCACCTTTCGAAGATATAACATCAGTATCAACTATTGCCAAAAAAAAAAAAAAAAGATCACTTTATTTATGCTTGATTGTAGAGTTCGACTCAAAAAAAAAAAAAAAATGGAACAGAACATAACTAACAAACTCAAAGAGAATGTAAGGGCCCGATAAAGATCGACCAAAAGAGAGAGAGAGAGAGAGAGAGAGAGAGAGAGAGAGAGAGAGAGAGAGAGAGAGAGAGAGAGAGAGAGAGATCGAAATGAATCTCAAGAAAAATTTGAGAAAGAAAGAAAAAAAAAAAAAGAATTGAATTAGTTAGAAAACCATTTTGGTGTTCGCTCAATGGTTTTGAACAGTTTGGAGTTCAATTATGGAGAAAAAATGAAAACCAAAGAGAGAAAAAAAAAATGGATACTGGGAAAAAACAAACAAACTATCGATATTCTTCTTCGAGTATTGTTCTTAATTTTTGTTATCTTTTTTTTTTTTTTTTTGAAATTTCTTCTTAAAACTTTGTGGTTTCCAAATAGATTTGATTCTTTCTCTTTCCCTCTCTTTCTCCAATCGTAATCGTTGCGGTCGAGATTTTTTTTTTTTTATGGTCCAACGAAAAAGCTTAGAATTAATCTGTTTCGATTCTCGATAATCCAGAATGATTGAAACACATCGGATGTGAAAAAAAATTCGATCATACAGATAGATGCACTCAAAAAATTAAAAAAAAAATCCATTTCAAAATCCAGACCCAATAGTTCCAGAGCCTAGAGTCTAGGCACTAGACAATCGATTTTGATGATAGATAATGGCTATTATCATTCTCTTCTAAACAAAATTGTTCGATAGGATTGAATCAATTGAATCACCGAAATCAAAACAGTCGAAAGGAGAAAGATTTGTTCCGGAGAAGAGATTACAAAGATTCGCATCACAAAAATAGATTAATCCATTCGTTCTGTTCAGTCCCCATCAGTAGGAGTCTATTCTTTTGGCTATGTTTCGAGTGTGTCTCTCTCCAAAAAAAAAAAAAAAAAAAAAAAAACATCAGTCTATCAATGTCAGACTGTTCTCAAGGAAAAAAGGAACGAGAAATCAAAACTTAGATTGTTCGATTTTTTATTTTTCGTATCGGTTTTTTTGTCGTTCCTTAGACGGAAGCAATTCGTCGGTAAGATTCTAATAGACTATCAAACCGGTTTTCTACAATTCTATGAAATTTTATTCTCATTTCTGGATCTGATAGCTCACTCTCTCTCTCTCTCTCTCTGTTGGTTCTAAACGATGATGATGATGATGATCCATCAATGTCATTGGTTGTCTGTATATCTCAAAGATCTCGTTGGTAATTATTCCATCGAAATCCAGAGCTTTCTGAATTCTGATTCTCGATTCGAATCCATCAGTGGAATGGTATTTGTTATCGAAATTGATTGATGATTGATTCTCATTGATCATTCACTACAGAACATTCATTACAACTTACAGATCTTATTTGACGTGATTTCGGTCTAAAATTTTCTTCCCGAATCTGGATTTCCAAAATCGAATCGAATCGAATCTTTAATTCTTTGAAAAGATTTCAAATTCAATTTCAATGGATAATTAAGTGAGTGATTTATTTTATCATTTCAAGCAGTGAAAAAATTAACAACCAAACAAAATTCTAACCAAAGCTATTAGCTAGATTAGACCTATGAATGTTTTTTTTGAATTGAATTTTTTTTCTCTCTCTTTAGTTCTTTGAAATCAATCGATGAACATTCAGCCAGAATCTTCTAGGACTAGAATTTTTCTTCTATTGTCTTATGCAAGCATCTTGTATTGAATGAGAACAAAAACAAAGCAAAATAGCAAAACATTGAATTCAATCGTTGGGATAAAATATGGGGAAATAGTTTTGAAAAGAAACAATCGAATCAGTGAAGCGATAACAAAATCATAGGTGGAAAAGAAAGAAAAAAAAAATTCAAAATTGCTACAAGAATCTTCAATGGAACACTATATTATTATATATGGGTGTGTGTGTGTGTGTGTGTAGGTGTGTCTATGCTTTTATATCCAACAATTTCGATAGGTGTGTGTGTGTGCGTTGGTATGTCTGTTTGTATTTTACGAACATAGATTGATATTGTTCATTGTCTTTAATTCTTTGATTGTATTTATTTAATTATTTTTTTTTTTTTTTTGGAATCCAAAGAAATGAACAGGTCCCAATTCGAACCTTGAAATGTGTTGGCAATTAGAGATGTGAAAGAAAAAAAAAAACAATGGATACAACAATAGGCTCTAGGAGAGAGAGAGAGAGAGAGAGAACAATGAATGAAACAAATTTAGTTTCGGATACAAATTATCTTGAAACAATTAATTCTGGTTTTGTTCTATTCCCTTTCACTCGCTCTTAATTCATTTTGATTCATTTCCAATCGAATCATAGCCTAATTTTCTTTCTTTCTCTCTTAATCATCATCGTTGGAATGTTTGGATAGAGCCAACAAGATCATTGTTAGTTCTTTTTTGTTAATCTTTCCATCTTTGTTGTAATCGCAACCGGAAAGTATCGCTTTTTGAAACTCGTCCAAATCTTGTGCATCGTAATCCTTTGCGATGGAAACGTTACGTAATTGATTGTGGAAATTTAATCAATTTTTTTTTTGTTTTCACCCAAGTACATTTTCCAGTTTTGTTTTTTTAATTTCAATTTCCATCCCATAGCGAGTGATAAGAGATCGAAGAAGAGAAGAGAAGGAGAAAAATAATTAATTAAAAAAATATTTCACATTATTAATTCATTAAAAGGGGATGAGGAGAAATGTGCGGGCGAAGGGTGAATCGAAAACAAAAGCTTAAACAAACAAATCAACAAAGACAGAAAGAAAGAAAGAAAGAGTTAGAATACTTTTTTCACTAGTTCCAGAAGATCTTTGAGAAATCCTTTCAGTTCTTCGTTCTCTATGGTACCATTTTCATCCTTGATTGGTTTGCGATCATCGATTTCCCAATCGTATTTTTTATATTTTTCCAATTCGATTTCGATTCGAATTTTGTTTTTTGTTCCCAGTTTGTTTTTCGTTCCCAGTTCGTTTATTTTAATGGTATTAATCGATTATAAAATATTGATTAATAATTGTTTTTGAAATTAAATAAAATTGAAAATAGAATTCCGAAAAAATATTTCCAATAAATCGAAACGAAACCTAGAATGCGAAGATCTAGACACTCTATGGTTCTTTGTTGCGATTGTAATTAATAAATTTTTAACAGACTTTCGCTGTCTTTTTTTTTCTCTCCCATTAGTTTCTTAGTTGTTTAATCTCTTTCTTTCTTTTTTTTTTTTTTTCTTTATTTTTATTTTTTTGGCTATCCTATCAATTTGCAATTCGATTCATTTTCTCAACGAGAAAACAATCATTTCAATCTGATACTAACCAGGTGGAACAACTGAACAAGAGCAACTGAGAACGATTTAATCCTCTGGTAAATTCGGAACCGGAACATTAAAAATAGAAGAGTGGAACATCTCTCTCTCTCTCTCTCTCTCTCTCTCTCTCTCTCTCTCTCTCTCTCTCTCTCTCTCTCTCTCTCTCTCTCTCTCTCTCTCTCTCTCTCTCTCTCTCTCTCTCTCTCTCTATCTCTCTCTCTCTCTCTCTCTATCTCTTTTGAAAGATTTCGATATTGTAGAAGATGTTTTCGCTTAAACGAATAGCTCTTCTTCTCTTCACGACCAATCTAATTCGATGCAATTTCAAAATGATTTGGTACATTCATAAATCCCAATGATTTATTCGGAAGGCTAAAAAAAAAAAATTCAAGTGTTCAAAACGCAAAGCTTAGATCAATTCATTCCTCGCTCGCTTTGTTCGTGTTGGTCCCGATGCTTTCGAGTAGCAGAGACACTACTGAATAATTGATTGATAAAGATTTGGATAACGATATCTCTAATATTCTTTTCAAAAGCATCTTTCTGCTCGGGTCTGGTTCGTACCAGTCCAGATGAGAATCTCTCGAAAAGATCCAAAGAAAATGAGAGAACGGATATTCACTTTAGGAATATTTTTTTTATGAATCAATTCTATTCAATAGTCCCAATCTAGATTCTAGCTTTTCCGGAAGGAAAGATCAACTTCAAGAAAATTTGAGATCAAAAAGCTTCTTTGAAAATTTGTTTCGAATAGAAAAAAAAATGACGAAATTTGATGGAATAAAATTAAAAACGAAAACCTAACCTTTTAAACAATGATCGTATCTAATTACTTGGATTTTGAATTTTAACGCTAGCTTGGTTAATTATCATTATCATCATCATCATCATCATCATTCCGAACACGACCATCATCATTGTTAATCATACGATAATTAGAGCTTTAAGAAGCTTAGCCTTATTGATGCGTAGAATTGAAAAAAAAACAATCCAAAAAAAAAAAAAAAACGAAAAAGAGAGACATTTTTTTTTTTCTGGTATTGTAGTTGTAAATCATTCAAAGGGACTAGTAATAATAATAATAATAATAATAATAATCAACATCGTTCCATAGATCGAAAAAGTTTGTGGATTTTTTTTTTTTTAATTTTCATTAACGGATTTCGAATCTTTTTAATCTTTGCTTTCGCTGTTTCACTTCTCATAGCTATCTTTGTATTACGAATTTGATGTTTCAGTTGATTCGATCAAACTACAACCTATTCAGTGGGATTTTTTTTTTTTTTGCAATTATTCTAGGTCTCAGAGATTCGAGAATCAAGAGAGAGAAGAAAAAAATTCACTACACCTAGAGAAGAGAAATTATCCGATTTTGATCGAAATTAATTTCGAATAGAATATCAAAAAAATGTGTGCCAGCTAGGTTCCAAATTGATTATGTTCTCTTCCGAGAGAATATTTTAATTTTCGATTCACTAGGATAGAAAAAAAAAAACGAAATAATCTAAAGATTCTAGACTCATCACTTGTGTTGGATTTATTGAATTTATTTTATTTCTTTTTTTTTTTTTTTTTTTTTCGTCCCATCGAAATCATAAATTATATTTCTCCATTCTCATTGCACAATGGATACTTTCTTTCTCGATCGAGATGTTCCTTTAGATAAAAAAAAAGAGGCCTAGAGAGAAAAGTTGATGTGATGATGATTGTGATGCTAATGTCAAAATATCGAATTATTATTATTGAGCTTATTTTTATCGAAAATTATTCCAGTGAAATTTTCGCTAGAGATGATGATGATGATCAATCAACAATAGAATGAACCAAATTAGATAAGTTTGATCCAGTTGAAATTACGTTCCAATAGCTTAATTCAAGAAGCGATTCAATTGTTATATGCGATTTGTTATATAATCAACACATTCTCCTCTCTCTGCACTTTCGTTCTAGGTCCAATGAATGGCTCAATTTCTATCGCTGATCGTAATCTAATTGAATCAAATAGAGATAGATTTGATTGATGAAACTTACACGATCATAGAGTGCAAAAACACGCTCGATATCTTCTTTGGTCAGTTTTGTTGCACCTTTGAATGATGAACGGCAGAGAAAATTCTCTTTCACTGGTAACAATCTATAATATAGAGAAGAAAATGAGAAAATTATCAGAATAAATTTTTTGATAGATTTGCAAAAAAAAAAAAAGAAAAAATCTATACTAAAAAATAGAATAGTCAAATAAATTTTTTTTTTTTGACTCTCAATATTATCGTTAAGAATATGGAATCAGTTTTATTAGTTTCTTTTGAGAACATTACAATACCAAACATTCCAAACATTATAAGATTTAGAATGATTTTATATATGCACGAAAACAAAATGATTTTGTTATCCGATCCGATCCAAGATCTGATCCGAGATCTTTTCTATCATTAGGTTTAGGTTAGGTTTTTGAAACACAATTTTTTCAAACAATTCATCATAGAATGAGAAGAAGAAATGATGGAGAGAAAGGGAACAGATTAAATCGATCGAATCGGAAGATAGAATTACATCACCGGAGATAGAAATTTAGATTTTGGAATATCTAAAAGCCTTGAAAAAACAATCAAAAAAAAAAAAAATGTAGAAAATAAAGAAAAAAAAATGCTACATTGAAATCATTGGATCGGATCCGTCTGTGGGTTTTCACTAGAATATAATAGAATCGAGTAGAGGATTGTTTCATTGTAGATTCTGTTCGCTTTGAAAATTCACCACCAGCCACACCGACCATCATCGAGTTGTACAATTTGAAAGTGAAAAATTCGATTAGATCGAATGAAAAATTCATTCTGGAAAAACTTTCTAAGATAAGATTCTTAGCATTTACTCTGGCATTTTTCCCCACACTTCGCTGAAATTGATTTTTTTTTCATTTTTACAATGGAAAAAATTTGAAATTTTTCCATAGTCTAGAAGGCTAGAAAAATGGTAACAATAAACAAAACGAATCAAAACAATCGGTTGGATTCTCTCTCTCTCTCACCCAACAGAGCCCTTCTTTTTTTTCTTTTTTTTTTTTTTTGGAACTAACTAATTTGGAAATAATTTCATTGGATTCTTTTTTGTTTCACGGATTCCAATCATCTCTCATCTTTCTCTTTGGAAACTTCTTGAATCTTTCCGAAGCATTGCTAATTTTTTTTCATTCTAAATATTTATGATCCATCACTTTTCTAGAGCCCCTATGCTCTTGAGCTTAAACAATCTCTGAATCGAATCGTTCAACGGAAACAAATTAGTAAAGTCGAAGAAAAAAAAAGAAGATCGGGGAGGGGGTGGGAAGAAAATGCAAAACTTTTTGATTAATTCCACATCTTAACATTCACAATCCACTCAATACGGGGAATACTAAAAAAAAAATATCGAAAAAATTTTCGAAGCTAATAATAAGATATTCTAGAGAAATATATAGAGAGTGGTGTGAATTTCTCTTGTGTCCATTTTAATGTCTAGAAGAATCAAACGACTAGAATAAATATCTAAGAATCTAGAATAATGGCCCCGTTCCTAGCGAATCTAATTCGTATTCTTATTTCGAATAGAATTAATATCTGAAATTTGCGATGAAAGACAGAGAGAGTGAGAGAGAGAGCGAGAAGATTGGTGATGGATGCTGATGTTGATAGATTAAGAATCGAGATCTCAACCAGAATAATAGATCCAGACAGAGAGAGAGAGACAAAGAGAGAGAGAGAGAGAGAGAGATAACAAGATAGACAATCGAAGACATTCCCGAAAACAATAGGGTCGATGAGAATAATAATAATAACAATAACAATGGTAATAACAAATTTTCATTCTCGAGAATCATTGAAAGAGAGAGAGAGAGAGAGAGAGAGAGAGAGAGAGAGAGAGAGAGAGGGAGAAAGATTGAAAAGAAATTTCGATAGCTTTAGCAAATTTTCGCCATTTTTTTTTTTTTGCCCAACTGAAACGGACCGATTCCGCTGCATTTTACTTCTCTCTCGATCTATTTGGAACAAAAATAATTCTCATTTTTAGTACGAATTTTTTTTCCTCTATGCTCGTAAAGATCGAAAGAAATTCCATTCTTCTTTTCGTTTATATTAGATTTTTAATAAAAAAAAAATGAGCTATAGAATTTTGTTATTTTTTTTTTTTTGTTTTGACCAAAAGAATGGGCATTCTTCATTTCTCAGTGATACTTTTGATTGCCTATTGCAATTCGTTTCGATAGCTAAATGGTTAGCGTTTAGAAGATTGTTAAACTTTGGAAGAGAAGCTGATTCTTTCTCAACTCTCCTTATTGAATTTTTTTTTTCGTAACACAATTCATCTAGGATCGTTGGGATCGAAACGATTCGCCAAAACTATCGCTAGCTTGCTCGACTCAGCTAGCAAAGAGGTTTTCAGAATGAAATTATCACAAAAACAAACTCTAGGCAATTTCAAATACAACAAAAAAAAAACAGCTACAATACCGGGTAGGAGAAAGAAAGAAAGAAAGAAATTTTGGAACAGAGAATAAAAATAAAGTTAGCAAATGAATGAATAAATAATGAAATAAGAAACAAAGCGAAACAGAAAAAAAAACAAAAATAAAAGTTACAATGCTACATTGAAATAGATGAGATGTTTTGTTTTGTTCTCAGACCAAAGCGATAAAAAAAAAGTTCCATTATTCGTTAGAAGTGGACCGTGATCAGATCTCTCTTTTCTCTCTCTCTCTCTCTCTCTCCTCATGAAATGACCCAATCGAGATGGTCTATTTTGGAGATGGAATTCATTTCGAAATTAATTTAAGAATTTCAAATCGAATAAAACTTGAAAATTCTATAAATTCTTTTTCGAGAAAAAAAAACAAGCCTTTTGTTAGATTTTTTTTTTTTCTTAAAACTCAAAGACTTACTTGGCCATTTCGCTGAGTTGAAGTTTTCCATCTTTGTTCGAATCGAAAATCTGCAACAAAGTATCGGTGTATTCAATTAGTTTGTCCTCATCGATCGTGTCGCGTCGTGCTTCTTTCAAAAGATCTTTAAGAAAATTCTGTTGCCGAAAACGATGATTGAGTGAGAGAGAGAGAGAGAGAGAGAAAACAAATAAAATTTATTTTCAAATAAATTTAGAATTCGAAAATAGAAAGGTCTCGAGAAATAGAAAAAAAAAAGATTAGATCAAAGAGGAGGGGAAAAAATATCATTGTCTCTTCTGTTGGATCTAATTCAGAGCAATCACTAGCGATACATCGACAAAATTGAGCGAGAGAGAGAGAGAGAGAGAGAGAGAGAGAGAGAGAGAGAGAGAGAAAAAAAAAGGTAATTGAAATTCAATGCGAATCAATGGTTGATCATAGTCGATGAATTGATGGACTCAATCATTTTTTGGTGCTAGATTTCGTGATTTGTTTTATAATCGAAAAAAAAAATCGATCGATCGATCGAATTTCAACATTACGATTGTCAATGAATCTAATAGATTTCGATGAAAAGAAATTGAATAGAACATAGAGATCAGAAAAAGAAACTTAGCACTTTGGTACTCTTTTTTTTTTTTTTTTGATCCCTTGATGATAGTGAAAGAAAGAGAAAAGAGGAGAATTGTCTTTTTCGTTTTTTTTTAGTCTCCACTTACTTTAAGTTCATCGGCTTCAATGAAACCGCTTCCATCGGTATCGTATTCTCGCCAAATCTTTCGATGATATTCGATGAAAATCGTATAGAATCAGAATCAATGAAGAGAATCGAAAAAAATAAAAAATAATTATAATAATAGTTTTCGATTAATTTATATTATTATTATTATTATTATTAGTTTGTTTTCTTATCAAAACTTTTAGAATGTTCACTTACCTTCATAAATTCCACACTAGATTCAAGTGGATTGTCGAAACGAAACAATAGCAGAAAGCTTTCATCCAATGGTAGCAATTGAGCCATCTAGAAATTGTAAAACAATTAGCGAATTTTCGAACAAAAGTTATATTCAATAGAATCGAAAAAGAGAGAGAGAGAGAGAGAGAGAGAGAGAGAGAGAGAGACGGTGGGATGAAATTATTCCAAAGGACCCAGATAGATCAGAAGACAATAAGGGCTCGGCGGAAATTGAACCTAATTCATAGAAGAGTGATACACATCGTTTCATCGTTTCATAGTTCTTCATCGAGATAAATTTATCTTAATTGATATTTTTTTTTTTTTTGATTTTAGAATCAAATTAATCTATTCTAAAATTTGAACTTAGATCTATTGTGTTTGTTTCTTTTCTGTCCAGTTTTAAGAATCGGAAGTTAGGTTTGAAATAAACCCACCTACACACCTATGGCATATATCAATCAAAGAATCGTATCAATTATTATTCGCGATTCTTGAAGTTGAGGACAAAGTTGTTTAAGTGAAACAAAAACATTGGTCCTTGTTTTTTTTTTAGTTAGAAAAGATAACAGCTAAAAAGATAAGATTTTTCCTACTATTCTAGAGCAAAAAAAAAAAGCAAATTGAACAATGATTTTCCCATCGCATTTGGTCCACTTTTTTTTTCAATTCGATCGTGAAAAAATTCTTAAAGAAATCTTTCGATTCAAAATTTTCGAAATTCTTCTCTGCCAAAACGTTAGGTTGAGGAAGAAAAAAACTTTGCTTTTGATTTCGCTAGTGTTGATTGCAATCTTTGATGCTGCTGCTGCTGCTGATGATGATGATGATGATGATGATGATACAAGATGGACACAAAGATAAATGTGTCGAGACCAAGGAGCCAAGGATTGCTTTTGGATCGTATTCGAAAAGAATTTAGTTTTTGAATTCTCTCTTCTCTTTTTCTCTCTCTCTCTCTCTCTCTCTCGCTTTCTGAATGATCATTAGAGCATCATCATAGTGAATCATAGTGAAATTTAAAAAAAAATCCAAAATGAGCCCAACAAACACAATTGGTTTGAAAACTTTTTTTTTCTTTTTTTTTTCTTTTGCCAAGACAATCGATCCGATATCATTGTTTTGTTTCTCTCTCTCTCTCTCTCTATTTTTTTGTTCAAGAAAAAAAAATCATAAAATTGTGTCAACTCAACAACAATGGAGAGAGAGAGAGAGAGAGAGAGAGAGAGAGAGAGAGAGAGAGAGAGAGAATGAAAGAGATCGATTCGCAATAAAAATTGGATTGAAAATTTTCCAATTGATTTCAATGTTCAATTTTCATCAATGCCAAATTTCGAATCAAATCAAAAGCTTAAACCATCTTAAAGACTAAAATGTTTCTCAAAAAAAAAAAAAAAAACAGAAAAATAGAATCTTAAAAAAGTAATCAACATTGATTGACATTTGATTGGGCTCGAATTTCGAATCCGATCATTTCAGAACGCCTAGTCTCTAACTCTCTAGAAAATCGAATAATCGTAAAAATCTATGGAGAATATGTACCAATTATCATCGATAATGTTCGAGATTGAATGTGTCACAATTGTGATCACCATCATCAATACATCATCATCTCTCGATTCATTGAAATCGATGCGATCAAAATTGAAACTCTTAGTTTAACGATCGAAAATGGCGCAAACGGAAGAGAGAGAGAACATATTCTTCATCAAATTTGGGATCGGGAAAAGTAAAAAAAAAAAATATTTAAAATCCATTTTCAAGCTTCCTCCCCTCCCCCATCTCAAAATCTTCAATGGTGCATTGTTATCATCATCGATTATGATCGAGAGAACAGAAAGAAGCGAGAAATACCGACAATCATTGATCGAATATTGAGTCTTGGTATTCTTCCCAATCCCCAAACACTTTCTTTCTTCGGACCGAATCGAAAAAAAAAAAATAGCAACGAAAAAAAACGAGATGAAATAAATATAAATGCAATGAAATAAATCTCTTCATTCACATCTCGATGTGTGGCGAAAAATAAAAAAAAAACGATCAATTCATCTCTCTCTCTCTCTCTCTCTCTCTCTCTCGCTTTCGTTTTTTTAAATCTCGGTCCCATTTTTAGCCGTAGAGATCGTAGCTATTTTTATTTCACTCTATTTTGTCGTATTTTTTTATCGGCGATGATATTATTATTATTATTATTTTTTTCAAACAAATTTCTATTGCTTTTCTTATTTTCTTATTCTTTCTCTCTCTCTCTCTCTCTCTCTCTCTCTCTCACTCTTTCCAACCATTGGCTAACCAAACAGACAAAATAATAATAATAATAATAATGGAGGCAATGAAGATATTCGAAGAATATTCTAGAGCTTCGTATCGTTCGGTCAGATTTTGTTAGTGTTCTTCGATCGTTTAACGATTCGATTCGATACGATTCTCTCTCTCTCTCTCTCTCTCTCTCTCTCTCACTTCATCTGATTGTCCATTTGATTTCGAAAACATATTAGTAGATCCATCACTAAATCAATGATCTCATATGAACAAAATCTTACCTAATAATAATTCTAGATCAAGCACTTAGCTTTGATTCAAACAATTTATTTGAAGAGAAACAAATCTTTTTTTTTTTTTTTAATAAAAAAAACCTAGAAGAAGTAGGTGTGTAGGTTAGTGTTATGTAATCGATGAAATAACCAAAAAAAAAAAAAAAAAAAAAAAGACACAAAAAACAATCTGTTTCATCATCGAAAGTATTCTAAGAAGAAATCTAAGACTCTAGACTCTAGAGTTAGGGTGTGTTGGTGTGTGTGTTTGTTGATGGAGATAATGAACTAGGGAAAAAACCCAGCTGAATAAGAAAAAATATGTGCGTGTGTGAGGAAAATAATGACGATGATCATCATCATCATCATCATCATCATCATTCTCAACGCTTCCATAATGATAATGGTCGTTTAGAATCTAAACTTTAGATTTAATCACAGAAAATTCGATGAAAAGAAGAGCTTCTCATCTATGAAGCCGTATTGAATCAAACAAAAAAAAAAAAAAAAAAAAAAAAAGAAAAAAACATAAAAATAACCATTCTATGTTTCAATTTTACACATCAATTTTCACCCCGATTAACTTCAAACTTATTTGTATCCATCGAAAATCGATTAGTTTTGTTGCTGTGGTGAAAAAAAACCTAAATAAATCGCTAACTTCCTTACTTGATACCATTTTCTCTCTCTCTCTCTCTCTCTCTCTCTCTCTCTCTCTGCATATGTTTATTCCGGAATCGGAAACGAATGGAAGAGTGAAATAGTTCGATTGCAACAATGATTGTGAAAGGTTTGATGGAAACAAAACTCAGAAAACAAATTGCGATACAAATAGCACACAGACACATCTACTTGATATGAAAAAAAAAGTAATGAATTAAATTAATTGACTTTATTCGAGCCCATAATTTTGTGTGAATGATGTGATATGGGTACGTACGAGGTGGTCTAGGTCTACTGGCATAGCTGTGAATGATATTTTATTCTAAGGAATTTTTTTTTTCCCATTCTATCTGGCCCAATTCTATTCGTCTCCGAATTCTCCTAGCTCTGATCTTTTTTTTCCTCACTGATGTTTGATTGTTGGAAGTTTTTTTCTTTTGATTTTATTACTCTTCTCGTAACGGAAGAGAGAGAGAGAGAGAGAGAGAGAGAAATGGAATTCCAATTTTCATTCTCTATGTTTGCTTAATATTTTGATTCGGAAAAAAAATAAGTATGGAAACTATTGTCGAGACTAAAAATAGCGTCGCACGATTATTTGGTTAGATTGTCGCAAGAAAATGATGTTGTTTCAAGACCCGAGAAAAAAAAAATCATTGTTAAAAACATGGCAACCAAACAAGAGAGGATAATTTTGACATTAAGATTGAATTTTGATTCGATTTCCACCACTCTCTCTCTCTCCCTCTCTTTTTCTCTTTCAGTTCTACGCTAGCTAGGATCGCAAAAAATCCGACCAAAATTGGGCTGGAATTATTTCGTTTGTTTTTTTTTACTGCTCATTGATGATGTGATTCAATGTAATAATTTGCAAGATTTTGTTGTTTTTGTTGTTTTTTTTTTTCATTGCTGCCGTTGTTGTAGAATTGATTGAATTGTGGAACTCAAACTAGTAACGCGCGGTCATCGATGGAAACACAAACTAGTGTTCTGTTCTAAGTTTAAGTTTTGGATCGAGTTCTGTGTTTGATGTCGAAATCACCACAAATCGATCAACAGCAAAACACACAATGAACAGATAAAAAGTTTGTCTGGATGGTTTCTCCATCATCTCATTGTTCGAAGTGGACTGTTTTTATTTTCCATCGCCTTTCGAACAAAGGTGTGAGAGCTTTTCGAGAAGCAAACAAACACATCGTAGAGAATCGAAGGAAAAAAACATTGGACAATTTTTTTTTTCTAATAATATTCTATAATTCTCCTTAATTGGATTAGGTGTTGTTGTTTTTTTTTCTTCGGTTGTCATTTGAAGACTCTTTTCTCTCTCTCTCTCTCTCTCTCTCTCTCTCTCTCTCTCTCTCTCTCTCTCTTGTCTCTTAGTCTGTTTCGCAATCTAAACAGCAAATTTGATTGCAACTAGATTGCTCTGATTGAATAGACAAACCAGAACCAGAACCGAACCTCCCTCAAACCTAATCGAGAGAGAGAGAGAGATATGCAAACACACTTGATTGTGTTGTTGGAAATTCTAGACTTTTTTTTTCTATTTCGTTGATGCACTGGAACTTACCTCTCGGATGTCAATTTTGCCATCCTTGTTATCATCATAGGCTTCCATGAAACATTCTTTCAATTCGGCAAACATCGAATCGGTGACAATCTAGCACAAAAAAAAGAGAAAAAAGAGAATTATTGAATTAAAAAAAAAAAAAAAGTAAACTGAGTATTGTTAGGCGAGAAGAGAGAAAAAAAATGGAACTTCAAATTCCATAGAATAGCGATGGAATCCATTTTGGAACCAATCCAAAAATAAACTCTCGAGACTTTTTTTTTTTTTTTGATTTTGGGTCCCAGTTTTTTTTTTCATTTTCAATGAATTAATTATAGCACAGTTATTTATTATTCCAACTCATACGAAAGTAGAGAAGATATTACTACTAGAGTAGTTTTTTTTTTGGTTGCCTTTCAAAAAAAAAAAAAAAAAAACGCTACATCTTCGCAAGCTTGTAGCAGTGAAATGGAAAGATTCGATTCGATTCGATTAAATCCACTCTCCTCTCTCTCTCTCTCTCTCTCTCTCTCTCTCTCTCTCTCGTTTCTCCTTACCTTAGATTGTTTATGAAAATAAAAAAAAAATAGAGAGCGAAAAGAGAAACGATTTCTAGATCATAGCTATCTCATCTAAATTCGTCTTTCGTATTATTTGGAGCGATGAATTTCGATACGAGAAAAGAAATCAAAATTAATTGGCTCCACTTCTAAAGAGTCTAGACTCTAGAAGCCTTGAACGAGGTTCTGGTGAGATTCTGATACCTCACGGAATTTTCTCAAACGAATAATTCTTTTCCATAAGATTAGAAGGAAGAATAATTTTGTTTTTTTTTTCCTATTTTCTCAACTCTTTCGTTTGATAGAGATTCTATTGATTGAATTGCAAATCTAGATTGCATCGTATTCTCTCTATCTCTATCGAGCTATATTCATTTTCACTTTCTCCGATCTGATCGAGAGCAGTGCAGAGTTGCATAAGATGAAAATTAATGATTTAAATTCATCGAAACTATTCTTTATTTCACACTGATTAGTATCAGAGTGTATCAATGGTAGTTTGTAAGAGAGAAAAAAAAAAATATCCAATCAATCAATGGAATCGATACGGTCTCGATCGGATGAATATGCAATTGAGAGAAGAGATACTCGAAAAGGAAAGGATTATTAGGAGAGTCCCAATGAAAAAAAAAAGAAGCTAAGCTTAGCTTACTTAGATTTCTTTATAATTTCAGTGTACTCTCGTCACTAGAAGAATCCAATGAACCGATTCTAATTGCTTTTATTTTGGATTTGTTGGATTTTTTTTCCGGTTTTATTGTTCTATTAATCTAGACTCTCTTCATTGGATATTCTTGGATCGGATTCAATTATTATGGTCATAACAATTGTCTTACAATTATTCTAACGACAATTTCTAGCTGAACACTAAGAAACGAATAGTCTAGAGTCTAGACGAAGAAACATTCGATTCTTCAATAGCTATAAGATCTGAATCTTTTCAATCTCAGACAAAGTAATCTTTTCTTTGTATTCATTTTAGAAACGTATGACACAATTTCAAGCAAAAGAGATTAATTACAAAATCTTAAATTGAATTAATTCGAGAATCCAATCGACTAGCTTGCCAAATTAGCAATCAAAAAAAAAATATTCAAAAAAAAAAAAAAAAATCAAACTGCTCAAAATCTAATCGTAGAACGATTGTTTGAGATTTTTTAAAAAATCGATAGAGAATTCTGAAACAAACGAAACTTACCTCTGGACCAGAATCGTTGGTGTTGACAGATGAAACAAATTCTCGTAGAAAATTATCCAATTCTCTTCCCTCGATATAGCCATTACCTATTCAATAGAGAGAGAGAGAGAGAGAGAGAGAGAGAGAGAGAGAGAGAGAGAGAGAGAGAGAGAGAGAGAGAGAGAGAGAGAGAGAGAGAGAGAGAATCAATTCATTTTGATTTCGATTCAGGGATGAGAAAAAAAAGATAAAAAATTAAACGAATTTTTTTTCTTTATTAGAATAGTTCGATATAAAAAAAAAAAAAGAAAAGAAAAGATGGCCAATTAAAAAAAAATTGAAATTGAATTTTTTTATTTAATTTAAAATGATTTCGATCGCAAAATCTCTCTCTCTCTCTCTCTCTCTCTCTCTCTCTCTCTTACGCTATCAAAATAGCATTTGTAGAGAACAAAAGAATCGAATTGTGGAATTTTCAAAACTTTTCAATCAAAAAAAAAAAAAAAAAAAGAAAAAAATAGAAGAGAAACGACTTCCTTCTCTCTTTCCTTATTCTCTCAATCGAGATTCCAGATGATTTGGAATTCTCCGATGGAACACCTATTGATCACAAATTAACAATTCAATCGATCTTTTCTCTCTCTCTCTCTCTCTCTCTCTCTCTTTCTCTCTTCGATTACTTTTGTTGATTGTGAAACAATTGAAGTTCCAAAATTGAATCTCAATGCCCATTTTCGATATGAGATGAAATGAGAATTTCGTTAAAAAAGCAAAGAAGCTGTGAATTCTTAATTGCTTTTGAAGTCAGAATAAAAAAAAAGAGAGAGAAATAAATTAAACTTTTCGAGATCAAAAAGAAGGATTTTTAGCTTCAGACAGAACTACGGATACTGAATCATCGGACCAGTGAATTATAAGCGCTTTTTTTTAGATTCTAGAAAATCCGAGAGAAAAAAAAGAAATTCGTCCAAAAACACTTTCGAGTTTCGAAGAGTTTTCTTTTCACCATTACCTATTCTGGAACGATCACTTCTTCTCAATTACTTTCTCTCTCTCTCTCTCTCTCTCGAAATTTTTAATGATATTTTTACAAAACGAAAGCGAAAATGTTCTAATTAATCTCACTTCTAAGTTCTAGTCTTATGATTCTTTTTTTCACTTTGGCTACAAAACTATCCAATTTCCAATCGCTTCTCTTCTCTCTTTTTTTTCTCGATGAAGTCTGTTTCGAAATGGATCCATTTCGAATAGCACTAATAGCAAAAAAAAAAGTGTCAAGAAAACGTAGAATGTAGAGATTGAAGATTGGAGGAAAATATTGGAAAGAATAGAAAAGATAAAAAAAATAAAAATGATGAAACTCAATGGAATCGTTTTGTTTGATTGTTTGTTAGATCGAAAAATAAAAGAGAAGCGAAAATAGATTTTGTATAAGTCAAAAAAAAAAAAAAAAACGAAAAGTTAATTGCTCCAATTATTCTCTCTCTCTCTCTCTCTCTCTCTTTGATTGTTTTAATTACACCAGACACATTTCATCTCTCTCTCTCTCTCTGTCCGCTTTTGGGTATCTTCTACAACACCCTGTATACAGTGAATCGTTCCTGGAACACCCTACACACCTACTCGTATTTGTTAATTTTTGATTGTAGATAATTAGAGAGAGAGAGAGAGATTGTAATTGTTTCACTTTCGATTCACTTTGATAGCCTAAAATCTTAGATTCTATGGATGTGAAATCGGATAGAGAGAGAGAGAGCGGAAAAAGTTTTTGATATTCTGTTTAGTTTAGTTTTCCTATTCACTCAAAAAAAAAAAAAAAAAATCACTAAACTCATCCACTTTCAAATTTTCACTTAATATTGAAATGCAACGAAATTGGAAGAAAAAAAAAGAAAACTTTCAATACTTTTTTAATTAGAGAGTACTGATGAAGAGATCATCGTCTTAATGATGCGATTCTTTTTCATTGAAATCTAGCTCTCATTTTTTTTCGAATCTCTCTCCGAATAGAAGTTGAATTTTGAAGCTGAATTGAGAAGAAGAAAAAAAAAAAATCGCCACTATTCAATCGAATAACTATCGGACTAAGTATTCAATCAAAACAGATCGATTCAAATTTGAATGGAATAGTTTTTTTGAGAAAGATTTGAATGAATTTTCTAGATTTGCAACAATAGAATTTATTTTGGAAAATTCGGTAGAATATTAAATAAAAAAAAAAAAGAAATCAAACTATCTAAAATTCTTTGATGTAAGCAATGAATCGCGGGTAGGGGGGGCGAAGAGAATAGCCAAAAAAAAATCGCCAAACATAAACACACAAACGAAAAGCTTTCTTCTCTTCTTCTTACCATCATGATCGTAATGGCTCCAAACTTCCATGAATTGTATCGAGGTTAAATTTTTCAATTGTCTAGTGTTTTTGTCACGAAATTGTCGCATAAAATTACTATCACTAATTTTACTATTGGTTCGAGACATTTTCGTTGAAGACATTATTGATGATGATGATGATGATGATTATTATTATTATTATTATTATTACTATTAGTATTATTAGTATTATTCGTGTTCAACTTTTTTTCTTTTTCTTTTTAGATCTCGAAGAGAATCAAACAATTTCGAAAACAAACGAAACGACGATTAACTGTGATGATGAAGAATACATTAGGATTTGAAGAAAAAACCAAACAATAATAATCGGACTAATAAAATATGAGAGTAGGTGTGTCCGATAGTTAGATTCTGTATTCTACAGTGAGATTAGATTTTTGGGAAACAAAATTTTGAAATGGCTCCAAGAGACCAAAAAAAAAAAAAAAACTAAATCGATTTGAATCGCTACCAAAGCGAATAAGTGAAACTCGAAAGAAGTGCAACCAAAATTGATGATGATCGAAACAATTAAACATCGATCAAAATTCTATTTAGATTCAGTACAGTTTTTCAAATCGATAAGAGGAATAAAAAACAAAAAACAAAACGAACAAAATAAAAAATTCGATGGCGAAAAAAAATAAATGAAGCAGATAGACAGAGACACAGATACCGACACACACACACACACAGACCAGCTTTTTTTGGGCCAGCTAAAAACGAGGGCCTAGAAAATGATCGTTTCGATACAGATTGATGTTAGTGGCAACAGTGATGCGATTCGGATGCAATCGAAAAATGTTTGAAGAAAAGAATCGAGATTCATTCGAATAGAAAATGGTCACGGTCGTTTGCTTGGCGCGCTACAAATTTGATAGAATTTATTATTATTTTTTTTTTTTTTGGTTGCCTCGATCGATGTTCTTTCAAACAACCACGAAGATCAGGATGATGATGATGAGGAGGAGGAGATGGAGAAAGAGAGCTGTTTTTTTTTCTGCCCTAGAATCTTTCAATAGAATGCCACTGAGAATTTACCATCGCGATCTTGTTATGAACAGACGAGATGAGAACAGAGAGAGAGAGAGAGAGAGAGAGAGAGGCCTAGGCCTAATAAAGATAGAATGAAATTGGGCATGATGTTTGGCAATGAATAGAGCAAAAAAAAAAAAAAAAAGATATTCCAAAAGAAACGAACCGATCCAAAAAGGAAAACAAAGAGAGAGAGAGAGAGAGAGAGAACAGCATAGGAATCCGCAAGAAACCCGAAGTTTCGAAAAAGAAGTTAGAAGTATGCGATTACAGAAGTATTTGTTCTTTCTCTCTCTCTCTCTCTCTCTCTCTCTCTCTCTCTCTCTCTTTCTCTGATTCTTTGATTTTTAGCATCTCGAACAAACGAGATTCTAACAATGGGAGAAAAACAATAAAAATACCTATTACGCCCACATCGATGACGCCTTTTTTGAATCTCTAAGCTTTGAATCTCTAATTTTTTTTTCTGGCTCAAGTCTTCTTGGTAGCAATTTTTCATTCAAGTTTTAAGTCTAAATTTTTATCTTCTCATCAAAATAATCCTCGATTATTGACCATCGAAAATGGCCATATCTCAAAATCTGAAACTTAGGCCATATATTGGGTACACTAATTTTGATGATTACATCATCTAGATTTGATTGCCTTACAGCACAAACACACACTCTATCTTTCTCTCTCTCTATCTGATTTATGAATGTCTTGTTAGAGAGCACCTGAATCCAATAATTATATCATAGAAAATAATGATGTGGTCGTTTGCTCTGGTGAAAACAACCGGAAATCATTCCCTAGATCAGTTCTATTCACTCAATGTCCCCCCCCCCTCTCTCTCTCTCTCTCTCTTTTTTTGATCTTATTTTGTTTATTGCATAAATTAGTTTGCTTTTTTTTTTTTGCTCTGAATACTACAACAAACACAGTATGGAACATTATTTGTTCTCAATACTTTTGTTTGATAAAATAAATGGGGAAAGTGAAAAAAAATTCAATGTTTGTTATAATTGGTTTGTCATTTAATTGATGAAGAGAAATTTAGACGATCAATCACTTCCGGAATGAGATATGAGATTGAATGAATGAGAGGAAGCACTAGATATGAATTCATAACAAACTTTTATTTTATTTCGTTAGATTCGTTTCAAAAAAAAAAAAAAAAACGAACTCAATTCTCAATAGTATCTCGCCAAGTGTCGTATTTGATTGATCAATTACCCACAACAACGAAAATGCAGAGAGCGGAAAAAAGAGAGAGAAGGGATTTTTTGAGGACAACATTATTTTTCTTTCCTAGTATAATAATCAATAAATAATATTTAATGAACATAGAATAAAACAGTGAAGAAAAACTTACATTATTGTCATCTAATTAACGAGGATTTCTGTAGCGAAAATCAATAAGATAGTAAAGTAGATCGAAAATTTAAAAATCAACCGGACTTAGATCTCTATCTCAAGATTGAATGTAAAAAAAACGGAGACCCGAAAAAAAAACTGGGACCCAATCAGTCCCATCGCTTTCCAATCACTTCGAATATATTGGTCCTCCGATTTTGGGTAATTTCGAAATTTATTCAGTTTTTTTTATTTTGAAATTTTCTCTTGTTTCGAGAATATTCTCTTTTGATCAACTCATTTCTCCCAGTTTTTTTATTTCGATCATTGATATCTTCGGTTAGAGATTCGAACGCTATTCAATTGTTTCGAGAAGAAAAAAAGAGACCTTAGGTCCCAGTGATACGGATCCATTTCGAGAAGCTAGTTCTCTCATTCTCATCGATCTCATTATTCAACAAAACCAGATCTAATAGTTAGAAGTGAAGGAACTAATGAGAACGAGACCCCGTTGTGGAGAAGAGTGGGAAAAAGTTTTCTTTTTTTTTTTTTAATTTAGATTATTGTTCTTCTTGCTCCCAAAACAGTCATCAATTTTTGAATGTTTCGAATGTTTCTAGATCTGATGTGACTAGATCTAGATAATTTATGATGAAATTTTAAGACTAAGATAGCTTCTAATTCAAAATGATTAGTCTATCTCTTCATTCTGATTTGAGAGAGAGAGAGAGAGAGAAACTGTTTCCACATTTCTCTCCAGTCAGTTATGCGATTGGAGAGAAAATTACTAAAATTAGTGGGCGTGAAACGAATCCACTCCCACATTCATTTGTACAATCTTCAAGCTAAATTCTTTAAGACAGCGCGGATGTGTTTTTGGAGAACGTAAGAGTTCTAAAGAAATTAAATTCAAATGAATTTGATTGAAATTTACAGTGAAAGATTATGGAATTTGAATCTGACGGCGGAAATGGAATCGAAGTGATTTGAATTAACAATTAGTGAAACGATTCCTATCTTTTGGTTGTTTTTTTAATAAATTTTCTAATCATCACAGCTATCACCATCATCTTTATTATTATTTCTTGAATCATTTGATGGATAAATTCTGTTTGAATTGTTCTCGATGTAAGATGTTTCCATTGTACTTATCGGAATGATGATCGCAATCCGTTAAAAGGTCGAGAATTACGAAAGAGGAGTAAAAAGAGTACATCTAAAGAAATTTATTTAAAAATTTTTTCAATCAAAATTCTTTAAGAAATTTTCGAAATTTCAATTAAGCTGATTGAATTCAATAATTTTTTTCAAGAGAGACATTTTAGAATTGCATTTGAACCACCGTTCTGATAGCCTCACCGGAATGCATCAAATCGAATGCAGAGTTGATTTCTTTCAAAGTTCTTCGATGTGTAATAAACTCATCGACCATCAATCGTTTCGAATGATAGAGGTCTACTAGTTTAGGCACATCATCACGACTTTTCCAACCACCGAAAGCAGATCCTTTCCATACACGTCCGATGATCAATTGAAATGGTCTGGTGCTGATCTCTTCGCCAGCTCCAGCGACACCTTAGAAAAAAGAGTCGAAAAGAGAAAAATCAAATCAATAATGATTTTTTTTCCGTTCCAAGCGTTATCACTCATTACCGATAACAATTGATTGTCCCCAACCTCTGTGACAAGCTTCCAAAGCAGCTCTCATAGTTTTGACGTTACCGATGCATTCAAAAGTGTAATCGCATCCTCCATCCGTCATTTCAATCAAAACATCTTGGATCGGTTTATTACCATAATCTTGTGGATTAATAAATTTAGTACAGCCGAAAACTTTGGAGATTTTTTCTTTCTTAGGATTGATATCGATGCCGATGATTTCTTTGGCACCTTGTTGAGCACTACCATAAACTGCTGCGAGACCGACTCCTCCAAGGCCAAATACAGCAACGGTTGAACCAGGCTCGACTTTGGCGGTATTTAACGCGGCACCGTATCCCGTGGAGATCTTTTCAATATAAGATCAAATTTATTCATTAATAATTTAGTAGAACGAATTCACTTACGCCACACCCTAGGAGACAAACTCGATCTAGGCTTGAGTTGGGATCGATTTTGGCCACAGAAATTTCCGCTACAACAGTATATTGACTGAATGTAGAAGTACCCATAAAATGATAAAGAGTTTTTCCTTTACAACTAAATCTTGAAGTTCCATCTAGCATCACCCCCTTTCCTTGTGTAGCTCGTATCTTTGAGCAAAGATTTGTTTTTTTGCTAAGACAAAATTTGCAGCTCTTGCATTGTGGTATGTAGCACGGGATGACAGTATCTCCGGGTTTGACCGAGGTCACATCAGGCCCGATGCTTTCGACAATTCCAGCTCCTTCATGGCCAAGAATCGTTGGAAATCGACCCTCTGGATCGATACCGCTCAAACTGTAGGCATCGGTATGGCAAACACCTGTGAAATCGATACGGATTCGAACTTCTCCAGTTCTCGGTGGTGCAACTGTCACTCGCTCCAAGGACAATGGTTTCGATGGTTCCCAAGCTACAGCTGCCCAGCATTCAATGTCCTAGTTTATAAAATTTTTTCCTTAGAAAATGAAATCAAATGGTGGATTTGATCGACTTACCTTCCCTTCTGTCGGATACATTTCTAAGTCCAATGGTTAACTGAAATTGGCATTGAAAATCCAACGAATGAATAGATGAATGAGCGAAAAAAAAATACAAATCATCAAAAAAAAAAATAAGCGATTAAGTAAGAATATGATAATCTTGATTGAATTAAAAAACTAACGCATTTGATTGATCGAGATTAAGTAATCAAGAGATTTGTTGGAGATGATGTTTAATTGATAAGCGTGTTGCATAATTAAAAGCTTTAGAACTACTGAAAGCTATTGGAACATAAACGGATCAAAATACTCGAAAAAGATTTTTTGATTATTTATGATCAGCTGAAAATTTAAAGAAGATTGTGCAACGATCCACATTGATTATAATGGCATATCGCAAAAGGAATATTCAATTTTCCAAACCAGAGGAGCCTGCTTTTTTGAAAAAAATCAAAAGTCAAATGGGAATCCAAAAAGATTTGGTCACCATTGATACCAAGGTAATTAGCGAATAAATCTTTCGATATTTGTCTAATGTAAATGATATTGTATTGCTTGAAGAAAGAGATATTGGACAAAAAATCTTTGGAATATCGAGATGAGGAACCGGTTTATTTGTTGGATACTAATTCCGATATCACCGAAAAAGAATTGGAAACTTTTAAGAAAAAAATTGAAAAAGGTATTTTTTTTAATTGATTAATAATCCTTGAATTATCTATCATTCATACCTGATCATTCAGAGAAAGAATATGCCAAAGATGAAGAGGTGATGGAACAGAAAATCATATTCAAAAAACCAGATAAAAAACAAACAAAAAATTCGAATGATTTCTCACAAAACAATAGCCTAAGCAAGAAGAAACATGAAGAAGTTCGAGCTAAGATACAAGAGAATCGAAACAAAATCAAAACCATCAAGAACTCTAGCCTATTATCATTCGATGCGGATGAAGAGGAAGAAGAATAATTCCCTATTTTTAACCAAAATCATTTCTTACGCATCCGAAATCATCATCGAAAAACAAAATTATTTTGTTTGTGTAAAAAAAAACCAAATTGTCTCATCTCTCTATTCTCAGAATAACTTTCATTGTATAAACGCCAAACTCTGTCTAAATCTCACCTGTGTCAGATTGTGGATTGTCTTTTCACTTCTCAGCTTTTGTGAAATGACAATCACAATCTTTTTTGTTTTTTTAATTTTGTTTATTTTTTCCTCGTTACAAAACTGAATATTAGACTGGGATTTATTTTTCACGTTCGTTTAGAATCCAAATCCAAACGTTTTGAAGCACCAACCATTTGATCGATAAAAAAGCATGGAGAAATCATTCGAACCTAGCTCCCTGAATCATGATGAGATGAATGTGATTGTGAAAAATATTGTCGAATCTGTGATCGAAAATCAACCATACAAACATTCGGATGTTGGCCAATGGAACGATACGATCGTCGAACAGCTTGTCTCGAAATTGGTCCAAATGGATGCGAACAACAAATATATCGTTTCCTGTACGATCATACAGAAAAATGGTGCCGGCGTCTCAACGAAATCCACTTGCTATTGGAACAATAACGAAGATAGATCGTTTGTGATCCGATGGGAGAATAAACATATTCTCTCTATTATCAATGTTTTTATTTTACCTCTCGGTTTATGAACTTCCTCTTCTTTCTTCCGATTTCGATTTTTAATTTATTTATTTTTTTAAGAATTTCTTTAAGATTGAGATTAAAAAAAAAAATTAATCCAATTCTTTAATGTCTTTTTTGATATCTCTTATTCGATGATTAAATTTGTTTTGTTTTTCTCGAATCTCTAAACATCCCATTTTCTATCCCATCCGATTTTGTTTTTGTAGAAGATTTTATCCGATAACCTTTGACCTCAATCGATGTTGAATGAGAGAAGGAAACTCGCCAGAACGGAAACGGAATCGATCGATAGCAGTGAGCCTAAAGAAGAGAAGATTCTTGGACAAAAATGGTCAAAAAGCAAAAAAAAAAAAAAAAATATTCCATGTCCACCAAGGATATCTTCTTCCCATCTCTCTCTCTCTCTCTCTCTCTCTCTCTCTCTCTCTCTAATTCTGTTTTCTTTTCGAAATTGGAAAGAAGATTGTATAACCTAACACACACACACTCTCTCTCTCTCTCTCTCTCTTTTCCTTTACTCCATCCGAAATTGAAAAAAAAAAGATTGTGGCCATCCATTATCGTTCCATAGTTTGTATTTTTTTTTTTTACGTAGAAAGGAATACCGCTACCGCAATGAAATACAAAAAAAAAAAAAAAGCTTTTGGCATAGGCCAGAGCATGTTTTGGTGTGTGTGTGTGTGTGTGTGTGTGGTGGTGTGGTGTGTGGTGTGTGCACTGAAGGATCGACACCTCAATTCTCATTTTTCCCCATCGCTTATTATGATCGATAAACAACGACATCATTTCACTTGATCACCATCGACATCATCATCATCATCATCATCCCAACAACATTGGATGAATATCAATCGAGAAAAAATCATCAACAAATTGCCATCTCGAAAACAAACCACCATCCTTATCGTCGTCGTCGTCGTCTATCGAAGACCATATCGAACACCTTGAGCCCGAGAGAGCGATATTTTGATTTGAAAAGATTCTGGAATCGAATCGTATTCAAACAATCTTTTGCTTGGATCTTATGAAAGAATCGAATCGTTATCGTTCGATCGCCTAGAACCTTTCGAAATTCGATGCAACGAACCTGTAATTCTGCATTGTGGATCGTATTCAAATGCTTAATCAATTTATCAATACAAATTTGTTGATTTGTTTGGATCAGAGTTATTTTTATTTACTGAAGAATTTCCAGGTCTTTTAAACACAGAATTTCATTGTGAAGATAGAAAGAATCTATCCATCGGAATCGAAGCGAACAATTCGTAAGTATTTTTTTGTTCGAATTGTTGCAAACTTTCAATATTTATTCTGGATCGTTTCTGGATCCATTTTGAAACGAATTAAGCTATCGATTCGATCAGAGAATTGATTCTTCAAAATATAAAATTTCGCCTTAGAATTTCACTTTCGATTTATAATTTCTAACTTTTTTTTTCATTTCTTCTACTATCCAACCTTTTCTTTACGCTTATGTTTTGCTTTGCTGTTTTTTATTTTGAAGTCTGGCGCCATAAATTCTATCGATAGATTTACTCTATGTTCAACAGCTAATCACTGTTGGAACAAAATCGTAAGCTTTTTTTTCGAAACCTAAACATCTTAGACTTGATACTCTGTTCGATTGCATTTGATTGAATTTAAATTTCTTCGATAACCGTTACAATAAATGATCATAGTTTTCTTTAAGATCTGAGACCGGCGTGTCCGTCTTTTTTTTCGGGCCACTTGTCTATGATCGATGCTACACACCCTACCGATTCTTCTAATCAATTCGAAACTTTCAATCGTAATATAATTTCTTCCATCGAGAACACTGTGCCTTGATCGAAAGCTTTCCACCGTCAAAAGCCAAGATGGCGACTAGATTGAGATATGGCAAACCTTGGGGAGAGAGAGAGAGAGAGAAAAAAAAATGCTAGAGAGAGAGAGAGAGAGAGAGTCATAGATTGTGAATGGAGAAGAACTTTACATTCGTAATTTATCTGGTAACGGGACGCATGCGTTCATGATTAATAGTAAACTTCTTTTCCCTTTTATCTCTCTCTCTCTCTCTCTGTTTCACCCCCATCTCATTTTAATCTTTCGTTACAGAAAAGTTGGATCTGAACGAATTCGATGTCGTCGTCGGCCTAAAAGAACATTGAAAGAGGGCGAGAGAGAGAGAGAGAGAGAGAGAGAAGAAAAAAGAAGTCAATCTCTATCCCCTCTCTCTCTCTCTCTCTCTCCGTTTTTTTCCGTATTTCTTTGGATTTATCTCTAAATTTTAATTTAGTATTCAGTGTTTGTGTGTGTGTGTGTCTGTGTGTGTATGTATTGTTGATAGTGTCATCATCACAAGTTAAAGAATAGTGGACCATCAAGAAGGAATATTCTTTGAATTGAGATTTTGCTTTATTATCGGGAATATTTCGTAATCAAGAATTGATATTGTTTTTAAAATCGTTCGAAATTGCACCGAATCCGAATGGAATCACTTCGTTTGTGATAGATTCCTTTTCTCTATTGATAAAAATTCAAATTTGTTCCGATTCGAATTTCATCATCGATCTTAGCAAGTCTTCTTTTTTCTTCTTTTTTTTTTGCTACATATTTGAATATGTTTTCCAATTGAACCGAAACAAACTCAATTCCATGCTCTACAATAACAACAAACATAATAATTCCATTGAATTTGCTTCAGGTAATAACTTGAATTCTTTTCCGTTTCCTTTAATATTTTTGAATTCGAAGGAGAAATGAATTTGTTCCAAAATAAAATTTTCGTTACTCGTTGCTCGAGTGTTGATTTATTATTATTATTATTATTATTACTGAGTAATACTCTTTACTATATCCGTCGGATGATTGTTCAAGAAGTGTGTGTGTGTGTGTGTGTGTTAGAGATCATCATGGCGGCGACGGTGATGGTGGTGGTGGTGATCCGAGTATATGCGGTGCGGTTGTACGTCCGTCCAATTTTGAGCTGATGAAACAAAACGAATCTTTTTGTTGAATTTTCAATGTTTTATTTTCCTTATCGTTGCAGAAAAAAAAACATTTTCAATTCAAATCTAGATGCGAAGAGTTATCGCTCGCCTTCGAATCATTATCTCTAGCCATTTCCGCAGCCTTTTCTAATTGTTGATTTTAATCTATGTCGAAGTTATTTTGCATTGATTGATTAAGTTTGCATCAAATTTTTTGTTGATTTTGTTCTAGATCTAACTAAATCAGTGCACTAGTATTAAATATGGCCGAAGAGAATGGAACGAATTCAATCGAATCCAATCACAACGAAAATGATGTGGAATTGATTGATCTTGATCAAGATAGTAAGTAGTCACCAAGTTATTACATTGAATTAAGTTTTTCATTTATAGACGATGAAGATAAAATGGATTCTGTTCTGAACTCAGAGAAACAAAACGACTCTGAGCACGAAGAAGATCAAGAAAAAATGGAGAAGGATTTTGTTGAAGATTCGAGCAATCAAGAAATTTTGAGCGAAAATGGTGACTCGGATTTTATTGAAGAAACGGAGAACGTTAATGGTTCTGTCGCAGAAATAGATTCGAAAGTCCAGGAAAATATCGAATCAATTCAAGAACCGATTGTTGCAGACGAAGAAATAATGATAAGTGATGATGAACAAGAAAAAAATGATAATAGTGACTCTAATCTCATGAATGATGCGCAATCTGAGCCTGAAAATATGTCTCTAAATCTTTCGAAATCTAACACAAATGAATCATCTGTTAATCGACCCAAAAAATCATCGATTTTTCAATCGAAAAGCAATGATTACATTTCTAAGAAAGAAATCCTTATTGATGATGATGATGATGATGATGATGAGGACAAAGTTCAAGATTTGTCGACAAAAAATCAAGTTCCCGTTGAAGATCCCATTCCCAAGTTGCCTGAGGAATATATTGGCTTCCCTTCTTTTTTTAAAAATGTAATTGTTTTAGGACAATCTATTGCAATCAGCAAAAAAACTCGCAGTGATATCGATATCGATAAAGAATATTCGATTTTAGATTGTCCGTCTCAAGTAGTTCCATTGATTATTAAAAAAGCCAATAAATTTCCATCTAAAATGAAGCCAGAAAAAGAGGAATCCCCTCCGTTGAAACCAGCAAATAATCCTACGCCTACTCAGAACACTAAAAATATGTTGACCATCAGTGATTTCTATTCAAGCACTGTTGGAAAATTCTTAATTGGTATTGGACTTAGTCGCGTCAAGCAATGGTATCACAAAGATGCCATCAGCAAAGTTCGCAAACAGATCCGCAAAGAAGGCGAAGCCGAAGATCTAATGGAAGAACTCAAAAAACAGCAAGAATATTTAAATTCTTGTAGAACAGCAAACTCTTCATACATATTCTCTACGGAAAAATGTGAGCAATGTGACTTTCGAAGTGAATTCAAATCAGTTATTAGATATCACAAAGTATTTCCTCATACGACCTCTAAAAAAGAGTACAAGTGCAATTATTGTCAATACTTGACTAAAGATTCGAAAGCGATAATCGAACATGTTAATTTATCGCATCAGAAACGTTGTCAAATTGAATTGCCGCAACAATTATACGATTGTCCCATTTGTCCATATGAATCTGGAGTTAAATCTAAGGCTGCTACACATATCGCCAAATGTGTAAAATTTTTTGTCTCCGAAAAGCTTTTGCTCAACAAAGATGACTTTTTCCCGACTATTACTCCGAAACCGATCACTCAGGAAGATATTAAAATATATGAAGCTACTTTGCAAGCGTTAAGGTTTGCAGCACTTAATCCTCAGACCAAGGTTCCTCAGATCGCTGGTCTACCACCAGGACTTCAACAACAAATGTACATGGTACAACAGCAACAATTAAGTAGAAATCCCGGTCCATCATTACCTGGAATCGGTCCTGGTAATGTCCAACCTGGTCATAATGTTAATGTGCCAGCTAATCGGCCTAATAAATCAAATAAATTCCGATCACACAACAACAACATGTTTCAATTCAATCAAATGAAAAATGTTAATGCACCACAATTGTATCAAATGTTATCCAATTCGCCTTCTACCGCTCAAATTCCTAATGCTCCAGCAAGTTTCTCTGGGATGTCCCCCGCTGCTCTAAGTCTGCTAAACAAGCAGCATCATCCAGCGATGCCAGGAAAATTGAACATGCATGCTAATCGTAATCCGCCATCGATCAATAATATGCCTACTAATCATAAAATGAATATGATGGCTAACAGGCCTGCTGTTAACCATAGTTCGATAGCTCCAAATCAAAAAGGTTCATTCGTAATGTGTGAAATATGTGATGGTTATATCAAAGATTTGGAACAACTCAGAACTCATATGCATTGGATTCATAAGGTTTTTTTCTACTTTCTTGCTCGTTCCTTTTCTAATTTAAAATTTTTTTTCATTTCAAGGTTCGAATACATCCAAAAATGTTAGCTAGTAGGCCTCCACTGAATTGTCAAAAATGTCAGTGGCGCTTTTTTACTGATCAAGGTCTCGAAAGGCATTTGTTGGGAGCTCATGGTCTTGTGACGTCCAATATGCAAGACATGGTCAATCAAAATCAAGATGGTGGCAGATGTACGATTTGTGGTAGAGTTTTCACTTCCAAATTAGTTACACATATGAGCCAGGTATTTAGACCAATTTGGTCATGATCAAAATTTATTAATTTTTCTTACAATCAATAGGCTCATAAAATCAATCTTAAACCTGCTCATCTTTCATATAAATGTACTGTCTGCTCGGCAACTTTTAATCTTTATCGTTTGTTTGAAAATCACGTTTATATGGTTCACAGTGGGTCAGTTAAACGGAACAACACAGGAGATGAAGCAAATCAGCCACCGAGAAAAAAAACAGCCTTGGATTTAGCTGCTACTAATGGCAACTGAATCTTAACCGAATCATCAAAAGCCTTCATATTTACAACCTATGAGCTTTGCATACAAATTCGATTATCGGAATTCATTTTAAACAAAGAATTTAATATTTTATATCGAGACATCATCAAAATTCCAACCTTTAACAATTTTATAACATCATCATCATCATCATCACTAATACTAATTCGAATAATTAATAATGATTGTTTAACTGATTTTCATATTGAATTTCAAAGAAATTATGTATAAAAAAAGATCGAAAATAGATTGAATATTTGTAAATAGCATAAACCCAATATTGAGTCTTCAGCATCATTCTGCAAAACACAAGATCATGGAAAATTAGAAGTCCCCGAGAAAAAAATCTGGGCTTGAATTAGCACTCGCCAAATGAAATAAGTACAATGACCAGCTAACAATTTTGTAGCTTTAAATTTTGTTGCTATATTTCATAAGATCACTGACAAGACTAGCCTGTCTTCTAGGGTTTTTTCTTTACACTCGTTGAAGTCGTTTCAAAATTTATCCTGGACAAAAAAAAACGAAATGATTTTATCAAAGGAAAAGGAAACTCAAAAAATTTCTAATATATGAGAAATAAAATTGAAATTTTCAAATTTTAAATATAAAATTTCTAAATTTTTTTCCTCAATTCAATTTTCGAACAATACCTGATGATCATCTTGAATAAAGTGAAGTATTTTGATTTTTAATTCGTTTTTTTTCCGATCTCTATTTAACCTTTACTTGTTGAGCTTGATTTTTTTTAAGAAATTTATCGATTCCTTTTTGTAGGATCCCAAAATTGATACCATCCGGAACTAGAATACTACAAACATTGATTCGTTCTAGATCGACAATGTTTCGATTCTCATCATCATAGAAAATCATCTCATTCAATTCGTAACCACTTTCTTCTTTGATTTTTCCGATATGCGAAGTTTTTCGGCCGGGATATATTTGTTTGAAATCAATCCAACAATCCCAATCGAATAATCGTATCAAATCGTTAGCCTCTTCGATGCAACTTGTTCTGATATTCGTTTTGGAGATTCAAAAAAAAATGGGGGAAACAAATTAGTTCTGAGTGAATTTGATTATCATCATTTTTTTTTGAATCTTGAATAAATCAAACCTCGATGCAACACCAATCCGATATCCTAACGATTTCAATCGTCTCATTATTTCTGTTGATTCTGGATATGATTCAATCACTCTATTGAATGCATCATAGACTTTTCCGTTGCTAAAACAAAGCGAATTAGTTTGAATTGAATTTGAAAAGCTAAAAATTCGATCAATTAGAATAGACGAAACCTTTTTCGGAAAGGCGGTGAGACATGTGTATCGACCCAAAACGGCCAAAGTGTATAGTCTAGGAATCGAATTCGAGATGAATCAAGAATAAGAGATTGATCGCGATTGCGATTTCACTTGCCTAGATCAAAAATGAAAATCTCGAGACCTTGAATTTTTTTGTCCATCTTAGCATTATTATTTTTTTTTGTTCGAAAAATTACTCCATTGATTACATCATCCGATTAGGATAGGCGAAATGATTAGAAAATTAGCTACTAGATGACAGTGGTGGCTGTTTTTTCAAAAAAATTTAAATTTTTTTTTACACCCGCTCTTCCGCTTCAAGAGGGGTGAGAGAAAGAGAGAGAGAGAGAGAGAGAGAGGGTTCGATTCTAAGGTTTCGAATTCTTCTCCGATAATGATCAATGTTTAAAGAGAATCTAAGTAACGACTTAAACAACTAGATTGAGATTGAGAAATCGAATTCGAAAATTCGAATAGAGAAAAACTAGTTATTTTACTTGGAAATCATACCGAAAGATTGCCGGTGTTTTAGATTGAACAATCTTCACCGACATCATCATCATCATCATCATCAAGACCATCGACAAGATGATCATCATCATTCGACGATGATGATGATGATGATGATGATGATCGACAATCTGCCGTTTCGGATTTACTTTTTTTTCAAACAAAAAAAAAATATAAAAAAAAGAATCAATCGGTTGAAAATCAAGAAAAACTGCCAATCGAGAAAGTTTATGGCATAGCACAAACCAATGTAAGACAGAAGACAAATCAGAACCAGAACTTGTCTTGCTTGTCTTCAGCGATAGGATTCCTTGTTTTTCATCTTAACAATAGATAATGATTGTTGTTGTCGGATCACAAAAAAAAACTCTTTCCGCAATGATTGAAAGCATTGTCTAGAGTCTCTCTCTCTCTCTCTCTCTCTCTCTCTCTCTCTCTCTCTCCTTAGAGTCTGCCATTTTGGAAATTGCAATTCGATTTTGCTTGTTTGAAAAGAACTCATTCGATTCCAAACAGAGATCAGAATTTATGATTTCGATCTAATAAATCATCTTTTGTTTAGGCTGTTGTTTCGATCTCGACTGTTCCAATCGATTCATTCCGATGATTTGTCTAGATTTCTGTTTCGAGACAGAGATTAGCTAGAAATAAATCGAAATGGATTATTAGCTTAGATTGAAAACGGAAATTGGCTATGGAAAATCCTCTCGATGATTGGGTAGAAATTCAATTGATTCAGATTATGAAAGTGTCCCAGATCAAACTGCCCAAATCCAAATCAAATCCGTTTGGTGTTGCGTAATCTCATATTTTCTCGCTCTCTCTCTCTCTCTTTCTCTTACTCACTCTGCTATATAGAATGATGTTTCAACAGCGAAATCTTTTCCTTTTCTAATTTATTGAAAATAAAAAATAAATAAATTTCATACGAAACCTACGCGTTTTTATAGATTATTTTTGATACATCTCTCTGTCTATTTATCTTTCCTTTCTCTCTCTCTCTCTCTCTCTCTCTCTCTCTCTCTCCAATAATTATTTTACTTAATTTAGTTTTCGATGATAAAATGATTTCCTTACTTAAAAAAAAAAAGAAGATTCAATTCAATTCTTTAGGGATAGAGAAAAAATTTCATAACGAAAACGAGAATAATCATCGAGGATGACGATGCGTATGATGATGGTGGACGATCTCATCGCAAAGTACTCGAAAGCGATTCAAAAAAAAATTATATGAGATTATCGAAATAAAAAATTAAAACGAAATAATAGCTAAACTTTCTTTCTCTCTCCGCCAAAAAGATTTTGTACTTTCAATTCTTTCATTTTCATTTCAAACAAACACTAATACTAGAGCTTACCGAAACTCATTCTTTCGAGTTTCGATGTTTTTGTTGGCTCTCATCTCTTCTAACCTAATCAAGAGAATCGAATACGAAATTCTCGATGATCTAAACAATCATCATCATCATCATCATCACCATCACCGAAATCAGAATTCAAGCAGGTTTAAGATAGTGACCAGAGCAGAATACAACAGGTGGTAATACAAACACTCACACTACACACCGAACCTACCTGTAACCACACGCACACACACACACCTATACCGAACCGAGGATTGTTTGAATTGTCGAATGAACAAAAATAGAAGAGAAAACTGGCTTTTTTGTTTCTTTTTTTTTTTTTTGCTAAATCTTCTCTCTCTCTCTTTCGTTCTCGCTCACTTGCTTGTTTGTTTGGTTCACGTTTTTGGTTGTTTGAGGTAATTTTAGGTTTCAACTTATCGGACTAGAAGAAAAACTGAAATCTCTTCTTAACTGATCTCGAAATCATAAAACGATTTCTAAATTCTATCTAGATTTATTTGACTCTTCTTTTCTTGTTGAATATCTCTGTATTTCATCTGAACACAGTTCATCTGGTCTCTGGTCTTAGAATTCCGAATGCTTAAATCTTTCTCTCTCTCTCTCTCTCTCTTTATTCAACAAATCTTTTTTCGATCTTACTTCAATCGAAAGACTTAATTCATTCCATCACACCTAACAATGAGAGAATCGAACATAGAAAAAAAAACCAGACGAACATTGAAGATAAAGAATGTCTACAACAAGAGGCAAAAGAAAAAAGCTCTTTATCCATTCGGTTATGCTGGTGATGATGCAGTTCGGAGGATGTGTGTGAGTGTATGTATCAGTGTGTGCGGTTGTCAAGATTCTTTCCAGGCTACCTGTTCGAGAGCTTTTTTTTTTTGGCTCGTATATTTGTATGGAGTTCATTAAAACAAATTCAAAAATGAAAAAAAATACTAAAACTAATACTAATAATAATGATAATTTGAATCTAGTAGACAGGTAAGGAAAGCAGATAGTTTCGAGAGATGGAGAGAGAAAACAAGTCAGTGAAGCATCAAACATTTCGTCCTGTGCCCCCCCTCCTCCATTTACCAATTTTGATGTGAATTTTCGTTTCTTTCGAAACAGAGAAAAGAAACGAAACTTACCTTAACAGACGCACCGATAGTGAAGGAGAGAGAGAGAGAGAGAGAGAGAAAGGAAAACGCGATGGAAAATCATTGTCCAGATTACTTGTTATACATTTAACATCTTACATTTTACTTTTTGTTTCCTTTTGAAGCAAAAATAATAATAATAAAAAAAAGAAGAAAAGAAAAGAAAAAGGTGAGAAAGAAAGAAGGCGATTTCTTTATTTTTTTCCACAAATAAATGTTAAAAAAATAAAATAAAAATTTCTTTTTACTTTGGATCAAAATCATTTGATCTCTCTCTCACTCTCTCTCTCTCTCTATCTTTCGATTCCTAATCATCAGCATCGGCAGCAATCATAAGTGTTGTTGGATTGTAGGATCATAATCGTAGAATCCGAATCCTTCCGAACCATTGAATTGGTCATCATCGAAGATCAGATGATAATTTTCCGTCTGTTTTTGATCTGTATCGTTCACCATTTTTAATCCACTTATAATCCGAAAAGAATTCTCACCGTTTCTGCAATCTAATCGAATCTTAAAATCTCGATGCTGCTGCTGCGGATGATGATGATGATAATGACTATGATGATGGTGATGATTTCGATAAGTTCTCTTTGAAAACAAAAAAAAATCTCTTTTAATAAAATTCGACTAGTGATAATGTTTCGATTCTGATCGAATCAAGCCATGAGATAATTGTTTGGATCGGAAGTGATCTTTCTTTGCTTCTTTTCAAAAGAATCATTGAAACGATTCGAATTTGTGTAATATTAATTTGAATTTGTGATATGATGTTTTCGATTCGTGAAGAAGATCCGAGATGTTCAACAATACCTAATCGAATGCAATAAATTTCATAGATTTCGTTCAAAATTTTCTTCGTTTCTGGATCTAAAACATTCTAGTGATTTCATTGCTCAAAGTGCAGTACGACGGACAAAAGCGGAGCAACAAATCTTTGATATTTTTGTTTTTTTTTGGTTCTCGAAGAGATCTTTTACAATTTTTTTTACGACGATCTTTTGTTTGTTTTTTTTTTTTTTTGAATTGAAAATTCTCAACAATCGAACCGAACGCCATTGTTCGATGATGATTGATGCAAAATATTTGATTGTAATCAATGTCTCCACTGCTGGTCTCCAAGATGATGATCTTGGTAGCGATGAAGAGGAGGTTATTCTTTTCGCCTGGATGGTTATCGATACCACACGATGTGAGGTAAGATTTTCTCAAGGATGCATTCGGGAGAGAGAGAGAGAAAGAATTGAACTAAATAATTATCTCAAAACTAATTGATTCGATAATGGCCATATTGATTCATTTGATGAAGGAGATTGATATCGAATCAATAGCCTTCATCAACGAAAGAGATTGAGAACAGAGGATTGATTGTTTGAGAACAGAAAAAATTAGCAAATAGATTTTGGAATCGAAACAAAAAACTAAAAAAAAACAAATATTGAATATGAGATGTTTAAGAGGAAAAGGAAACGATGTTGAATGATCAATCCAAAAGCAACCAAAGATCTACATAGTGAATGGGAGTGGGAAAAAATCATTCAAATCCTTCGGAAGTGCTAAATTAAATCAATCAAAAATGTTTTTTTCTTTTTTTTTTTTTTTTTTTTGAAGAAAAAATTTTGAAGGTTAGCCAAAAAGAATCGAGGTCTGTGTTGTGTTTGTGTGTTGTATTGTTGTTTGTCCGATTTCCTTTTCCTTTTATTATAGTAATTTGAAAATTTTTAACTAACTTAACGTTATTGTTTTTTTTGAAATTTTTTTTTTTGATTTAAAATCATTCCGATTCTATGAAAGATTCTCGAGAAACGTATTGAATATGTTAGACCTAAGAACAAAGATATCAATGATAATATTCTTTCGGAGATGGTCAAAGATTCTTATCGAATCACTGGCGAGAAGATTAAATTCGCATCGACCCTAGAGAATGTCATCTATCAGGTTAGTGATTTGCGAAGAAATCAAACTTTTTTTCCCAAATTTTTCCCCATTGGAATTTTTCAATATTAATCTTTGTTTTTTTTTTTTTTTTTTGAAATCGATCAAAAAGCTAAACAATTACATCAATACTCATTTGATTGTCGATAATAACAATCATGATCATCGTGTTCATGATGGTCGTTTTCATCCGAATACCATCGATCAAGGACAATTTGATGGTAGCATCAAAACAACATCGTCATCATCTGGAATCGATGATGATGGCTCATCACCGACTTCGATAACGTTGTCATCATCAATTAGCAACGGAAACGATCCGATCGAGATCGAAACGATGAAGATTGAAAAAAATCGTATGCTAACCTCACCATCACCGCTGACCTCCTCATCCACATCATCGTTGATTATCGATAATCTAGATCATCATCATATTCCATCGTTGTTCGCAACGAATCCCCTTAACAATCGAAGCGATTTAGACAATCGAAACGATTCGTTTCAAGAGAAGCGAGCAAAACGATTCAATCAAATCTATTTGATTACCGATGGTCAAGAGCATCTACGTCAAGTGATTCATCCAGAATCGATGAAAAAATCTATCGAATTACCGGAATATTTTTATAAATTTTTCGATCTTCGAAAAGAGTTTCAGCAATACTCACATTGCAATGAGATCAAATCGATCGATGATATGTTGAAGTTTTTGAACACAACTGAATCGAATGAAAATTCTTCAAAATCTCAACAATTCTCTACAATGAATCAACAAAATCTTTCAACAATTTGTGGTGATGAAAGTATCGAGAAAAATTGCGATAGTTTCGAAGAGATTCCAAAAGAATCGGATGATAATCTTAATGGTCGAGAGGAGAGATGTAACATTGATCAAGATTTGATTCGAAACAAATTATCCAATATGGCCTCGATCATCATTCGAATGATCACCGATGGTGAGTGTTCACTTGAGCAGACATTGTCTATTTACGATGAAAAGATTTGCTTTCAAAGTAGCGAGATTCATCATTCATTCAAAATGACAGGTCGAGATTTTGGGAACGTAAATCACAAATAATTCGATCCTTTTTTTTTTGTTTTTTCAGTATTGTATTTCCAGACTATTGATCTGGTGATAATTTCTTGAATAATATCCCCTTAGATCGTCTCTGAATCCACTTGAATCACTTTTCATTTCCGCTTCCATTGTCTCGAACTCGTTCGACTATCTCTTTCGAACGATAGCGATTGTTTCTCTCTCTCTCTCTCTCTCTCTCTCTCTCTCTCTCTCTCTCTCTCTCTCTCTCTCTCCTATCTCAGACATAACTAACTCGGAATCGAAGTAATGATTATTTTGGTCTAGAAAAAAAAATCTCGAAATAACCAATTCAATATCTCGAATCGAATATCGATCGTTAAAGATGAATTGTTCAAAAAAAATCGATTTCAAATTATTGCGAATTCGTTTGATTTTTTTTTCGAAAAAAAAAAAAAAAATTTTAATTTTTTTCAAGAATGAAAAGAAAACAACACAGACAAGAAATGTGCTCGATGAAATTTTTATTTTTATTTTATTTCTCTCTCTCTCTCCCCCATTGTTTCGATGTGATGGGATTGTAAATTTTGGCCACTGGTCATCTCTCTATTAGCACCAGCATTATTATCGAAAACAATCCTATCTCATTCTATCTCGTTGTTCATCTCTCTATTTGTTGTTTTTTTTTTTTTTTTGAAACAAACAAAAAAAAAATGAAGGTTCCATTCAAGGTTTATGATATAGCGCTATCCATACGATCGTTATGATCATCATCCGATTCCATCAATAATAATTAATTTTTTTTTGTTTTCTGCTTTTTTTTGTGATTATTGTCTGCCCCAAGAGAATAGTTTCTTTCTTTGGAGATTTTTTGATGGAAAATCTAAAAATATTTCAGCTTTGATCTGGAAAAAAAATCATGAAATGAAAGTTTGTGTGAAAAGTTTTTGATTGATTAGATCGAGATGCCTACGATCTTAGGTTATCGATGTTTTTCTTGATTCTTGATCAATCGAAACAATGAAACTTATTGATTTGGAATGAGGAACTTATTGCTTTGAAAAGATCTTTTCAAGTTCATCCTATATAACTGATTGATTTCTCTTTCTTTTTCTCTCTCTCTTTTGAAAGGTCATAAGTTCAATGAATTGCAAATAATCAATGATAAATTGGAGCCAGGAATCTGGTAAAATAATAAACCTATTGAATCAATCATTTGATTTAGATTTTTTTTTCATTCTCTCTCTCTCTCTCTCTCTCTACCCCCTTCCCCACCAACTAACCTTTTTTTCATAGCAGTAAGAATGAGATCATCGATAATAATACTGTGATCAGAGCAAGAGGTCTACCTTGGCAATCTACCGATCAAGATATTGCTAATTTTTTCAAAGGATTAAATATTGTCAAGTTAGCATTTCTATTCTACTCTGTGATTAAAGAAGTTTGAATAAACTAATTGAAATCTTGATTCTTATAGAGGTGGTGTTGCTCTCTGTCTAAGTGTACAAGGTCGACGTAACGGTGAAGCATTGGTTCGATTCGTCAGCCAAGAGCATCGAGATTTAGCATTGAAACGACACAAACATCATATTGGATCCAGATATATCGAAGTTTATCGAGCAAGTGGTGAAGATTTTCTAAATGTTGCCGGAGGTAATCTTCGTATCGAGATTGAACTTTCTAAAGCTCTATTTTTTTCAAATGTTAAAATTCTTATCGATTCGATCTTTTTCAATCATTTTCGATATGATTAAGGTAACAACAATGAAGCACAAGCTTTCCTTTCGAAAGGTGGCCAAGCAATTATACGGATGCGAGGATTGCCGTACTATTGTACCGCTCAACAAGTGGTCAGTGACCAATCATTTGATTACAAAAAAAATATTTGAATGCATTAATCTAACGAACCATTCCAATCGAATCGATTAGATTGAATTCTTTGCAAACAATGAGAAATGTGAAGTGATGCATGGCGAAGAAGGTGTTCTGTTCGTTCGCAAACCGGACGGTCGACCGACTGGAGACGCTTTTGTACTGTTCGAAACGGAAGACATCGCTTTGAAAGCATTACAAAAACATCGCGAATCGATTGGCTATCGTTACATTGAGCTGTTCCGAAGTACAACTGCTGAAGTTCAACAAGTAAATGTTTCTCGATCTTTCTTGTTGCTCGATTAGAATGCTGAGCTAATCGAGATTAGCGAAACGATTGTGTCGATTCTTTATGATATTTTAAGCTAGAAAATTCTATAACTGTGTTCAAATTTAATTGTAGGTTTTTAATCGAAACATGGATTCAAGATTATTCGATTTGAATCAAAGAAATTCGATAACATCACAACATCATAGTCAATCAGCATCATTAGCTCAATCATCGAAATCATTGTTGCCGACTGCAGCATTGATGAGCCAATCGTTGATCCATCATCGTCCATCTCATATCGCTGCTTCGTTAGCGAATTCTGGATCGCGTAAAGATTGCATCAAACTTCGCGGTCTACCCTATGAAGCTCAAATCGAACAAATTTTGGAGTTTCTTGGTGAACATTCACAAAACATCGTCTTTCAAGGTGTTCATATGGTCTATAATGCTCAAGTTAGTTCAGATAGAAATCGAGATGAGCTCTTATTTGCTGGCTTTTTTTTTCCAATCAGGGACAACCATCAGGCGAAGCTTTCATACAAATGGATTCGGAACAATCAGCTTTATTGGCTGCACAACAAAGACATCATTGTTTTATGGTGTTCGGTAAAAAACAACGCTATATTGAGGTTTTTCAATGCTCAATCGATGATATGAATTTGACTAGCGGTGGATTCAACAACGCCCTACGTCCACTACTCTCATCAGGTAACTTAGCTCGTTATTTTTGACAAAGGATTCTAATCTCTCTCTCTCGATTGATCGCCGAAAAAAAAGCTACACCATTGTTACCAGCACCGTTTGGAGCGTTTTCTTTCGGTCCGAATCCGCACACTGTGACAGCAGCGGCAGTTGCTGCTTCGAGCGTCCAACAATCGGCATCAATTCTGTCGCTTAACGGAAATGGTGTTCCATTCTCACAAACCGGTAGATTACCTCCAACAGCAGTCTCTTACGGCACATTCAATCCAAATCCATTCAATTTGATTTACTGGCCTTATCCATCGCCACCAGTTTCGCCAACCGCATATGCATTCACAACAGCCCACCATCATCATCATCATCATCAACCATCGCCAACGATGATCAATCTGCGAGGTCTTCGATGATCGAGATTCGAACGATGTGCAATATCGAAGCGATAATTGACATATGAATCGAAACTCCTACGAATAATGCTGAAATGATTCCTATTGACAATATCGAAACGACTATCGACAGAAAATAGTTGTGATATATTTGATGATGTTTCCTACATCTGGACTGATGCTCGATGCTCACGTCAGAGTCCGAATCAATCCGGATTTTAATTCATTTTCAAATTTAATTAATCATTTACAAATCAAATTCCAATCGATTCGAATTGAATCTTTCGATTTGAAGAAAAAAAAAATGAAATAAAACTAATATAATATTCGATAGAAATTTAAAAAAAAATTCAAATTAAAAGTTAGATAAAAAGTTATGTTCTTACGTAACACTAGATAGCGTGATAATTATCTCTGTGTGATCTGTGATCATATGTTCGAGAAAAGAAAGATTTTTTCTCTAGGTCCCTAATCTCAATTGATCGACTGTGAAAGGATTTTGAATTTCGATGATCTGATTCAAGATCCGAATTTGAACCGAGAAACGATGGAATCGAATGAGTTTCAAAATTTCAAAGTTATTATACGATCGTTGCAGAATGTCAACGAGAAACGATTGTGGTCAAAAAAATTTAAAGATTTGGCAAATTTTTTTGAAGCATTGAAATCTACTGGGATCAGTTCATCGAATCGTGATAGGTTTGATTGTTTACGATTGAAATCACTATGATTTCTCTATTTATCTTCATCTTTTTCTCTCATAGATTATTCGATGAGACTCTACAATTTTTGGAGAAAATTTTCGGCCAAAAACTTTACAAACCGACCATTGAGAATTTGATCGATTTAATCTATGCCTTTTTCGAGCTCATCGACAACAATGGCTCCATACAACATGAATTTTTTGCCTGGCTATTCAATACCTATTTCGATAATGTCACTAGCGATGAGAACAAATTGATAATATTGCAATGTTTGGCGACAATAATTGAATCGAAAAAGTTTATTCACGCGGATAATTTTCATTACATTCAAATACGATTGAAAAAAGCGTTAGAATCGACCAACAATGTTGAGATTGTTATTCGCATCTCACAATTGATGATCATCACCGGTAAACGTTGTCCGAATTCCTTACGAGCACACATCAAAAATTTGATTGATATTCTTCTTGGCTGGTATATCGATGGTCAACAAATGATGATCACAATCGAATTGATCGAAGATGTTCTCGATTCGTTGGATATCCGTCACAACATACCATTCTCTTTCATTCTTCTCAGTCAATTTATGGAGGATTTTGAAAAATTTTTCCTCGAGCTAATCAACAATCTATCTGCATCGGAGAATGGTCTTCGTAACGGATCGAATCGTTCGATGGCCGCTAAAAACCTAGATCAAACTCTCGATTCACAGATCCATAAGATGACTTTGAGAATTAGAATTTTTGTGCTGTTTTATCGGAAAATTTTCATCGAAAATCGTAAAGCACAATTTGAGATGTCGAATCTAAAAAATCAACCGTTTGCGTTCTGTTTGAATGCGATCAAAGTGATTACCAAAGTGGTCCTTTCATTACAATCATTAAGTGACTTAGTTATCTACGATGAGCTACTAAGTGAATGCAATAGATGCATACCGGTTCTGATCGAAACGATACCAATGTTCGGTGATTCCATTTATTTCGATCCTCGTTCGTTGGAATCGACATTATTCTCCTATTGTGATATTTTTCTCTCGATTCTTGATGAATCGACAAAATCGAAAAAATTACTAATCAATTCGTTGATTTTTTTACGAATGGTTGTGAAGATTTTCAATGAAAATCTCCCCACTAATTTTGTTGAGAAATTGTTTCAAAAAAAATTCCAATCGATAAAATTCATTCTGGATAAATCGATTCAAACAAATTTCATACAACTATATTATTCCATTCTCAGAATCAAATCAGTCTCGATTTTGGATCAATGCTATAAATTTATATTGAAAAATCTTCAATTATCTTTCGCTTCGTTGATTAAATCCGATAGCGATGCGATCAATCCGATTATCGAGGAGAAGATAATCTTGAAGAGAATTTTCTCAAACGAAGAGCTTGGGATCGATATCGAGAGTGATCTAAATCGAAACCAAAGCTCGATATCGATCTATATTGATCTACTTCTTTTGGCCGAAATCGCCAACACCAAACACACATTGATTGCAATGCTTGCGTTATCACCGAATTTCATCGAATTGATGCTCTATCATCTCAATCTATCGAGCGAATGGTTACTAAATAATTATCCATCGCTCTTTAATTCGATGCTTTTTCTTTTCATTTCGTATTGTAAAAAACATCATTGTTTCATCTCACAAAGCTCATTGTTCGCATCGAATTCGAGCCCAATACAATCGGATCCAATATCACCATTGTTCGATTTGAATCCGCATTCGATCGGACAATCGGAAAGTGTCGATAGATCTAAAATCAATCAATTCGATTCGAAACGTTTCCAAGCAAACTCTCATGCAAGCAATTATTTTGTAGATATTCTTCAAAAATTAATCTCAATTTTATCGGTTGAGAAACTACCAAGCAATTTGATTCTACTCTGTCTTCGTTTAATAGAAGAAATGATTCAATCATTCAATAAAGCTACTGCCAAAACAGCGATTCTGATTAGCCAGCCAGAATTCATCAATCTGCTCGTAATCGTCTCGGAATATTCATTCGCCAATCATCAAGAGATTTGTCAATCAACTTGCGAGATTATGCGAATTCTCCTATCGCTTATCGATGACTCTGATCTCTTTCGATTCGTTCCAGCTTTAATCAAATTTCATCGAGCTTTCGAAACAAATCTTCCTCAAACTAATGTTATGATTCAAAATTCTTTTCTAAATCTTTCCGCCTATCTACCTCATCATTTGAAAGCGATCAAATCGAAATTAAATAATCATTTCTATTCGGTACACAACGAAATATTTCTGCATCCAGAAGAGATTCATTTGGCTTTGATTGGTTTGATGAACAAACAACCATTGGAGAATTTCACCGATTCAGCATTCAATGTTATTATTGAGTTCATTCAACAAGGAACAAAATCATTGGATTGGATCGTGCGAACATTCTACACTGTATTCGATTTTGAACGATGGAAAATACCAAGCCACATTCGTTCGAAGATCAATTATCATCAAATCATTTCGATCAATCAGAAAAACTCTTTGGATGTGTTCAAAAGCAATTACACCACAATGATTTTTTGGCTTTGCTATGAATTCGTACAGTTTTGTATAAAAAATCGTTTAAAAACACCATTAGGGAAGCCTCAAAATACTTTCACCGAAATTGAATCGATAATCAAAATGTTTATCAACGAGATGACCTCGAACAATCGAGATAGATTGATGGTTTTGAATGGCGACAAACATAATGCGGTCCGCATTCGAATGTTATTGATGATTTTGGATAATTTCGAAAAACTTATCTACAACACCGTCCACGGTGATAGTCTACTTCTTTATGCTCCATCAAAATCATCGAAATTATTCTTCAATAAGAACAAAGCGACTTGTTCCGAATGGATCAATCGTAATCGTAGATCGATTATGGTTTTGGCAAGAAAAATATCCCAACCAACCACGGTGATACATCATGGACAAGAGTTGTTGTTGACTTTTATGAATGATCGAACTTTATTCACTGTTGATGAGATTGAATTCATTTTGTTGTTGATGATTGATGCTTTGATTAGCTTGAAAGCACCGGATACAATCATGAACTATTATATCTGGGCCAAAAAGTATTTGAATGTGAAGCTCTCGTGGATCAAAACGGCGATCGAGGAGGCGAGTTATCACTATGAAATCGCTTTGAAACAATATCACGAATTGCTTCAAGCAAAAATACGAAGCACCGATGCTGGGATTAATCAAAATCCATTGAATCTGGTCAAATCAAACAAAAACTTTCAATGCACCAACTATACTGTTGCATTTTTTAGACGAAGAATTTTGAATTGCTTAATGAATCTAGAAAGCTATGAATCAGTGATGGAATGGTCATCGAATATCGAACAAAATAGTACTAATAATCTCTTCAGTTCGAATATTGATTACAGTTATTTACGATCGATGAACACTTTCGATGTTTTCGATCCTTGCATTCAAACAAATCTTGAATCAATCGATTGTTTAAAACAAGAACTCCTTTGTGATATCGAATTTAGCTATCATCGGATGCAAAATCGTCTCGTACATCTCTCGAAAGAATTCTATTTCGATCGATTCTCTGAATTCCGTTCGAATGGATCTAGAGAGAAAATTGTGAACGAAATCAATGATTTGATCCAGAATCAATTACATCCAATGTTAGTTTTATTCAATCTATCTGGATTCTGGTCCAATGATGATCTATTGAATTTGCAAAAAATCGCCTTCCAATTACGTTCAATTATCACTAGAGATAATTTTACATCCGCTTCGATTCACAATTTTTGTCATCTCAATATCGATTCTGATCTCGATCATTGCATCAATACTCTGTCTTGGTTTAGAATTTTCCAAAGATTAATAAATCTTGACGATGAAATGGGATCAGATGGCAGCAACAAAAAAACTTTCGATGAGCTTCTATTGAGATCTGCATCGAAAGCAAGAAATACGATGAATTTTGATCTAGCACAAGAATTACTATTTCAATACGCACAATCAACGATCAAAATGGTTCCATCTAAACCGGAAAAGATTGATCCAAAATTTCTTTCGGATTTAATCGAAGAACTTCTACAAAGACAATCGTTAGCATCTTCAGCATTGAATTTTTGTTTCGAAACATCGAAACTTTTTCATGCCACTAACACCAACATCGATCATTCGATCGATATTCTCTTGAAGACACTTAATTATTCGCTAGAAAAATCGGCCGATATGGAAACCACACTACCAACTGAATTGTCTGCACGAATGTTTTTGAAATTGGCCAAATTTATTCAAATCGATTCGAATAGCTGCGATAGTTTTGAATTTCATCGTCTACAACAACAACCGCAATCAAAATTAATTGATGAGAAAATTGTTTGTCTCAAAAATTGCGCTCATAACGAGAATGTCGTAGGTAAATTGATGCTATTGGCTGTGAATATTTGTCCATCGTTCGCAAAATCATGGTACAAGCTTGGCGATTGGAGCTATCGATTAGGAATGAAACTAATCGATAATGATGATGATGATCGACAAGGCTCATCGAATATCGCCAAAGACAAACAAAACAACATCATTGAATTCTATAAGTTAGCGGCGAATTCTTATATGAAATTCTTACACATCAGCACCAACAAAGGATGCGAAGATGTTGATGCAACGCTTCGATTGTTACGATTGATTTTGAAACATGCACCGGAATTGCGTGAAATTCTTGAATCTGGTCTACGAGAGACACCATCGAAACCTTGGAAAAATATCACCTTACAATTGTTTTCACGTTTAAATCATCATGAACTCTATGTTCGTCAATCGATCAGTGAGCTTCTCTGTCGGATCGGTTCCGATTCTCCACATTTGGTTATATTTCCGGCAATCACTGGTCTTCTTGATGATCAAATTAAATCTAAAAATTATGATTACACTTCAACAAAAGAAGAGGAAGAGTATGATGATGATGATGATGAATGTTGTGATAGTATCGAACAATCTTTGGTTAAAAATTGCTATGCATCACTTTTGGAAACTCTTAGTCAACAGGATCCAAATTTAATTTCGCAAACAAAATTGTTTGTTCATGAACTAAGACGTATCACGGTTTTATGGGATGAGCTTTGGATCGGAATCCTTCAGCATAGTTTGAATGAAGTTAAAAAACAAGTGGAAGCTTTGGAGAAAGAGATCGAAACGACCAAAAACAATGCGAATCTTTATGAAAATGAAAAGATTTTGTTCATCAAAGAGCAGCATAATATCTTTTTCAGACGAATACTTTATTCGCTTAAATTGACCAATATGTTAACATCGGATCATCCTGAAACTCCACATGAGCAATGGTTTCAAAAGAATTTCACTCAGTCTATTAATCTTCTTATTCAATCCATTCAAAATCCAGAGAACATCAATGAACCATCGAATATCTTATATAATTATCAGAATCTTTTCGATACCCTACGGAAACGTTCAATGGCGGCTTTCAATTATCGATTTCAGATGCAAGAGATCAGTCCGAAGTTAGCACAATTATCAAACACTGTTATACCGTTGCCAGGAATCTATGATTCCAGTGTGACATTGAAAGGAATTTTCAAAACCGTTTTGGTAATACAAACTCAGACTAAGCCTAAAAAAATTGTTTTCATCGGATCTGATGGCCGAAATCATACCTATTTGTTCAAAGGCCACGAAGATCTTCATCTTGACGAACGGATCATGCAATTATTATCGATCGTCAACAAAATGACCTACAAACATCGTCCTAGCTCAATGAATAACAAATTGATTCTTCAAGCTAGACACTACTCGGTCACTCCTTTAGGAAACAAATCCGGTTTGATTCAATGGGTCGAAGGTGGCAATGCTTTGTATAATCTCTACAAAAAATGGCTTGTGAATCGAGACATATCTTTGGATGAGACTACCAACAAGCATGCAACAGGCGTCGATCTTTTCAGAGCTAAATTATTGAAGCATGGTGTTCTGAAAGAGAATCGTTCCGAATGGAATGTCGATTTGCTCAGAAAAATTCATTTGGAATTGGTTCGTGAAACTCCAAACGATTTGATCTCAAAAGAACTTTGGTGCTCCTCGATCAATCCATTTGATTATTGGAATCTAACTCAGAATTTTATCAATTCCAATGCAATAATGTCTGTGATTGGATATGTTCTTGGTCTCGGAGATCGTCATCTAGCTAATATTCTATTAGATTTGACTACTGGCGAAGTCATTCATATCGATTATAATATTTGTTTCGAAAGAGGCAAATCTTTGCATGTACCAGAATTAGTTCTTTGTCGATTAACCCAGAATATTATCAACGCATTGGGAATAACCGGTGTGGAAGGAAAATTCCGAATCTCTTGCGAGAACATTTTGAAAATTCTACGCAATGGTATGGAGACATTGTTGACGTTGTTGGAATCATTCGTCTATGATCCATTGATCGATTGGACCCCGGAACATGAGGAAGGTTTCACTAGTGCCATTTATGGGGGTGCAAAAATTACCCAATTAGCTAATGAGGGAAAAATTATTCCAAAAAAACAAATGGAGAAAGAGAATCAAGATGCCATCGAACGTTTGAAGCAATTGATGAAATCGGTAGAGTTGCGCAACACTTGTTGGCCTAAAATTGGTCCAGATCAAATGGATAATTTGGAAATAATCACCTCGACCAGTAGTGATCTTAATGTGATGAAGAAAGATGCGGCAACGGACAATAGAGCCATATTGACCGCACATTATACCAATAGGCCAAACAAACGCAACGCTTACGCTCTTTCCGTTTGGAAACGGATCAAATTGAAAGTTAGTTGAAGAGCATAGAGTATTGAAGCAGAGTGTTGTTTCAACAATCATACCTTTTACTCGGAACTAAACACATCTCTATTCTCTTTTTCTTTTCCTCTCTCTATTTCTCTCTTTCTCTCTTTTTTATTGTATAGCTTGAAGGCCGTGATCCATATGCTAACAAACGTTTATCGGTCTCCGAACAAGTCAATCATATCATTAAAGATTCAATTTCGATCGAAAATCTTTCAAGAATGTATGAAGGATGGACAAGGTAATTGATTTGTTTGAACATTTTTTCAAATCCTTTCTCTTATTTATTTGATTTTGAAATTTTTTCACATCTCTTCCGTTCAAAGCTGGGTCTGAAGGATTTGCTACGAAATCGTTTCATTTTGATCGATTGCTATCGCATTAGAATTGTTTTTGTTATGTTTTCCGTCTGTAAAATATTTCAGTGCGAAAAAATTTAATAAAATTGTCGCTTTTTTCCATGTTTCAATTCACTACTTGATTCTTTTGAAATTTTAGTGTAATTACTGAAGAAAACTTCAACCCTTTTCATACCAAACCGATCTATGCGATTCATTGAATCTTTTGGCCTAGAAATTCTAGATATCCATCAATGGTTTTTGATATCGCTTTGGTGAACTACTTTCAATTTTGGATGAATCAATCGAGATTGAACTAGATTTATCTAGAGCAGATCATTACAATGAATTAATGTTTCGAGATTTTAAGACGATTGATTAGATAAAGAGATCGGTGGAGAGAAAGAAATGCGTTCAATTGAAGAAAACCTAATTGATGACAAGCATAAAATGTTCTCTATCTCTCTCTCTCTCTCTCTCCGTATTGCATCGATTTTTGATGCGGTTTTTCATGTGGTTTCACAATTGCAATCTCTTTTGTTTCGGTTAGCTAAAGAGAAGAAAGGAAAGAGAAAGTAGCCCGGAACTCTATCGAAAGCACACTGATCAATCGAATTTTGATTGATTGATTTTCGTTTGCTTCTATTCGCTCGATCCAATCACTAATGATCATCTGATCCATCATCATCGTCTTCATTCTTGAATCGAAAAAAGAAAGGCTAGAGTTTGAATGGAGAAAAAAAAATTTGGCCAGATAACATCGATAACAGCAATAGTGATAATGATCATTATTCTCATCATCATCATCATCATCAATAACATCGATTAGAATGGTAAACCATCTCATTGCATTCAAGGTCTTTTAAGATTTCGAACAAAAAATCTAACCCAACGATAGCATCTCAAACTTTTGTTTTCTTTCTAGCTCGATTTTCATGAGCGAATCCAGAACAATCTGCGATACTTTAGCGATGTTGAAATTAAGAAATATTTTTCCCTTTCTCTTTTTTTTTTATTCGAGATCATCGTGAGAAATGTAAAAGCAATGAGATCATTGTTGATGCTGTGCTATGTTATGCTATGCTAAGTCCTTTGATCGGAGAACTTATCCCATAAATCTAAGATCGATCATTTCTATAACGCATCACTATTATTGAAGGCATTATTATTAACGTTTATGGTGAATTTAGTACAAGGCCATTCAAGGTTTTTCATCTTTATCATCATCATCATCATCATCATCAGCAAAATCGTTTGAGATTTTAAAACGCAACCCTAAAAAATGAAAGAGTTGTACCCCTTTTGCCACACCTTTTTTTCCGGGTTCTATTGTTATCGGTCGATCAGGTTATTCACGATCGGATCCTTTCTAAACTAAACTCTCTCTCTCTCTCTCTCTCTCTCCTTGGCCCTAACTCTCTCTGATGAAAATTTATATTTGGGTGCAAAACATTCACTTTTGCTAAAAGCAAACATAAAACTTTGAGACTATTAGCTTTGAATGATCTTCTAAAATACCCGATTATTTATATTATCGATCTATCATTGATGGCGATAGATTTTGGAACATAATATTTTTTTGATACAACAACAAAACCAAAAAAATAAAAAAAAAAAGAAGAAGAAGAATGCTAGAAATTGGTTTTTTTTTTCTTCTCCAGATTAATCTTTCGGTCTAGCTTTCTGACTTTTTCTTTAGCTATGAAAATTTTGAGCGTCGAAGAATGGCGAGAGAAAATCTTCACAATTGTGTGATAAAAAATTTCAAAAGTTTGTAACATTGTAAAAATCTCGAATATCTTTTCGCTTGTAATCGGCCATAATTGTAATTGTTGTTGAACAAGGATTATCGATAGTTTTCAATCATTATATCTCTCATCGAAAGGATTACATCAATTGATTTGATTCGATTTGATTGAAAATTTTTGTTTGCAATCGTAATAATTAATTTCTTATATTTCAATATTGAAATTTCGTCATCACAAATTTTTACCGATCGATTCGAAGATAAAATTGGATTCGAAAATTTTATGGTCCATCAAATTTATTTCACCAATCAAATCGAAACAAACGTGTAGTGTGAAAAAGAAGAAAATCAAAAATATGGAAATGAATCTAAACTTACGGAAAACTTGCGCAGCGAATCAAAATGATTTTCGCTAAGTTATTTCGATCGCCATAGAAAAAAAAAAAACGAATGACAAATCTGGGACATTTGTAGCAATCGTACAAACCTTTCGATTCGATTCGATTCGTTCGGTACCGATTCATTTGACAAATGAAATAATTTTCACTCTTTTGATGATTTTTGATTCGTTTCTGTCAAAATGTCTAGCTTTCAAATCAAAGTTCTTTTTGTTAAGATGGACCAAATTATAATTTCTTTCAATGTTGTCTCTTTCTCTCTCTCTCTCTCTCTCTCTCTCTGTCTCTGGGTCCGTTCATCAATCCATCATTGCAATCTGCATCCAATGCATTCGGTTTTGGTGTTTTTTCTTTTTTTTTTTTTTTTTTGTTTTTCGCCATCACTTCTTTCATCTCATTTCTCTCATTCCATCTAAATGATCTCAATTTGAATCGAGAAGAAAATAATAATAATAAAAAAAAGAGGCGAAAGATTTCCTTGTATCCTTTTTTTTTTTTATTCGATTCGCAAAATCTAGGTCTCGGATGCTTGATGCAATCAAGCACACTAAGCAAGTATCGAGTGTTTGAGAGAATGTCTTGTGTTGGTGCGTGTGTGTGTGCTTAATGTTGAAAGTAAAAAAAAGTCTTCTTTTTCTTCTTCTTCTTCTTCTTCTTCTTGGAACCCTGCGGTTGGTGTGATGTGAAACCAACTGTCGCTGTCAGCCAGGTAGTCGCTATGCTTGAGAAAATCGATTGAATGTTTCGTTTCTTCACATCAACCAAATTGATAGACTTTTTTTTTGATGTCTAGAGAGAGAGAGAGAGAGAGAGAGAGAGAGAGAGAGAGAGATGTGAAAAGAAGATTTTGGTTCCAAAAAAAACAAAAAAAAAAAAAGCTGTTGAATTTAGAATCGATTGAATTAGAAGAAATAATTCGGACAAATAATTCGATTTCGATTTCCAGTTCGAATAAAGTTCAATTTTGAAGATGTTTCTCTCTCTCTCTCTCTCTTTCCGACTATCTCTCTCTTCTAAATCAAACCAAGAAATGACAAGCGTGGAAATTAATTAAGAGAGATTTTAAGAAAGATTTTGATCTTCTTCTTCTTCTTCTTCTTCTTCTTCTTCTTCTTCTTCTCCTTTTTCATTTGGATTAAACAGTGAAGAAAAAATTAGAGAAAATCAAATCGAAACCAGTAAATCAATTGAATACCCTTTGGTTTTTTTTTTGTTAAATTTTTTGCTAAATTTTTGATTTCAAATGAAGAATTTGTTCTCTCGATCTAGGTCAATCGAAGATGGATTCCAAGAAGAAAAAAAAAACGTTCGGCTTTGTGTTGAGTTTTTTTATTTCTTCGTATACAATCGAAGTTAGATTCGATGGTTAGATTCGGAGGATGGAAAAAAAAAATTTTTTATTTTTTATTTTTGCAAATTCTTAGAAATTTAACGGCTAGGATTTTTTTTTCTCGGGTTTTTTTTCCAAACAAAACCCAAAATCTATGTCACTAGGTCTTCGGAGGAAATTTTTCATCACTTCGATTCTCTTTAATTTTGATGTTAGTGTTTGAAAAAAAGAAAACATTTTGTACGGCAGATATTCAATCGATTTGATTTCGATCGATTTGTTCGGCGAAGAATTCGAAGCAATTCGTTAATGCAACGAGGATATATTTTTCGGATTTGTTTCGAGATCTCAAAATTGAATCAAATCAATAGAAATGCATAGATTTTGAAAATTTTTCCAATTGCAAATTGCTGTTGAATATTTTTCCATAATTTTTGTCGAAAAAAAAAATTTGATTTTTTTTTTTTTTTGGTACAGAAAATCATCCATTCTTGATGTTTGAAGATGAGAAATCGACAAAAAAAAAGAATTCTTTACTAATTAATTTTAAATTGAAAAAAAAAAATTAATTTCAATCACATTGATTCTATTACAATTTTCATTGTACTAACCTCGGATTCAATTCGATAGGCAAAAGTTCCAAAAATCGTTTCAAATATTCTAAAGATTTTCGAATTTCATCGATCTTTTTGAGATTAATCACTGGAGAGGGGGAAACGATAAAATCATAGATTATTAATTAGAAAAATTAATCAATGAAAAATTTTCACCTGAGACATCGGATACCATTTGATTGAATCTTTACAACAACAACTTTTTCTTCAAGGAAAAATCTTTTCCACATCGATTCGATAGAAAATTTTGGAACGAAAAAAAAAAATGGAATAAATGTTATGGAATGAAAAAGTGAATGAAAATCGCAACGAATAAAACTGATGATGTTATGATGATCGAGAGAAGATTTACAATCGAATAGAAACAATTCAAACAAGAAATTGAAATTGTTTAAAAAACGAGTATCAAAAGAAAATATATTTGATTTTGTTTCAATTTCCTGGAACACTCTAGGCCTACCTATAACACATGCCTATCTGTTCGCTATCTCTCCAACATCTACAACGCACACACACACACTCATACTTCTGTTCTATTCTAAGCGGTACCCAGAATTGATCCAGCCAACAATGTGTGCCAAACTAGCACTGTGTGTATCTAGCTGTGATGGAAGATATCGAAGGGAACCAATTGGATCGAATAGTATTCGATAGACAAATCTTTCACTCTACCACAACTCCACATACACAACCATTATGGAATTATTGGTCCGAAGAAAGGAAGAGAGAGAGAGAGAGAGAGAGAAAGAGAGAGAAAGGATCGGTCGATTACCGAAACCCGTTCGTTATCAAAAAATGTCAAACAAAATAAATTATCAAACCTAACTCTTTCGCAAAATGAGATGTGAAAAATGATGGAAGTGAAATTTTTTTTTTTTTTGGAGCATCAAACAAAAACGGGCTGGTTTTGTTAAGGATCGGTTAAATTTTCTAGTCTCTCTCTCTCTAACACAAACACACTCAAATACATCCTCGATCTTTACCTCTTCTTCTACTTCTTCGTTCTCAATGTTCGTCTTCCACAATCCTTTCGTTTTTTTTTCCTATTTTAATTCTTCGTCTCTTGTTTGAAGAGGAAAACAACGATCGCGCTGACAACGGTAACCCTCGCCCTTGATGGACAAATAAATTTTCGATTCGAATTCGGTGAATTCGGTACATTCTTTTCGGTACCATTCGGTTATGCTTCCATCAGAAATCTTTTCTTTTTTTTTTTTTAACACTAATCATTGATCTAGATGTTCAGCACCACCAGCATCATTAAATCTATTCATTGAGAGACACGAGTTTTGGTAATTTTATTTTGGATTTAATTTTGGATTCTATTCTCAAAAAAAAAAAAAAAAAAAAAAGATCAACAAAATCAAACAAGAATTAAATCTCTCACTTCTCTTCAAATCTTCAAAATCTTTTTTCCGATTCGATGTTTTTTTTTGGTTTCTTTTTGATGTTCCATTTTTTTTTTGAAAAAGAATCTTATAATTTTGTGCCAAAAATTCCAAAAAAAAAAAAAACTCAAACTCAATCCATTATTTAAAATCAACGAATCTTGAATTGAATCTTTCCCGATTCTCCATCAACACTATCAACAACACTATCATCATCATAATTGATGTTGGAAAAAGTTCATCTATTTTGAAGAAAGAACATCTAAACATGGATTTCATCATTTTAGCGAATTTTGATTTGAGATTCTCCACCCTTTGAAAAAAAAACTCTTCGAATACATTGCTCACTGTGCTCTATGTGGATTAAACAATACATTCTTCTCTATTCTTCTCTAAATGACCATCCATTTGACGATTGATAATGATAGTGTAGTGTTCTCAATTTAATCATCATCACCATCACCATCATCATCACCATCATCATCATCATCATTTAGTTATTCGTTGATGGATTTTATGCTCGATTTAATTCAATTAAGGATTCAATCCTTTTTTTCTCTGGTTTTTCGCTTATGCTAACACTGGTACTTTAGTGTCAACACAAAAAAAAAATACGGCCCATATTTATTGTTTTTTGTTTCAGAATGTGTTGTGAAATTTGTTTAAATCTAATGTTTTTTTTTTTTCATTCTGCTATGATTCTTCTTGTTTCAAATTTTGTCGGAAAGTTATTTATTCAATAATGGTGGATGAAAATTCTCTGAAATGCACCTAGAAGTGATCCAAAAGATAATCGTTTGTATTTTTTTTTTATCAATCCCTAGCTTGCTGAATGTGATGTTTAGATGAAAGTTTTTTAATTAAATTTATTCTCGATCACTTCTCGATCCACAACGATACAAATTGATTGGTGGAGAAATTTTCAAAAAAAAAAAAATCTTGACGGCGATAGAAAATTTTCTCCGATATTCAATTTTGTCCTTGACATACAAACTCTCTTCAGACCTTTATCTTTTTTGGGATTCTAATGAGAACTAGTGAAGGAAAAAAAAAACAAAAAAAAAGAAAAGAAGAAAAGAAAAAATCCTTTTCGACTCTCGATCCTCTAACTCTTTAGATAATCGATTCAATTATATCCAATGATTTTGAATCTTTTTTTTTTTTTTTTTGACTAGGCCAAGGTAATCCTTTGAAAAACGTTTCCCACCAAACTCTCTCAGTTCTAAAGATTAACATCATCTTAGCTTGGTTTTGATTCGACCCTGCTGGTTTGTTAAAACATAACCAGCCAAGAAACGAACAGATTGATTCGATGAGAAAGCGAAGAAAGATGGGGAAGAGATGCAAACAAACATCCACCATTAACCTTGAAGCTAACGTTCAAAGATGTTTTTATGTTCGATCAGAGATGAAGATGATGGGAAGATATTCACAGTGAGAGAGAGAGAGAGAGAGAGAGAGAGATGTGGAGGTTTGGATCTCAAAGGGATAACAAATGATTTGTTTGATTTTCATTCACCTCGTTCCATTCATTTATTTTATTTTATTTTTTTTTTTTTTTTTTTGTTTTCTGATCGGCCTTGTCGTTGATTGAATATTTTCTTTGAAAATTTTTTTAAGAAGATCTTAGAAAGATGAAAACTTTCCTTCGATTACATCGATAATTGTTGCATTTAAAATTTGTTCTCGCTCTCTCCCAATCTTATCCGCTATGGTTACACGTTGAATTGATCTTGCCCTACCCAATCCTATCCTCTCCCATTTTTTTTCTTCTATCGAACAACAATCTTTTGTTGTTTGTCAACTCACTGAATTGTCATCATTGCGAAATTTTTTTTTAATAAAGCTTAGGAAAATTAGATTTCTTTAGGAAAATTTTATTGTGTTATTTGCAAAATAATTGAAATATCGAATTGTTGAAAAGAAATCGAAGCCCGAATTTTTCTAATCTAATTTTGATCCAAACAAACTGGCTTTGGCTTTGGATATTTGTCTTATGAAATAATAATAATAATAATAATGATTCTCTTCGATCAAATGAGATTGAATTCTTCAGACTTGAGACACCACACTTTTGTCAAATGAAAGCAAGATTTTGGAGACTAGAGAATTTTGAATTGCAGATAGAATCTGAATTGGAATTGTAAAAGATAAGACTGCCATTTTTTAATAATTGCATTTATTTTTTTCAATTTAGATTAGGTTTTGGTTTAGAGTTTAAAAAATCTCAAGCTCGATTCGAATTAAGACCAAACAATTGTCTTATAGATATTGATCGAAACAATTTTGTCTCTCTTGGTCGCGTAATATTCTCAGAATGACCGAATGGACCAAAGCCTGTTGGTCATTTTATAGGCAAACAAAATTCACGTTTGTTGAATAGCCCTATAATTAATGGCCCAACCTTATGGTCCACCAATGTCCAGTCTCACTTAAGATCGTCATATTTAGCTCCCTCAAAACTCTTGTGAGGTGATATTGGTTCAATGGACCATATTTTTTCGGCTGAAATTTTCTCGAAGAAACTAACGGCCTCTATCGATCTAGACCTTTACGAATACACGATAATGGCTTTGATAGTTTGCTCTTGAATGATCGATAGATGTCAGAGAGATCAATCTGACCTTGATACTGATCGACCCTGATTGTTCAAGGAAACTTTCATCTCTATAGATTCAATGAAAAGAGAAATACGAACATTTCAATAGCAAACAACACAATACACAAGGACAACAATTCGAGTGTTTGAACTTTAATCTGGGGACCAGTCTATTCAATAGAGTCTCTTGATTGAACGATTTCGATTCGTCTACGCAAATGACAAAACCATCCTCACCATTGAGAGCTTCGAAGCAGTTCATTGGTCCATAGAGAAATAAGTAGGCTGGTCCTAAATTGAACGTGTGAGAAGTAGGCGAAAAACAAATAGTTAGAGAAAGTGAAACTGAGAGGGAGGAAGAAAGAGAATGGAGGGAAGGAGGGAAAGAGGGAAAGAATGGAGAATCCTTTCATTGTTTGGAAAAAAAATTAGATAAGAGCTGGTGCGGAAGATATTCGACACCTAGGGGAGATCGAAATGAATCATTGTGGTGGATGAAAAAAAAACAAAACACAAAACACTAGAACCCTACGACTGAGTCTAACGAGAGCGATAGTCAAACAAGCTTTTATGTTGGTAGGGATGTGAATCTGTTCTGGTGCAAAAAACAATCCCACATTCTTCATTCTAGGGCGGATCCATTTTTTTATGCGAATTCAGCATTGCACAACAAGAAAAATTTGATAATTTTTTTTTCTCTCGAACTCGTCCATTCATTCTATCGAATTTGGTTTCGATGTGTGATGTGCTAGGATTCTTTCCCTAACTCGACGATTTCTCTCTATCTCTTTCGTATGGTATGAACATCTTTACGCCATCATTTGCATCCGAATCTTGCCGGTTTCTCCCCCCTCCCCCGTGCTGTTTTAATTAATTAGTTAATTAATTATATTGTTTGTAGAGAGAGAGAGAGAGAGAGAGAGAGAGAGATTGGATGATCCTAATGGACAAAGTGAAATTGGCCAAGATAAGATCTAATTTGTTTCATTTTCTTTGTTGGCTTTTTTTTTTTTTTTTTGATCAAAAAAAAGGATCTAATTTGGATCTCCGATTTATTTAAGATTTCAGATGTATAGTAAGTTTTATGTTCTTATTATAAAACGATTCTCATATCTTTTTCTGTGTCTGGTGTTTTGATCTCTTCTTTTTATTGCAGATATCTATTATAAATTTGGACCTTGTACAATCCTTGTACAAGTTCGAATTGGATGTTTATCACATCACTGGAGATCATCATCTGCATAATCAACAGCAACGATTGACCATGAACCGATACGAATGAAAGTGTTCGGTATCGAGAATGCTCTCGGAATGACGAGACTCATCATCGATTGATGATTAAGAGATTCGATGAGGTTTGTGTTGATACGAACCAATCTTTTAATGTATCGCTTTGATGATGGCGATACGATTTTTTTCCATCAAAAGCAATAAACGATTAGAATTTCTTTCAGCATCCCATCTCTTTTGAGAATAATTTGGTTATCATACAAAAATCATCACTATCGTTTTGTTTACATCTCTCAAGCTTTGAGCAAGTGAAACCAAACAACAACAAAAAAAAATAATACTAATACTAATAATAATAATAATAATTTGGTGCTCGGATCACAACGACCTTCAACATCTTCGATCATCGTCTTCTCTTGATGTGAATATTTGTTTGCTTTGTTTGCAATGAGTTTGATTTTTGCTGATTAGCAAAACACACACACACACACACACACACTCACCAAACAAAGTAATTCATTTGATTCTAGGAAACCAAAAAAAAAAATCATTGCATTTTTTCTTCCCTCAAAGAGATTATAAGATTATTATCAACAAGTTGATAGATTCTTTCTAGTCTCTCTCTCTCTCTCTCTCTCTTCCGATCGATTTTTGCAACGCCGACGATCGTAAAAGATCTTTGTGTGCGATCGTATCAATTCTAATGATTTTTATAAAGCATTGCAATGTTTGTTTTCTCTCTCTCTCTCTGCGAAGATCAAAATCGAGATTTGATTTGATTCAATTTCTAATTGATCCAAAATCGCAAAACATGAAGCTTTAAATAGCTTCAGAGAGAGAGAGAGAGAGAGAGAGAGAGAGAGAGTGATGTGGCCATAATAATGAAGATCGAATACTTCGAAGTATCCTTAGTTATGTAGTTGAGTATCCATCCATCCATCCGGATTTGATTGTTAATTTTCTTAGCTTATCATTTCGCAAATCGATAAAAAACTAAAATCCAAACACACACACACACAGAGAGAGAGACACAGAGACACACACATCCTGACAAATCTAACACGTTGAAAAATTCTATCATAACTATAAGTATTCTATGTACGTGATTCGTATGGATTGAAAGATTCAATGATTTAGTGATTAATTTTCTAGGAACGAAAACGAAAAGAAGAAGAAGAAAAAAAACAAAATTTCGACAAATTTCGATAGAAATCGAAATAACTTTTTTTTCTCCTAACTATTATCCCCATTCGATTCATAGAGGGTCCAGATTTTTGTTCTGGTTTCTCAGTAATCATAGAAATGGTTTAGCTCTTTTCTTCTACTCTCTCTCTCTCTCTCTCTCTCTCTCTCTCTCTCTCTCTCTCTCTCTCTCTCTCTCTCTCTCTCTCTCTCTCTCTCTCTCTCTCTCTTTCCTCGCAAGATTACAACAAAAAAAGGAAGAGAGGAAAAACAAAAAATAAATTAAGTTTCTCTTTTTTTTTTTTTTTTTTGCACAAACAAGTTTTAAATTTTAAAAGATGTCACTCTTCAGATTCTCAGTAGTAATTCTCAGATTGATTTGAAGATTTGATAGAAAGAGATATTTCGTTGTCTGTTGAGGCACCTACTATCGATGAAGATCAAACCAAGATGAAGAAAAGAGAGGATTCAATTCGACTTTTGCTTACGTTCCCAAATTATTAGTCACCTGCTTGGCTAGCTTGCTGACTGATGCATACGAATAAATTCCGAGTTCTCTCTCTCTCTCTCTCTTTCTCCTTGAGCATAGCATAGCATCTTTGCCAGACTAAACAGAAAAAAATTCCTAGCTAGCGCAAATTTCTACATCGAGCGATCCGATATGATTCGTTTCCATTTTTTTTTCTTGTTTCAATGGAATCAAGCTTTAGATTTTGCAAAGAAATCTAAAATTTTGCAAAAAAATCTAAAAAGAGAGAGAGAGAGAGAGAGAGAGAGAGAGAGAGAGAGAAAACAAAAACTATTCTCGATTATTGCCATCGACTCGAGTAACCAAAGTGCAATAATTGCAATTAGTTTAGTCAGACACTCTTAGTAAAACATTGATTGTGATTTTTTGGGTGATGATTTAGCCATCATACAAAACAAAAATGAGAAGAGATCGAGAGTCACAAAACAAAAACACATCAAAGTTGGATGCTAAGATGAAGATGAATGATAATCATCTTCATCTTCATCTTCATCCGAAAGAGATATCTTCTCCGATTCAGATTCCGATTTGTTCTCGTTGATTCGAGACGTTTTCTCTCTCTCTCTCTCTCTCTTTCTCTCTCTCTCTCTCTCTCTCTCTCTCTCTCTCTCTCTCTCTCTCTCTCTCTCTCTCTCTCTCTCTCTCTCTTGCCATCTCTCTCTTGGAGTGAAAAAAAAAGCAAACAGAAAATTTTTGTTTTTTTTGTTTTTATTTTATTTTTATTTTTTTTTTTTGCTCCTAAATCTCTCTCGACACTCTCAGACTCAGACAAATTAATCTCTTTCTTCTTTCTATGTTTGCTGATTTCTCTCTCTCTCTCTCTCTCTCTCACTTTCTGTTTAGCTCGTTTTTTGGTGTGTGTGCCTAAAAAAGAGTCTCTCGGTGGTTTTGCTTAGGTTTGGTTTTGATTCCCTAATTTTTTTTTCTTTTCTTTGTTTGTCTCGTCATTATTATTTATTTATTTTTTTTTTTCGTCAGAGGATGTCAAATTATGTTGCTGATTTGATTATTTTTTTTTTCTTCGCTTCTAAAAATTCAGTCTAATTAGTGATTATTATCGCTATCGATGTGGTTATATCTCTAGACCATGAAGTTGTTGATATTGACCTTGTTTGATAATATCATTGATAATAAATAGAAGATCCTAAACTAATTAGATTCGTTTTTTTCCCCCAGTTCTTAATCTAAATGTAGCTAATTTTTTTTATTTGCTGATCAGCCTCATCTTTTCGCGGTCATTGTGAAACTTCATTCGCCGAAAACAATTTTGATTCATCGTATTCCTATCGTCAATGTCTTATTTCATAAATTTGGATTGACAGCAAGCTAGGTATGAAGATTCCTAGCAATCGAAACGATAAGAAAAATAAAAATTATCGATACTCGAACTTCAAAAAGAATCTATCGAATTAAAACGATGAGCTCTCGATTATTATTTACCACGAGCTCATCGCTTTCATCCGATAGCTAAAGGATTCTTTTTGGGGAAGAGGAAGAAAATGAAAAAATATTAGTTAGGAACTTCATACCATGCTCGTGGTCAACTCCTACACAATGCATCGAAACATTAATCATCTTCCACTTGGATTGATCGATCTCGATGATGGGGGAGAGAATCTCGAACAGCTTAATGATCGACAATAATCGCTAATCGTAATCCAATTCAATCATTTAGTATCTCGTTTTTTTTTTTTTGGTAATCAATAAGTATGTCGAGGTATGAATGATTGATGATGATCACAACGATAATGATCATCATCATCTCAATCATTTTCAATTATCTTGATCGATTTTTTTCTTTCTCGAAATTAATAGCTTCTTTTTTTTTTTTTTTTTTAATCGTTCCATACAGTTGATTGCACTCCAAAATCATCAACATCATCATAGCCGGACAATCATAGCTGGGATGGTGTCTAAAAGGAAATCTTAATGGTGGTGGTGGTGTGAAGAAGCAAAAACTGATTCGAAGACAAAAAAAAACGACAACGACATCTTAGTTCTTAGATCTATTCTAGTTTTTTTTTTAAAAGATTTCTCTATATCTCTTCTTTTCAATCGATTAAAACGAAATCGATGATGATTTATGAACGATGTCATTCGAATAAATGTTGATAATAATTAAAAAGAGATTTTTTTTTTCAATTTTTGCTTATGAAAACAAAAAAAAATGAAGAAAAAAAATAATAAAAATAAATTGATCCAGTTGTTAGAGGATACCGTTATGAGATTTTTTTTATGTACGATTTCTTTTATCCTAACTCTTCGGATACCGAGAGATTCGGAGAGTTGGCAAGAAAAGGATTCAAATTCAAGGTCTAGTATCTAAAAAAAAAAAAAAAATATGTATCCAATATGTTCGTCATCTACATTAGCACACCTAGTTTTTTTTTCCAAGGCAAAAAAAAACATTGTAACATCTCTTGATCTATTTGAGCAAATGGCTATGAAGTATGCTGGAATACAAATCGCTCTACTTCTTCTCTACCGTCCATAAATCTCTCCAAGATTATTCCAATCAGATGGAAACAAAAAGAAAAAAAACGAAACGAAACGAAACAAACTAATCAAAGAAAGAAGAGAGAGAGAGAGAGAGAGAGAGAGAGAGAGAGAGAGAGAGAGAGAGAGAGAGAGAAAAAACTGTCTTCTTCGGTTTGATGAATGTTTGATTTATTTTTTCTCACACTAAGCATCGTAAAATGAGGCAACGAAATGATACAAAGACATTCATCAAATAAGCAAAGAAATAAAAAAAAAAAACTGTTACAAATGGGGACAAATTAGTGAATAGTAAAGATAGACCAGTAAGAGAGAGAGAGAGAGAGAGAGAGAGAGAAAAGCATATTCAATACAAAAGCATCTCGATTAAATGATGTCGATTTCGATGATGATGATGATGATGATTATGATTGATTAAGGTTTCGATTTCATTGTTGAAAGATTGAAGATCAAAATTTCGATGATGTCACAAAGTTTTAGACAAAAAGAGAGCGAGAGAGAGAGAGAGAGAGAGAGAGGAAAGGGTGCTACCTAATTGTTTTATCTCTTATTTTTTTTTCTCCTCCAAGAAACACATTGATGGATCACCATATTGATGGAAGATGAATGAAACGATTTGTCTATTCTATCTTCAACGTCATTTGACAGCTTGTCAATGATTATGGAGCAATTCTTTGTGATAATATGTCAAAATTTAAATCAATCAATTCTTTCTCTCTCTTTCTCTTTCCTTCTCTCTCTCTCTCTCTCTCTTCCCATAGCTCACGGCATATGATTTAATCATTGAATATAGTTTACCGAAAAGATCGAGATAAATTAAGATGATCTTATCGAAGAGTTTTTTTTGTGTTTGATTTTTTTTTATTACAAATCCTATTTCCCATACGTAACGGTTAGTCTGATGTGCTCAACTCTTTCATTGATATTTTTTTTTGTTGATCTGAAGAACAAAAAAAATTTTTTTTTATTCTTTCTCTCGAGAATGAAAAGAGAGAAAGAATTTTCAATACAATCATTATCATCCTTCGATGCAATTGTCATCATTCGATGAAGAGAATCTGATTGCTTACGAATTCGAGATCCGAGATCATTTAGTCGTTTTTTCATTTGTTTTACTTATCGAATTAGATTCGAATCTCGAACTTATCGAATCGATTGGAAATTTTTTCCCGATGAGATCATATAGGGGTAGTTAGGGTAGTTAGAGCAAAACAGCCTAAAGAATCTACGAATATCTATCGGTTGATGTGTGTGTGTGTGTGTGTGTGTGTGTGTTGGTCTGTTTGTTTGAGACTGTGTATGTCACAAACCATACTGCACTCACTACAACACAAACCTTACGTTATATATAGGGTTGATTTTTTTTTGGGTTCCGAATGAAAAAAAATGAAGAGTGAGAGTGAGAGAGAGAGAGAGAGAGAGAGGGAAAGGGGTATTGAAGCTTGAAAACTTTAGCCTCGAATAGAGATTCCCTATAGAGAATCCCTGTAGAATAATGCTTGCTGTTTTGTTCATTCTTGAATGGGGGAAAAAATTATATAATTCCAAAAACCGAATCGTTTCGTTTTGTTTCGGCTCGATCGGCACTCAAAGCTCTATGCTAATGAATTCGAATTTTCTAGGACCAAATTCGAAATCTATGGAATCTTTTTGCAACTTTGCAACTCTTTTGGTTGCTAATAATTCTCAATTCTATTGAGCTAAAATTTTGGAATCTAGCCGTACAAAATGGTTTCCTTGGTTCAAATTTCCATACTATTAATAGTGATGGCGGTCGAGAGAATCATTCGAGAAGAGAATGATAGCTCAGTTTAGATTCTAATCATTAAAAATCATTCATTTAATGTTTCTGACAGTTCTCTTTCACTCTGTGAAGTCTTTTTTTTTCGATCTTTTCGAATTGAGTCCATTGAGAGGAGAAAAATTTGGAAATTTTCTATCCTCAAAAAA